>CAJQZP010000288.1:1200000-1800000 GCA_907164705.1 Parnassius apollo | reverse complement strand
TGGTGATTTTAGTGAATATCCGCAAATACAACGGGTTATGCCCATGTTCAGCTATTTAGTTAGTTATACGGAATGAAGAAATAGAAGACATTAATATCTTTTTTATTGCTATATTTTTTATAGGATAGGGTGACAAACGAGCACACAGTCCAACTGATGGTAAGTGGTTGCTGTGGCCCATAGACATCTACATCTATCCTCGATTACGAAACAAAATGCAGATGCGTGGAATGCCTCGTTTCCAGTAAAAAGGGTCTCCGGTTCTCTACACTCACCATACGAAACACAGCCACATTAAGCTACTATTTGACGTTGGTATTCTGTGAGAGCGTGGTCCTTCCCCGGTCGAGCCGACCCATTCGTGCTACAACTATACTACTAATATAACTGCAGCATGGCTCTACCACGTGTAAAGCTAATCCGAAAAATCTAATTAATGTATCAAGAAATCAAGTTGTATAGGATTTTGGTATTAAAGATTAAATACATTTTATAATAGTTTTGAGGTGTAAAACTCAGGCATGTTACGAGGGCGGCACTGAAAATTTCGGGAATCAAGGAAGTGACACAACATTACTATTTAAAAATGTATTTATTGCTTTTCGAAGTATTCTCCGCGAAATTTGACACATTTTTCCATACGATGGAACCAATCATTATGGAGGGGATGGAAGCAACCATTCCATTCGGAAGTTGGGGTCTCCAAAATGGCCGTTTTGTAGGCGTCCACAGCTTCTTCAGGTGATGAAAATCTCTGTCCACGCAATTTATTCTTTATTTTAGGGAAAGTATAGAAATCATTAGGGCTTAGGTCGGGGCTGTACGGCGGATGATCTAATAATTGTTTTCTTGCTCTAAAAACTCTTTTGTTCTGTGTGCGGCGGTTGCAGTTCTCTTTACGGAGTTCAGAAACGACCTGTGGCAAACAAATGCTAGCATACCATTCTGCATTAACCGTTCTTTGCCCCTCAAGAGGAATAGTCGTAACATGGCCGGTTTTGGAGACAAACGTGGCCACCATTTTTTTTTGCAACACCGTGAACGAACAATTTTTGTTGGCTTTAACTCATTTTCGAACACCCAAACTCGTGACAAATTTTTTGTTTCGGGTTCGTACGCATATATCCAGGATTTGTCACCTGATACGATGTTGTATACAGCATTTGAGGATCCTGCGTGGAATCGAGAGAAGAGGCTTTTTGAGGGGAAGATAGTATGTCAAGTTTTATTTTACTGTGATCTTTGAGATTTTTTAAGGGCGTTAATGAAACAGTTGGTTTTGGGGGCTTACCAAATGCAGAAACTGAAAAAGTCATAATAAATCATCGCTCTTGAATTTTCTTGAGTCAATTCCATTTTTCAACGACTAAAAAAGTTTGACAAAACCTTGTGACAACACCGAGAATCTTTTTTTTAAATAAATAAATGGTATTCGATTTTTAAAACCAAGGAGTTTTCAATTAAAAAGATTTTAATATGACAGGAACAGTGGAAATATTCCATTCCCGATACTTTTAGTGCAGCCTAGGTATAGAACAGATCTGATTAATCCAGGTGATCAAACTACACCTAATTTTTTTAATAATAAACTGTGTGTAAATAAAAGATAATGGTGATCTGGCGTTACATTATTACATTAAATTTGAATATAAGTATATCAATGTTCCATTATTTAAAAAATCTGATTTTATTGTTGATACAAACTTATCTAATGAGGAAAAGTAAATGCGAAAGTAATAAAATAATCGAACCAATTCATAAATAAGAAAGTAACCCAATGGATAAAACATATGACTTAACTGAAAATATTTTAACAATGAATTTTGAAAAAATGTGCTCAATTCCATCACAGCCTATCGAAAGGCTACTGCTGAACATGGAATTTCCCCATGTATTGCAGAGGGGGGATTTTGCCATAGTTGCCACGCTTGGCAAGCGGGTTTGCAACAATAGTGTTTTATTATTTTGTGTTTTATTCAGGAGGACTGCTTCCCATCTCCTATTTCAGGTTCCCTCTGACGACAGA
Source organism: Parnassius apollo (assembly GCA_907164705.1). Classification (NCBI taxonomy): domain Eukaryota; kingdom Metazoa; phylum Arthropoda; class Insecta; order Lepidoptera; family Papilionidae; genus Parnassius; species Parnassius apollo. The sequence goes on along the minus strand of CAJQZP010000288.1, from coordinate 1,797,974 downwards.
GTATTAAGTAAACACAACCCAAGGTATTAAGTAAGGTAGTAGATATTTTATATTGTTATACCGCCACTACACGCCTAGGCCTCTCCCATAGATTAATTTAATATATATTTAATAGGTATAGCCATAGGTACTATAATTTATTAACTAACGACGTAGCTACATATATTTTTTTAGTAATTTGCATACGTGCTTAATGTTGCTTTTGAAATGCAAAAATTAATAAAACGTTGGTTACTAAACAATAACATTGCAAATGCACCTTCACGTCACGTTTATAGAATGCGGGAAAAAGTTTTAATACTTAGATTTTTTTAAATACAATAAGAACATGGCTTATTTTAAACTTTGTTGTCAAATTGTCACATAGTTGTCAAGTGTAAAAAAGTTGCTTAGGCGTTATTAGATAGTAAACTAAATTGAAGTATAATATAAATGTTGGACATTGCAAAAGTTACATTTAGAATGTTAATTTTTGCGACACTTGAGACAAAGTTATGAGCTTAAAAATCAACAAGCGACAATGTCATCACGACAATTTACTTCGTAAACTTTTTGGCATCGCAATTCGAATTTTCGATGGTAGGAGTGGAATTTTTGCATGATTTGTGCAACATGTATTACGAATAATTTGTAATAGAGTAACAGGATATTTAAAATGTTATAATATGATAGACACTATTTTACAACGCCGAGAGCCTTTGAGAATATTGTAATGAAACTTATAATGGTTGTTCAATAGAGGAAAATTAGAAACCACATAAGCTACGCCCAGGGCCTCTCACATTACCGCTTCGCCTTGAACCCGCGACCGCGAAGCCTGAATAACAATTACCGTATACAACACATTGCTTATTCCATCTATTTTTCTACCTTCAATATCTATACTTATGTATTTTGTATTGTATTCATAACGTGCGTCACTCTTGAACTACGTCAGATTAAATAATTTTTTAAGATAATTTACAATCAAATGAATTGAACGTTTGAATAACTAGAGGATCAAGTTACGTTTTTAATTCTTGTTAATTAATGGTAATAAAATGTGATTATTAATATTGAAAATACCTGAGGGTAAACATATTAACGTACTTCATGTGCCAAACTCACCTATGCAAAACATGCTAAATCCAAATTGTAAACCTACCAATCTAGATAAACTTTCTGAGAGTTATAGTTTTGCGTGCTTCGCCAAAAATATTTGAACCAGTGTTCTGCAATCAACCAATAAATTACCAGTATTATTTGTGGAAACGTTTACACCATAATCTAAAATCCAACAACAATCCCGTCATTGTGTATAAAACCTATTTTATTGTTCATTATTGATCTAAAATCGGATCGGAGCCAAAATTCGCATGTAAATCGAATGAGCATTGTTGAAGAAAATGTATTACCGAGGTGACTTTAATTCCATATTGTTTCATCAAATTGTTTGCATGAATACAGATTTCAGAAGAAAATATAAAAACACGTTTCTGAGCGTCGTGCTCCACGTATCACTATAAACAGTATCAGCTGACGGACGCGTCACATTGACGTTTCGTCACCAACATGGCGGACAATATGGCCGACCGCGCTTGTGTTTATTTACAACGCTTGCATTAGTCACAGTTAAACAAACGAACACGTGCAAAATATAGCCTATGAATAGCGATGGTTGTATTAAAATGTATTTTAAATATTGAAATTGTACGTATTATGTATTTTTTGACAAATCACAGCAAGGGTACTAACTCAGGTAGCCAAGAAAAAACTCATCCTTTTTTCCAGATATAGGCGTTACCTTTTGTGCTTTGTATCTTCGCTTTATAGATCATTTTGGTGCATCGCGAAGACCCAGTGATTATTATTTGATGTCTCTTTTAATAAAGCCGTGTCGTCTCTTTACTACGTACTTAACTGCTCGTATATTAATTATGCTCTATTTAAAAAAAATCTTTTATAGATAATATATTTAAAAAAACATGTGTCATACGCGGTACAGTCCGTTTCACAAAAGAAATCCCATAGCCGCGGCGCCACAGTCTGCAAAGTGACATATGGTGTCAATTTACATACACCTACATTAGATTTTAGTTCGCACATTTTCCGCGAGAGTTCTTATGTAAAACGGACTGTAGAAGTGAAACCTCCAGAAAAATAAACTAGAAGAGAAGCTTTGTGGCGTCTCGTATATTAAATAAAAATCTTCAATATATGAGACGCCATAAACAATACAAAAATATGTACTATTATTGATCGAAGAAAAGTATTCATTTTCTATAGAGACTGCTTTATTTTAATATCTTTTTCTTTACTTTTTCTACTTTCTCGTCTTTATTTATTTTTCTATCTCCTTTTGCCTTGCTTTCCTTAATCTTTCCCTTTACCCTTTGCTTAATCTTTTTGCCTCCTTTGTACTGGTTATTGACTGACATGTTCCTCTTTTTCATTTCTTTTATATGACGTTTTTCTTCTAAAGCTTTCTTTTCTGGAGTATCGGCAAGAATGTCAGATTTTTGAGCCTGTTTACGATTACATTGAGCTCGTGGTGGAGGTCTTATAGTTTCCAAGAAATCACTAGAACTTTTAAGCTGATGTCTAGGTTTTTTGTAACGAATTTCCGCTGGTGCACGCGCTTTCCTTTTTTGTTCTTCACTAAATTGAAAAATGAAAGGTGGCAGAGTTCAAATTCTTTTACTACATTTCAGTAATGTCTGTTTTTCTCCATCACATCTAGCACAGTCAACTAGTAGACCCGTAGATTTGGTTCCCTCGTTAAAATACGTTCTCATGCTGTAGTAAAAAAAAAAAAATTATACTTAAATACACAATATACAAGGTAACAGTCAGTTACCTTCTTAATACTAGCCCTTACATCCGTGGCAGTTAATACACGTTAATACTAACACCGCCTATTTGTTAATTATAACCACAAAGACACATTTTTTGTTTTAAATAACGTAACGAAATATTGGTTAACAATTTAGTCAAATAAACAATAAAGCGTTATTTAGTATAAAATGCGCTTTAAAGGAACCAAAAAAACATAATCATAACAACGTTCATTTTAAGCATAAATCAAGAAATTGTAAAGTTAAAAATATTTTTTTACTTGCGTAAAAAAGTAGTCTGGTGCACAACTCTTTCGCACGATGCGCGGAACACATTTGACCAATCCCGAGTTCCCGAGTTATGCGGCGTGATGATCTTACCGGCGTTCTAATTCTAAAAACGCGCTGTCTTGCGCTGTTGGTTGAATACTCAAAGCGCGCTGTAAGTTTAGTATATTAAATTATATACAATTTTAGTTTTACTTACCTCTGTTAATTATTGTAACCCCGGTTACGGTAAGTGTAATTAATTGAAAATAATTATAAACTATCCATTATTATTAATGATTACCAAGATTGAAGATAAAAGTAGGCATGCATTTGATACTGATGCTGATATATCGGCGGTACTCGAAGATTACCGATATATCGGCATCGACGATATTTTTATGGCCGATTCAACGATATTTTTCAAATTCGCGCTTCAAAAATGTAATGTAAACGCGTTTGTTGCCTTGTCTAAATCGTTGCAAACGAAACTGTCTATAGTTTTAAACGGTTTTATTTAGTTTGTCCTGTTATTTGTTATTTTTATATTAATAGAATAGCCTGACAGCCTGACTTGTGTTTTATTTATTTTACCTTCATTTTTGAATTCAATAAGCGTATCGGTATCGGTATTGCCGATATTTTTATAAGAGCATCGGTAACAGTATCGTATCGGCAAAAAGGCGAATCGAGGCATTCATAGATAAAAGTAATGAATTATTTACGTTTACCGGTTATAATTAATAATTACACCTTACTGTTGGTAAATGTAATAAATTTTCAAAAATAACGTACGACAAGCGTCTGTTTCGAACAATAGAAACTCAGCCACGGACTGTACATTACAACTCACTAACATTTTACACCAGTTTTTAAGGTAGGTTATGTTATATTTGTAGATGCTAAAAAATAACTACCATTCTGAGTTGTATTTACAGTAGCTTACATTTACATACCAATAAATACCAAAAAAAATATTTAACAAAGAAAGGTCGTTTCCTGATTGTTTTATTACTTTTAGCGAATACATTAGTGAATTAATTAATAACAACCAGTAAAAATTATGAATTTCACAGGTTTCATTACATTTACCAATTCATAAGGTAACTATGAATAATGACCGGTTATTATTAATACTAAACCAAACTAATTACCTTTACCGTAACATATATAATACAATTATTGGATATTCACCCTAGTTTCTGATTATCACCGGAAATCGATTTATAATGCAACCAATACTCGTTTGTTATTTTGTGGAACAAAATAATATAGGGGTTGTCCTTAAAGTATTGAGGGTGCGAATGAAATAAATATCTCACAATTTATATAATATCATGGTATTCGTTGAACATAACATTTATTTAAAACTTGATTTGATTTTACAATCGTCAGGTAAAGTTTTCCGTCAAATAAATTGTAACCCGACTGAATACAAAAGTGAAACAATTGAACGATTTTGTTCATACAACTGTAATTTTTAATTTGTTTAAGTTGTTTTTATCTTATGAATAACTCTTAGCTCAGGTTTTTTATAGCATTGCGTGACAAACGAGCACACAGACCACCTGATGGTAAGTGGATGCTTTGGGGATGTCTATCAAAAAAAAGTGAATTCTCGATACCCTTCTATTGTTTTCTTCGTTGGGTATATGCTCAACCTTCGCAGCCTATAATACTCCTGCAATCACAATATAAAATGACCGGTTCCTTAGGTGGAAAGTGCAAATATGTCAGTAGATTTCAAGTGGGTTTGTCGCGCCCACTACCAGTTACCACTAGATCTTCGAGGTCTATAGATTAATTCGATTCTATATGTATTGTTGTATTCCTTGTGCTTTTCCCGGAGTTAGTAAAAATAATTATTATTTCAAGGATCAAGGATGGAACTTATCTAGACAGGAGATAGAAAATTACGTCCAAATCGTTGGAGCTGTTTCTGAGAAACGAATAATATTACATATCATATTATATTATATTACATATTATATTTTTTACGTAGTAGAGCAATGCTGCAGTTATATTAGTAGTATAGTTGTAGCACGAATGGGTCGGCTCGACCAGGGAAGGACCACGCTATTACAGAATACCAGCGTCAAATAGTAGCTTAATGCTGCTGTGTTTCGTATGGTGAGTGAGAGAGGAGACCATTTTTACTGGAAACGAGGCATTTCATCTAAGTCCTCACGGATGACAACGCATCTGCATATTGATTCGTAATCGAGGATAGATGTAGATGTCTATGGGCCGCAGCAACCACTTACCATCAGGTGAACTGTGTGCTCCTTTGTCATCCAATCCTATTAAAAAAAAAAAACAAGAATTGCTCACTTAAAGATTACTTATAATTAATGTATCTATTACTAAAATTATAAAATAGAACCCATTAAAAACAAATGAAAACTGGGGTTATTATTAGTAAAATAATTTTAGTTGTTTTTTTTTTAATGAAACAACCGGTTTACTTGAAAAGGAAATAAGATCTACTAAGAAAATCCTACAAGAAGCTCCCGTGCCAATGTACTTGATTAATAAAAATATAGTATGATTCGCCGTGTAGCTAAGCTACCATAGCTTCAAAGAACTCCTTACCCTAAGTAATCCTGTGGGTGGCGTAAAAGGCTGTAATAAATGCATGAAAATATTGAAATTGTAACTAAATTAAAATCGAGTAATAAATAGAACAACATTTCTTATTGCTATTACGATTTTTGAGCATAATCAACAGTTATATTGCTTACATGTACACCTTTTCTAATTCTCTAGCGATATCAAACCGCACATGACCTTACGGCTTAGGGTTTCCGCAGCTTTTATATTTACGCAGCTTTTATATTTACGCGTAGGTACACCCATTTACACTTTATTGACAGCAGAATATATTTCACAAAGCATACTAATTTAAATTAGTACTAGTCAACAAAAAAAGTACTTTGTTTGTGATAGAGCCATGCAGCAGTATATTTGAACGATAGGCTCGACCGGGAAGTACCACGCTCTTATAGCATACCAGCGTAAAATAACAGCTGCTGTGTTTCGTGTGGTGAGTGTAGAGAACCGGAGACCCTTTTTACTGGAAATGAGGCATTCCATCTCAGTCCTCAGGGGTGACAACGCATCTGCATTTTGATTCTTGATTGAAGATAAAAATGGAGATGTCTAAGTCTATGGGCCACAGTATCCACATACCCACTATCATGCGGACAGTGTGCTCGTTTGTCACCCATATTCTATAAAAAAAAAACTTATTTTAGTTTTAATTTACAAGTTAAAAACTATATAGGTTTTTAATTTAGTTAGTTTTGGTCCAAAGTGATTTTGATAGAAATCCTCGCGCCAAGAAACGAACTGTTATGAATGAGGGAGAGCACGATGGACGTGGCGACGCTATTTTTATCATCTCTAGATCAACTTCTATAGATGGCCTTTTTATATTATACAGTGAATATAAACTTTTAACTTAAAAGCTTGAAAATCATTTATTATATTATTAATTTTCGCCAATCTTGAACTGAATTTCTTTTAGATTTTTTAAGCCTTCGTTTTCGTCTTCAGCGTCGGCCGAAGGTTGTAATTGGCTTCTTTTTAATTAATATACTTTTATTTTGAAAGGTTTGACTACGAATTTATATTTCGAATGTTTTTAGCGATGAATTAAGTAGAAAAAATTATGTATTATTGTAAATATATGTTTATGTTTTTATTTACTTTTCCAATTTTATTTAATATTAATGACTAAAATAAAATAAATTACTGCGCATATCCGGCTCGATACATATTAACTGATATGATATGCATGCTTAGATATTGAGTAACGCGGTATAGGTAATTTCCACATCTTACCACTTCTACCTCTCAGTTATATGTGTATTATCTGTGCTTCTACCAGTAAATCTTTACCCACACAAACGTTATGTAACGCTTGTTGTTCACATAAACGTTTTCATTACAGTCAAGTAACCAAGAAAATCTATTATTTAACAAAACGCACACATACGCGTGTAACTGCTTGCTATTGTGCATCAGATTGCGATGATGTGAGTGTGTGCGTCAGCGAATGCAGCTTGCGCATTGCACATGCGCGATGGGGGAAGGTGGGGGAGGGGCAGGGCCAGGGTCGAGCAGGCCTTGAACGCGCCTAGCAACAGCTCTGCCAACTTCAACATATTTATTTCTGTTTTAGTCGTCTACACGTTTGCTTGCAATTTAAAAGGGAACGTTATAATGAAACAAAATGGGCTTTTGAAGTTTTTTGCGAGCAGTCAGATGTTTCCTTTCAGTTGAAGATGAGACTAGCTATTGTTCTATCGCGTTTGATACTTCACGATTCCACGGTCTCGCTGTACGTAATAATAACTTTACCTTTTATGAAAATATTAAATCTTAAGCCAATACATGTAATTGCATACACGCGTAATTATTGTTGTCAAAAGTACTTTCAGCTATTTTATGCGAGAAGTACACACAAAAGTTTCATTTCTTCATTACGTCGTAAATTTACAATATTAGTGTTGCCGACACCGTACCGTTCGATCGTGGTTCTTACATGGTTGCCATCTAAACCTTATAGAAATGTATTCCTTTTTTTTTAAATTCGAAACGCGGAGACTCATTATCTAACATTCTCTGTCTACGTCTGTTACCATTTAACTCATACCTAAAACACGCGCATTAGAAGCTATACTTCTTTCATTAATTTTACAGCTAACCATAAATACACTCCTTAACATTGGTTCCCACATAGAATACCGCGGGTTGGCGACCACAGTCTTTGTTATTTTGAGTGGAAAACAGGAAAATGGCGCCGCGCGTCTCTGGTTTTATTTTCCTCTGTACTTACGACACCTACGAAGTGATGGTGAAGTATAGCCGTTTTTTTATAGGATAAGAGTTACTAACGAGCACACAGTCCACCTGACGATAAGTGGATGCTGTAGCCCATACAATAATTATACATATTAAATGTAGATGACATTTAAACTCAAAATGCAGATGCGTTTTCATCCTTGAGGATTAAAGAGGAAAGCCTCTATTCCAGTAAAACAGGTCTTCGGTTCTCTACACTCACCATACGAAACAGAGCTGCATTAAGCTGCTATTTTATGCTGGTATTCTGTGAGTACGCGGTCCTTCCCCGGTCGAGTCGAGCCATTCATGCTACAACCATAATATGGCTGCAACGTGGCTCTACCACGTATAAACGCAAAATGAAAATTTTTACACGATAAAGCTTAGTTATTATTAATTTAACTTCTTATTCATTTGCGATTAACCCCATTTTATTAAATTCCATCCATCGATTCCATTTTTTCATCCGCAACGCTTTAATAAAATTACAAAGAAAAAGTGTCTGCCTTCGCACGTATTGATGGTGATGAAATATCGTGAGGTGAAAAAATTAAGACATATGAATACATTTACTAACACGGTTTGGGGTGATGCAGCGGATATGATCCTTCTGACAAATTTCGAGACAGCGATCACAATCAAATATTTTTGGAACCTGTCAACTGCAGACGAAATATTATAATTGCACAAGTGTACACTCTATAAGAACGCATACCTGTCGTAATCTACTAGATAAGAGATAGAACGTTGCGTAATTGTCTCGAAGACACGAGGAAAATCGCAACATATTATTTAAACTTGAAATCGTTTTTTGTTCTTTTCGGCAAGGATTCAAACCATCAAGCAATATAGTAACCACAGATCATATAATTCATGTCTAAATGGTAAGACATTAGAGTCCGTCTTGGTACCGCCCTCTTGACTATTACTACCATCAATCAGTAGTGCATCCATCACAGTATCCCGGCCTGAAGGGCATCTAGATTATCTACCATTGATATGTAGCCAGTATTTAATTAAATACTTATAATAATTAGGTAATTCTTAGAGGTGACGACGCATCAGTGACAGCCATATTCGCTGCAGTAGCCTCTCAATTTAGTGAACTGCTAGCTCGTTTAACACTCCATAAGTTTTTAAATTTCAAATGGCACAAATGAAATGGTATTCTTTTTATGAAATAAAATGAAAAAAAAAATTAAATCAACATTTTTAAATAAGTATATGAATAACATACATGATGTTGTATTTTCTCTTAGGCAAGTTTTTACTATTTTCCTTAATCTTCGGCTCTCATGAGTGTCATGACATCCCCAAACCACAATTCGAAACGAGGGTGTGGGATAATTATGGAAGCACGTTATATTCTATTTAACGTTAAAAATTTATGACTTTGCAAAGCAGTCTTATCATATTTGTCTGCAACTGATGAATAACTACGTTATCTTTCGATTTGTACCTGTGTGATATAAATGATATAAATATGTACTTATAATACTCGTATTTTTATGACATGCAGACAAAACATAAACACAGAGTTTTTGTCTATTAAAAATATCATCTCGTAAAATAACAAATTATTATTCAAGTACATTAGGTTTACGAGATATTTATCTACACTATAAAATAGGCGCAGCATCAGATTAAATGTTATAGTGTATATAATCCCAAATTCTTGTTAAGTTTATTACGTGTTGTATTAATGAAATTTCGTATTATATCGTTATTTTATAATCCTCACAAGATAACTGTTTTTTTTTTTTTATTCCATTACGCGAAGGTAACTTTTTGATGTTACGTGCGGAAAACGCCACAATAATAGACTGGCAATAACATTGAACATGATACTGATTCGATCCTTGATCCTGTCCTTTGATTATTTATGTCTTAGAAATCATTGACTATCAGATTTCTATTCTAAATACTACCGACATATAATATGACATTTAGCCTATTATTACAAAGTATAGATCACAATTATCTAAATGCATCACTAATCTAACTCTAAATATGTTGTATTAAATTAAATGTATTGCATCATCATTATCGTCATGTATGTATAAAGTTATTGTACTTGTAGCAGCGATGTGTCGGCTCGACCGGAGAAGGGCCACGCTCTCACAGAATACCAGTGTAATAAAATGCTGTTGTGTTTTGTAATGTGAATGTAGGAGAAACCGAGACCTTTTTTACTGGATACGAACTATTCCACCTTAGCCCTCATGGGTGATAACGCATCTGCATTTTGATTCTTAATCAAGGATGGATGTAGATGTCTACGGGCCACAGCATCTACTTACCATGAGGTGGACTGTGTGCTCGTTTGTCACAGTTATTCTATAAAAAAACATGCGACGGTGATGAAAAGCGTAGTGTGGATACCTAGAAAAAAATACGAGAACCACTTACAAGTAGAAGTCACCTTAATGTATGTCAGAGAAATAAAACACTTTTAGGACATGTGGAGTTCGCCAACATGTCGCCTTCCCTGGTCGAACCGACCCATTCGTGCTACAACCATAATATATTTGTAGCGAGGATTTACCAGGCAAACGTGGTAAATCAGCACCTAAAATTGCAATAAACAGTTATCTCGTTCCCGGCGGGGTTTGCAATCTGGATACATAACCTGTTTACGATGAGCGCTTAGGCTCTAGCTGCCAAGATTTTTTTTTCAATAAATGTTTATTTTGAATAAAAATATGCTTAAATAAATAATTTCATTTATGAATTTGTATAACTTGGTATTTTTCATGAATATTTGAAACTACCATTTCCTTTTGTATCAAAGAACTTTCTACTCTATGCTCACGCAGCCCGGCTATCTCGGAAATCAATTTAGCCTAGCGCTCCAGCTCCTAGGCATTCAGGTTTTCCCGGGAGTGCCCTTTGACATTAACGTGGGTGTCTAAACGGAAGTTCGCGCATGCGTTCTTCCTTGCCACCTTTACCCTTACCAAATCACCCTTCGCCCCCTACAGCGTGGGTAGATGACGCAAACTTACAGTTCCGCCGATCATTCTATAATTAGACGCAGAACTTGCTGAAAGTATACCGAAATCCCAAATGTTATTTTTTAGGTAAATGGGGGGTTTGTATACCCGCTTGAAAAACATTTATGACTACCTCAGACCGACATAGGCGGACCGCCGCGTACATTCTTGGTAATACCGATATCATACTCAACCTCTTGACACGTATCTACACATTTTTCTTCTTTCTTTATAAGCTTTTAAACGTTCACCGCTGAACGCACACATATGCACCTAAAACCATGTTGGTTTCAAATTATTTTAAATGGACACATATCTATTGTGCACATATTATCACGTGAGTGCGTGTTCTTATGATATGTTTTTATGTTAAACCCTACAGTGGTCGCGTTGATTACATTAGTAATCCACAGTAAAATAATCTCAAATTTAGATATATCTGAAACCAAATGGTTAGAAATAAATATGTAAACTGATTTGTGATCTGACTTTGAAATTAACGTGATATTTTTATATATTAGTATGTAAAAGTATTTTTAAATATTATAATTTGAATAAATAAGGATGTATAAATGGTTTTTGTTTATTAAATATGATTAACCGTTGACTAAATGTCATGTCAACGGTTGACATGACAAATGTTCATATTTAAAATAAAATAAAAATACATTTTAGTTGATATTTTAAAGCTTTCTTTTTATTTGAAATTGGACTACATCTAAACATCGTTTTGGCTTTGTTTTTGCGTCACTTGAAATGTACGCAGCGTTCTGTTTTTCCTTCTTTGTTGGTCTAAGGCTCTAAGATCACGACACTAATAGCGGTTTTTATGTCTACAGACAATAATAATGTTCATCTTATATATGCATATATATACTTAATTTTTTACCGAGGAGGTGGAGGATGAACCTCGGCACATCCCGATGAGGAGGTGGAGGAAATGTATGAGGATATTTCCAAAGCCATGCATTCCTCCAGAACCCACTACACGGTGTTGATGGGAGACTTCAACGCAAAACTAGGCACAAGAGAAAGCGGTGAGCTGAAGTTAGGGAAATTTGGAGTGAGGAAACGGAACCGAAGGGGCCAGCAGCTGGCCGACTTTATGGAGAAAGAGGGACTCTTTATGATGAACTCTTTCTTCCAGAAGCGGCCCCACAGGAAGTGGACCTTTTCGAGCCCCGACGGTTGGACAAAAAATTAGATTGACTTCATTATGACGACCAGACGCCAACTGTTCAGTGATGTCTCAGTGATCGCAAGGGTGAAAACTGGCAGCGATCACCGAATGGTTAGAGGCACACTGAACCTAAACGTTAAGTTGGAGAGGTCTCGTCTAATGAAGTCAACGCTCCGTCCCCCCTCGTGCTCTAATCCAGAATCCCGAAAACTTTCAGCTCGAGTTACGTAACCGCTTTCAGTGCCTAGAAGATTGCAATGCAGTGGACGATATGAATGACAAGCTCGTGGAAACTGTCCATGCGGTCGGAGCTAAGTTCTGCAAGACTCGCCGCAGAAGAACACAAAAACTCTCCGATCACACTCTTAATCTCATGGCTGTTCGACGGGAGATGAGGCTGCAATCGTTAACAGATTTGACAGCATACAGGCAACTGAACAGACAGATCTCCAAATGCATGCGGCGAGACTTACGCAACTTTAATACTGCTCGTATTAAAGAAGCGATCGAGCGGAACCAGGGCTCCAAAGTCTTTGCCAGAGATCTGTCTGCCAGTAAGAGCCAACTGTCAAAGCTGAAGACTGAGTGTGGCAGCATCGTTTCCGGGACACCTGAGATTTTGAGTGAGATTGAGAGGTTCTATGGGCAGCTGTACACATAATCATCGTTGGAGCCACATGCAAGTGTGAGTAATGATCCGAGAGCAAGTCTTATCCGACACTATTCCGATGATATCCCGGACGTCAGTCTAAGCGAGATTAGAATGGCTCTCCAGCACTTTAAAAACGGCAGGGCCCCAGGCGAGGATGGAATTACAGCGGAGCTTCTGAAAGCGGGTGGAACACCGGTACTTGAAGTCCTTCAGAAGCTCTTCAATTCCGTCCTCCATGGTGGCACTACCCCAGAGGCGTGGAGCAGCAGTGCGGTGGTCTTGTTCTTTAAGAAATGCAACCACGCTCTCCTGAAGAACTACAGACCGATTTCCCTTTTGAGCCGCGTCTACGTGCTGTTTTCGAGAGTCATTACGAATCGTCTCGCACGCAGACTCGACGACTTCCAGCCTCCCGAACAAGCCGGTTTCCGAAAAGGCTTCAGTACCATAGACCACATACATACCCTGCGGCAGATTGTACAGAAGACTGAAGACTACAATCTGCCACTTTGCCTGGCGTATGTGGACTATGAGAAAGCCTTTGATTCCGTCGAAATTTGGGCGGTGCTACAGTCCCTTCAGCGGTGCAAAGTTGACTGTCGGTATATCGAAGTGCTGAAGTGTTTGTACAGTAGGGCTACGATGGCTATCCGAGTACAGAACCAGAGTTCGAAACTTATCCAACTGCAGAGAGTTGTAAGACAGGGTGACGTTATATCCCCGAAACTCTTCACCGCTACATTGGAAGACGTTTTCAAGCTACTGGACTGGAAAGGATACGGTATTAACATCAATGGCGAGTACATCACTCACCTTCGATTTGCCGACGATATAGTCCTTATGGCAGAATCGCTGGAGGACTTAAGCACTATGCTCAATGACCTCAATAGTGCCTCCCAACGGATAGGTCTTAAGATGAACATGGACAAAACAAAGATCATGTTTAATGTCCATGTCACAACTATGCCGGTAGTTGTTGGGAGCACTATGCTCGAAGTTGTTGACGAGTACGTTTACCTGGGACAAATAGTCCGACTAGGTAAGTCCAACTTCGACCGAGAGGTCAATCGACGGATTCAACTCGGCTGGGCAGCGTTCGGGAAATTACGACATATCTTCTCGTCAAGTATACCTCAATCTCTAAAAACTAGATTGTACAACCAGTGCGTGTTGCCAGTGATGACTTACGGATCTGAGGCGTGGTCCTTCACTGCTGGCCGTATGAGGACGCTCAAGGTCGCTCAGCGAGCTATGGAGAGGGCTATGCTCGGAGTTTCTCTGCGTGATAGACTCAGAAATGAGGATATCCGCAGTAAAACCAGAGTGACCGACATAGCCCAACGGATTAGTAAGCTGAAGTGGCAATGGGCCGGCCATATAGCTCGAAGAACCGATAACCGATGGGGAAGAAAGGTTCTCGAGTGGCAGCCTCGTACCGGTAGGCGTAGTGTAGGACGACCCCCACTAGATGGAGTGACCACTAGATATGCAGGAAGTAGATGGATGCAGGTGGCTCAGGACCGTGCTTTGTGGCATTACTTGGGGGAAGCCTATGTTCAGCAGTGGACTTGTGAAGGGCTGTGATGATGTGATGATGATGATTTCCGACCGATTACAATCTGAGTGACCAAAGTGAATAGGCTTCTGTTACACTAAAACAGTGCAACAAGTCCACTGCTGAACATAGCCCTCCCCCAAGGTATGCCACAAAGTTCTGGCAAACAATGGCTTATAACAAGTTAAAATGAAACAATATTTACGTACATATGTTTATTGATAATTTTATACAGGTTTAAGGCTATTGATTAAATAAAAGATTGATCGACATTGAACGTTAATAAATAAAAAAATCAGCAGAGACAATGTAATTTACCGGTAAACGAAATTTGGGGCGCCCCTCACACATGCAAGACAGGAAGTTAATGGATGGAGATGACTCAGGAGTAGGGCTGCCATCCGTACTATAATATATTGTATCGTACTGTATATTAGTCATTTGTACTATATATTATATAAAAATGATATAGTACGAAAAATACTATATTTTTATCCCCAATTCAATTGTCACACTTTTTTTATATTAGATGTCTTACGGAAATTTTTTTTCCGTCATGAATGTAAAATTGAAAGAAGATAAAAGGAACATGTATTATGTAATTTAATCAAAAATTTATTGTTAATTAATTTAATACGAATTTAAATTGCTCAGACTCCTATAATTATTTTAAAGGTGTTAGATCATTGATGGCCAAACCAAAGAGCAATAACAAATATATGTGAAAAAATACATAAAGATTAAAAATAAATGTGTACTATTTTTTCTCCTGAATTTCTCAAAAATAGTATATTTTTGGAAAAATACTATATTTGTTCAAATAAAGATGGCAACCCAAAAGCATGTCTTGTGGCATGTCGTGTGTTCAGCTGTGGACTTTTGTTAAGAGCTGTAATGATGACGATGATGATCCACGATTTTCATATGGCCATTTGTTTTAAATTCAAATTCATCTGCTTTAAATCAGTAATTTATACAAAATATTTAAATTATATAGTGTGTGTCTGTATTGTGATTTTTGCCCTTTTGTCTTGTACTCTACCCGTTGCGCTAGGTGAGGCCGAAGAATTACCTTGATTTTGTGAGTACGTCAAGGCACTTCACGCTGCGCTGTACAGCTTCCGATAATTATGAGATGTTGTCACCGTCATTGCCTCTTGGATTCTTAAGTATGGTATGTAGTAGTATGACTACCTCTTTAGTATAGTATGTAGTAGTATGACTACCTCTTTAGTTAAGTAGTCGTAAACGTAACTGATGACTGGTGGCTAAATCAGTTATTTCCGTGCCTCGGAAAGCACGTAGAGCCGTTGATTTTGCGTCTGATCCTTCTCTGGTCATGTTATATTCGAAGAGAATAGAGAGTGCAACTGTGATTGTGCATAAACTGATACTATAATCCTGTCCTGCGCAGATGGTTCGTCTCCGTCAAGACTGGCAGCCGTGACGGACATTCGGACTGGAGGACATTATTATTAAGCATAATTAGTAGTTTTTTATTCAATAAGTACTCTTAATACGTAATATCATACTATACAATTCCCATAACTTACTTATAATTTAGGCTTATTAAACAGCTACAAGTTTTTATTCCGATACAGAAATTTAACGCGCAGCACAGAATCCAGGAAACGTAAGCCATCCGACGGCCGACCAAGATCTTAAATATGGGTCACTGGAAGTATTTTAACAAGGGAGTCGTCTTTTTAATAATATCATTATAAAATAATATAATGTGATATAATACTTTACCTTTGTGTCAAATCTTAACATTTTCACTGTCAGGTTTTCAGGCGCAATAGTAAGACAGGACAGTGAAAGGTATAAGAATGTATTTATTTGAGCTATTTTTATACATATAGATACTAGTCATAGAAGTTAATGTATGAAGTTGCCGCTTTAATGGAGTGGCCACTTTGAATTAAATTTGCATGATCTAAGATTTGTGATTAAAGGTTTTTTTTTACACAGATCGATTACGTTTTAAATTGAAAAATGCCATGACATTTTGTTGTTTACCTTTTAATTGTTTTAATTAAGTATTTAAATTTAACATGGAAAAGAAAATTAGATCAATTTTCGAATACTAAGTTCGACGTGTTTCAAAGCTGAGACAGCTATTTGATGCGTTTTTAGTTTAAACACTTTCATAGTGAAAACTTCGACTTGAAAAATGCATGCACTATGAGAACTAGACAGAGAAATTAAAAGTACATAATCGTGGAAGCTTATCCTTATTCAACCAACCATGGAATTAGCGTCAAGGTTTGACGTTAGTTTATCCACAAAATTGGCCCATTCGCATCAAATAGAGGTTAGAGGAACACGCGCTGAAGGTTCTCTTGCTTTAATGAGCGGGTACAGAAATTTAGATTCTGGACACAATTGTAACGTATGACGAAAAGTGGATTCTCTACGATAATCGTAAGCGGAAAACGCAATGGTTGACTCAGGTCAAGCAACATAACAATGTCCTAAAGCGAAGCTCGCCCACAGAAATGTAATATTAATTGTTTGGACGTCACTTCATGGTATAATTATTAACTAAGTATATAGTTTTTTTTTGAAATCAACAGCAGCAGATGTCTATTGTGAAGAACTTCGAACAGTGATGGCGAAACATTAGAAAACATTCCCAACTCGTCAATTGGTCATCGCCATTATTCAACTATTTTTATATATTGCTCCATGATAACACAAGTCATCACTCTTTTCGAGAAACCATTTTAACATTAAAGTTTTAAAATTAAGACCTGCCTTTAGTGACCTTTCCATACCTTACATGGCATTTCTACAAAAGTAAAAAAGTAAAGTTACAGCCTACATACGTCCCACTGCTGGGCACAGGCCTCCTCTCATTTCTGATAGGGTTTTTTGTACATTTCTACAAATAACTAAGAAATTGAATTTCATTTCTTTAAGAACGTTTCTAACAAAAGGTGGCTATGTTTTTCCCTAATTTAATTAAAATGTTACGGGTATATTTCGAGAAAAGCATTTTTACGATTTATATATAAATATACGTATGATGTGTACGTGGTAGAGCCACGTTGCAGCATATAATATATCATATGTTGCAGCACGAATGGGTCGGCTCGGCTAAGGAAGGACCGCTCTCTCACAGAACAACAGACCCGTTTTACTGGAAACGGGACATTCCATCTTAGTCCTCAGGGGTGCCAACGGATCTGCATTTACGGAACTAGTTGTAGAGGTGGACTGTGTGCTCGCTGGTTTGTGTAACCTTATTTTATACAAAAAAAAGTATTTTTATCAAGTCCAATTTACACGCTGTGAAACTGAAGCGCGACAATTTGATAACACAATTTATTTTTGTTTATAATATTTTTACTAGAGAATTACTTTTGAAAGTTGTTCAAAATGATGTTATAGTTTATTTTTAATGCTACAATATCAATCACGAACATGTTTATTATTCTGAATATTACACTATTAAAAAAATGAAAATGTCGCGCGTCACCGGCGCGTTGAGTCATTCTGGGAGGGCTCGTTTCAAGGACTTATGCTCACAAACATTTGCACACCAGTGTTTGAGCTATTCTAAGTTTATAAATACATATGTTATCATGTATACTTTACGTCTCACGCCACCTTCACCTATTACGCTTCCGTGCGAGCCAGAACTGAATGACTAACATCGAATTATACCAAAATATTAAAAAAACAAACACAAATAACTTAATTATCATACATTTTTATTTATATCATATATTTATTACTTGGTAGAGCCATACTGCAGGTATATTAATAGTATAGTTGTAGTTCGAATGGGTCGGCCCGACCGGGGAAGCGCCACGCTCTCACAGATAACCAGCTTAAAATAGCAGCTTAACGCTGCTGTGTTTTTTATGGTGAGTGCAAAGAACCGGAGATCCTTTTTACTGGAAACGAGGCATTCCACCTTAGTCTTCACGTAGGACCACGCATTTGCACTTTGATTCGTAATCGAGAATAGTTGTAGATGTCTATGGGCCACATCAACCACTTACCGTCAGATGAACTGTAGGCTCGTTTGTCACCTTTCTCCTATAAAAAAATACAGTCCTATTCACCGTGCTATTCTGCCAAGAATGCTGGCTTCGTTTCCTCGCTCAATCGCCCTCTTATCACCCGCGGCAATAAAGTCGCTGATAGAGTTCCTTTAGTAACTTCACAGCACGTGAACCCCATGGACCGATAGTCTCTACATTAAAGGGCACAAATATGTAGTCATGTCTCGGAGACCTACATTTGCGCCACTTAGGTACTCAGTTCAGCCGCCTCTGATGCTTCTCGTTTTTAATGAAGGTGTAAACTTATTCATCTATTTTACCTATATTTTTGTTTTACGTCTGTGTGTACTGTTAAATTAAAATTTAAGAATCTTTACCACGTCTTAATTGTATTTTGATTTTAAGGAACAAAAATCACAAAATTTTACTACAATCTATGTAGGTATCTACATAACGCTCGATATTTGATAGAATGAATAGATTTTTTATTTTCTAGAAACTTTTTTTTTATTAGCTTGCTCTTGTATTTCGTATTTTATTATTCGTTTATAAATGTGCCAGTAATAATAGTAATGACTAGCCGTTCCCCGCGAATTCGCCCGCGTGTAATTTAGGGTTTTAATTATTTTTCTCAAACTAAATTAGTTATTCCATATAATATCAGCTATCTGCCAGTAAAAGTCCCGTCATAATCGGTTCAGATTTTCAGACAGGTCTCCGTTCCGGAGTTAAGTCGTAACAAACAGACAGACAGACAAATATTTACTTATAAAAATTGTGTTTTTTTTTTTAATTACCTACTATCATATGTATTTAGTGACTGCCTCGTTGGTCTAGTGGTTGTAGTAGTGCGACTGCTGATCATGAGGTACTGGGTTCGAATCCCGGGTCGGGCAAAAAAATCCATTATTGAGTTTTTCTGTCAAGAAATTCTCAGTAGCTGCCCGTAGTCGGAAAGTTGGCGGTGTCTCACCCCCGTGCCTCGGCAAGCACGTAAAGCCGTTGTTCTTGCGCCTTATCTCTCTCCCGGTCGTGTCGGTTTACCTTCCCATCGGATTATGAGAGTGAGGGAATAGAGAGTGCACATGTGCTTCCGCATACACTTGGGTACTATAATCCTGTACTGCGCCGATGGCAAGCCTCCGTTGAGACAGGCTGCCGTGGCCGAAATTCTGTTATTAATCAACTTTTTGTGTTAAAAAATAAACGTAGTGTTTTTAGTTATTTAACTTTAAATATAGATAACTTAAGCATCTAGTTTTATTATTTTGTGTAGAGCATCGAACTTTTTTAAATGCTATTAGGGTTTTTAAACAAGAATGTCAGAACTGACAACTTTGAATGTCTCTTGGGTAACGGACATATTATACAATATATCGTAAGTAAAACAAAACAGAAAAGATTAATCAGTATTTTATTTTTTATTAAAGTTTAAAGAAATTATTATAGGTCTTTGGAACTAAACAAATCAGTCTTATTCTTAAAAATAATGACGTCCCTTGTTTCTCTTGGGTCACTGGTAAAATAAATCAATACAAACTTTTACTATAACTTTTTTTTTTTAAATAATACATGTAAGCCAAACTAATACTGTACTTACCGCCACTTATTCATCGACCATTATCTAAAAATAAAATATACCTAAGATATTTTGTTCTATTTAAATGTCACATTTAAATGTAACATTGTTGTTAGCCAGGAGACAAACTTAGTGACTCAAGAGACATAGCGATATACCAACCAAAATTAAAGGAAAAATAATAAATTTTAAAATTGTTAACAATATAAAAATTCTGTCAAAAACTCTGTTGTGTAGTCTAAATAACAAATTACAATAAAAAGTCCAACAAAAATCACAATCACCATAAATAAAAATATATATATAATAATTAATAACGGAAACTTTAAAGTAGTGAAGTAAATAACTATTGTCAAATCACTTCTTTAAAACGTGTACATTATATTCAAATATGTAATACTGTTGGCCTCTTTTGGTAGGCTCAGCCAGAATTTCTATTATGTCGGTGTAGTCGATGTCAGCTAGAACGTCTACGAAATGTGTTTTTCTTGTTCACAGAACATAAAAATGTAACTCTAATCTCGCCATCTTCGTTCCTTACCTTTTTGGCATGAACGTACTAATAAAAAGTCCCCATGTCTCACTTCTTGGTTCTCTTTTTTTTATAAAGTTATGCTGTTGAACTTTTTGATTTTAGAAATGTCATCACAGGCTCATCATCAGAAGTTTCAGTTGTTTTATAAACAAATTGATACTAATTCTTGTTGTGAGCTTGGCTTAATTCTATCAACCCGATTTCTTTAAGAAGGGATTTCTCCTTAGAAACTTTGTAGTGGCTTAAAGGTAAGTCTTTATCAACGCTTTTCTCATTAGCGTACGATCCAAGAACAATCTCGCTATTTTATCGTTTATTGCATTAGCTTCGATTTAGCGGAAGAGGCCTGTATGTCTTTGGTGCTAAACATTCACAAAAACAGCTAAGTAACCAAATATTTACTACGAACAGTAGTAAATAAAGAATATATATAACAACTGTGTGCAGTGACACTTGTAGCCTAGAACCACCAAAATGATGCGCTTGTATTTCTTCGTGATATGCTTACAACAGTAATTTTCACTAAAGTCAGCCACTATAACCACTTCTGTCTGTTGTAAATCATCAATGGCCTGCCTGAAGTTTATAAATTGCACTTTCATGTTGTAAACATGTTTCTTTAATAATTTCAGTTCTTCATTAAATGCGACTAACAACGCTTTAGAAGTTCCCTCCTTATCTTTTTTAATATTTTTAAAAGCTTTGAATCTCTTTCCATCTTTTTCATGTGCTACTTCGACTCTTACCCACTCTTTCCATTGAATTTTATCAGTATCTTAATCGAACTTATCGTTTTATAATATAAAATGGTTTATTTTTTGATTCTGATTCTGATTTAAATGATTTATAAAGATTTTTCATTGTCTCCAAAAGGAACCGTTTCTGCAGTTTTTGACCTTGCCGTGTAATCGTTTCCTTTTTAACCAGATATGGGTCTTGAAACATCTTCTCTCAAAAAAAGGTTTCAACTATTTTAATTAGTTCTGTTGCATTAGCTTTGACTTTCAAACTAGTCCTTATTTGTCCGGTTATTCCCAGAGATTCTTTAACTATTTCTTTTTTTGCACAGTCATCAATACTTTCAAATATGTCTTTCAGTATTTTCTTATCTTTGTGTTTCTTGGTACCTTTCTTTGATAGCACCGGAGAGCTTTTTGTACTTTGTCGTTTCATCAGCATTGTCATTTGCTTTTGTATCGTGTTTGTTTCTTTGGTAACGTTTTTTATATTTTTCGTATTTTTGTTTTAGTTTTTAATTTTCTTCCCGCAACTTTAAATATTCCCTATATAATTTTGATCGATCTCTCCTAATTTTCTGTAGTCCTTTACTCTTCCTTGATAAATTTTTATGTGGAAGCATATTTTGCGGACTGTTAATACCAGATATATCCGTATCGTCATTGTTTCGGATGCGGTGAATTTTGAGAAGCATCATGGGCAGCATCTGCTCCAGGTATCAATATAGAAGGACTTGTAGGTGCAATTTAAATTATTCTTGTTTTGTCTTAAGTTTTTCTTCCTAAATCTCCAAATTGTTCTTGCATTATATTTCTCTTGTGGTGTTAAAGTTCTTGATAAGTCTCTTTTTTGTATGATAATTGACACGCTTTTTTCTTCTATATTCTTCATACTTTTCAGAATTCAGTTTGAGTTTTTCTTTATATCTCCTCTGCCTTTTGGCGGCTGTTAAAGGCATATTTACTGAAACTATTAAACTTACACTAAACCAAAACAAACCTAATAATTAACATGTAAAACTTTACAGAGAAAACGGAATTGGTACTTGAACATTGAAATAGAATGTAAATATTTATTAAGAAGACTTATTTGTTATCATATGTAAAGAAAATGCAAGATGTCTCTTGGCTCACAAGAATCGTCTCTTGGGCCACTCATTTTGTGACTCAGTGGAATTGTGACCCAGGAGAAATAATAGGATTTTTTACGTTTTTTCTTTAGAAAAGTTTCGATAAATAGATAATTACATATATAAGAGGAATTACAGATTTAAAACTTAAGATATTGGTATAAAAGTAACGTATTAAAATATTATCTAAATAAATATTACGACGTCAGCCAGCGGAAGCACAATGAACACACGCATGCACTCTTGAAGTCTCGGACGAAATGGTCGAGCCAAATCACTGCTATTGTAGAGGTAGGATCGTTGTAATTTCTATTGGCTAAGCCACTCACATGCTATCTCTCTCGTATTTAACAATGTTTTATGCGTGTGACCCAGGAGACGCGTGTTCTACTGCTATCGTGGGGACATAAATTATGATTTTAATTATTATAATTATAATAATTATACCGAAAACTAAACTTAGGGATGTATAAAAAGAGGCAAAGAAAGGAAGCATGTCGTATTTAATTTTCGTAGCAAAAGTTCATTGCATCCTTAGGAAAAAAATATAGTATTATTGCTAGATACCAGGCCGACACTCCGTGGGGACTAGAAGAATTTGTATGGGAAGACTATTTAGTCCACTAGGTCACGAGCACGAGTTTTATTTTTGAATTTTTGAGTATAACTGCAGCTAAGTATTAATTCAAAATAACTACGAAATATCTGATTTTATAACTGTACTAAAATTGAAGCCTTAATACTCAAAATGTAAGTTTTAATGTAATTTTACTATTGGAAGTTTTGGAAAGGTTGACTTCTTTTTTTTTGTGGCTGTGGTGAGGTGAAGTTTTTTTAATATACAATGTCATTTTATTGACAAGTTAAAGTTTATCAGTTACTAGAGTATCATATTTATACACAAAACAATGCCTCAGTGGTTTGATTTTTATTTTTTACACATTTAATTTTTTTTTTAATTTTTCTCTTTTAACGAAATACAAAACCGCAATTTGTTTATTTTTAATCTAATAAATATAGCTAATAGTACAGAAAGAAACATTAACCTTTACATTTTTTGAACATCTGTCAAATAATTACACCTCGTTTTTAAGTGGCGCCACCCTGGTGATAGACGTCAGATGTAAAGCAGATTGTTTAACGCCAGCTATTGGAACCATAACGTTTTTCTAATCATTCTCTTAGTCTTATAGCCGCTACAACTTGACAATTTAAATAGCAATATTTTCCAGTCACTTTAAAAATACTGTAAAAACGGATTTCATGTGTAGATTATAATGGATTGGCTTACATCTGTCAAATGAGAAGTCGCAAGCCTTGTGACGGTAACTATCTCCGGACAAGAAAACTAACAGTAATTAATGCTTTTGTTGATGCAAAAATTATTTTCAACTGGAATCCATATAGTATAGTTAAGTAGTTAGGTAAGATTCACAATATGTTCACAAAATGATAAGAAATACACTTGCTTTTTTGTTCGCAGGCACGCGCTGTCTAGATCGCTGATTGGACAACAACATAATGTGAGTTAACTTCATATTAAAATTAACATCACGATTGTACAAGTTAGGCACTGATTGCTGTGACGATAGCGCGTATCACGTAATTTTAATTTTCCACTTGCGTTTCAAGCTTCATAAAAATAAGCTTAAAATTAAACAAGTTAAGTAAATAATCCAGCTTAGATTAAAATCGAAATTGTTCATGTATACTGGTTGATATAGGTAGAAAATTTAATTGTATTTTATAGGTCAGATCTACCGATACACTTACAAAGGTGTAAATCATTTTCTACTTAACGCATTTTCATGAAATATTGCTTATTTTAATCAGGATATAAACCAATCAAAAGATAATTTTATTGTAGATAATTTAATGAGCTTCTCTCAAAGTAGAAAATGTTTCCCGTAATCAGCACAATCTTGAAATTATATCGATTAAAATAATAGACGTCTCACAGTACTTTTGCCCTACGTCCCATCGCTGATCTGAAATTTTACATCCGGCGTGTATTACGAGCTCGTTGTAAATTTCACAGCATGTGAGCAACCCGGGTACAAAAAAGTGTACTTCGGTAAAGAAAAAAATCATAAGGAAACCTGAATATCGGAGAAATAAAAAATATTCTTCGAAGACATGAAATCTGCCAATACCCAATGACAGCGCGGCGGACATTTCCATGACCTAAAACTTGAAGAAATGAGATGAGACTTATCCCAGTACTCCCAGTCATTTAAAGTCAGTAAATTAACTTTATTACCTAGAGGAGGCCATAATATCTTTAGGCACTTTTCGATTATCGCGTCATGGATATTTATACCAGGGAAAGCATTTAAGAACTATGGAAATATATAGTTTATTGACATTGAAGGCAACAGTTTTATCTCATAACCCTTATTATTGAAAATGTCCTTCTGATTCATAAATGAACATGTTTTGTTGGCTATAATAGTGTTTGAAACGTAAATTATTACTTAATCAATACATAATTAAACATTTAAAAGCAATAAATATAGAAAATATAATATTTTGATAAGAATTATTATTTAGTATAGACACTCTTAATACATAAATTATTAAATTCTCATGTGTAAGTAAGTTGTTACCTGGTAATAACTGATGATGAAGTCCTAGGTGTAAGTACACTGTTTTAGTACAACTAAATGCCTTGAAGACACCGAAACCACATTGAAATCGTTCGGAAAGACAGAAATTATTCCGCTCCCTAGCTGTAAGTACTCAATATGAAATATGAATAAAAGACGAAGCAAGCTATTTAGTTCGAATGCATGGAATGTCGACAACAAAGAGACAGCGACTCGTCGATCGTCTGCGTCTGGTTGTTCGATAATGAAAAAAATGCTATAATATTATAAAGGAGTTAAATAAAAAAGTAAATCAGAAGGTATAATTTAAAAAATACCTTTACTTATAATAGTCAGAATTTTCTTATTATATATTAGGCGTAGCTATTATTTATTCTGTGTCTTAGGGCAAAACTCGCGCGCTTATTACACTGTGCACTTTGCAGTGTGCATGTATGCGTCTCAAGGTCAAGGTTGGCACGTGTGCGGCGCGAGGGACGGGAGGGGGACCTGTCCTGTTCGCCCCTTCGCGTCCCTTTGCAAATATTTTAAATCGTTCCCCATCAAATAACAAGGCAGTTTCAAAGATATAAGTAGGTATATAGGTCAGACTCTTTAGGTGAAGGATGACGCTTGTGTTTTTTTTTCGCTACCAGTTTTGCAATATTTCTGCAGACTAAGAAGCTTAGAGTTTTGTGTGTGTGTGTGTGCGTTTGTGTACATTAGTAAGCGTCTCTTCGAATTTGTTATATTTCATTTCACAAATTCGAAGATTCATTTATATAAATATAATTTAAAATATTAATAAGTACATATTTCTTAACTTGATAGAAACAAGTAAGTAGGTAAGCTTTTAATTTGTCAGTTTTCTTTAACAGCCTTTATTAATTCAGTGCTGGAGTAGCCTTTTAATCATGCAACAGGCTAGACAAGATTGCTGCGTTTCGTTACCAGTCTATAAGATAAGGTTTCAATATTTCTCTTGTCACCAAGTCATAAGGTTTGGTTCTCTTAATAGAATAAGTTGATAAACTAACACACAGTCTACTTGATGGTAAGTGGATGCTGCGGCCCAAAGACATCTGCATCTATTCTCGTATAAGAATCAAAATTCATATGCGTTTTCTCCCCTGCCCCTGAGGTCTGAATGGAGAGGATGGAATGTCACGTTTTCCGCTAAAAAGGGTCTCTGGTTCTGGTATTCTGTGAGAGCGCCGAGCGTGGTCCTTTCTTGGTCGAGCCGACCCATTCGTGTCAGCAATAATATAAGTTGCACCTACCACGTTAGTTAGTCTGCGATCGCTAATCGTCCTGATAAGCGTGGCAAAGGCAAATCTTCTTAAACGAGAGAGGTCTTTGCCCAGCAGTTGACCTTAGTGGGCTGAAAAGGAGATCAAGAAATACATAAAATAATACTTAACTTTTAGAAGAATGTATAGAAAAGTTTAAGCTGGTTAAAGAACAATAAAACATTTTGAAAAACTAATTAAAACCATATTATATAAAGTGGTTAATCTTGCAGGTTTTAAAACTAAAAAAAAATTCTTTAATTTTTTACATTTATTTATCATTTCAAAGTTGAGTACTAAAGTATAAGTAAAATCGATCTCTAAGGCGAAAGGAGGCTTTTCCGCTTATTGTCATAGTTCTTAGAACAATTCAAAGTCGTATCGGACAGTTTCCAACATTAAGTCATAGTAAGTCAGAAGCTCCTCCTCGGATTATATTATAATCTTTGGTAACATTGGAATCTAAAACACTTCTATAAACTTATCACGTTAGGTACTCGTACTTATCACTAGAATTGAAGATCGTAATGATAAATCCGTTTAGCTATGTACCTACTCGGCGGAGAAGAACACTGTGAGAAACAAGTGGTAAAATTAAAAATTTTGTACAACCGACTTCAATATAAATAAAATGAGAACATCATAAATGAAATGAATTCGAAGTCAAATAGCATCTATTCACCACAAAGGTTTGTAAATAATGCTATCATCTACATTTCCATATGGTATATTAAAGACAAATAGAATTTACGTAATATTAAATGATCCTCGACCCTAGCGTACAAACTTATTAAAAAAAATCCTCCTGACGCGAAACTATTATTCGAGAGGCGTATAATTCACTACAATATATTGAGAAAATGGGTTTAGATCTACACATGCGGAAGTTCTACTTCAAGAAATTGTTGTTATTACAATTTTCTCTTTATATTTGTTTCTCTTAATTTTTATGGCATTGTTATAATTAGACATAATTATTCATATTGCAAAATTACAATTACTTAAAAATATAATGTTATACGGCATTGAACAAAATAAGACTTAAAAAATAAAATTGGCGGCGACACGACGGCGCACTTTGCCACACAACTATAATTTCGATACTGGGTGCGTTTGGCAGAAAAAAGCGCTAGCAAGCGCTTACAAGCGCTGAAATAGTTTTCGGCCAGGACACGATTGCTACTTCAGTAGCGCTGACACAATCCGCCATTTTGCTTATTTAATTTGTTTGTTTTGAAGTAGAGTTTATAATAAGTTGTTTTGTGCAATATTAGTTTTAAGTAATATAATGAAATGAATAAACATATTACTTATACATGTTATTAAAAATTCATGATTGGTAAGTTTTTAATATGAATACTTTACAAACATATACTTATTTAAATTAGGTTAGGTTCCCCGGTTAAAACTAACTTCGTGTCCTAGAGGAAAATAGCTGCTTACGATTTGACAGCGCTTACCGCTTACGATCTCCATTTTGCTTACAAGCGCTTGCTAGCGCTTTTTTCTGCCAAACGCAGCCAATGGGTGCATTGTTTGACTAGATCTGTCGCTAGTAGCGCTAAGTGGTTGCGTTGGCCCTCACATTTGGACTTATTGTGGTGAGACGCCAATCAGGTTTCGGAAGGATTTCGGTGATGTTTATACTGTTAGCCAGGTGGTTGTTACAGCTTCATCGAAAGCAGGACAGAGGATGGCTGACGACGATAAATTTGATATGATGAACAGAACGGGTTTCGTTTTCTTTCGTTGCGCAATTTTATGATGAGTTATCTAATCACCCATGGCGATGTAGTATGCGAGGGTCAGTCAGAACAGCTTAGGTTGTTGCTGGGGTGTACGGCAACATGCATGCAATACCGTGTTTCATGCCAAAAATCGCAAGTTATAGGAAATTCCTCTGTGCAGATTATCTCTGATTTTAAGAAATTATAGTTTTTGATTTTTCTAGCTGAGCTCTAAGCTTAGAACCGTTTCTAACATAATACAAATGTTGTGTAAAATATAAATAAATATGTGTACTTAATGTTTACATTTAGGTGAAGCACATAAAGCTTTGTTCCATTTTCTTATTCAATATGTGAAAGAATATTCTTCTCAAGTTCAAACTAATAGTTAAGAATTCTTAAAGATATTGCTGACCGATGACCGATATTAAATTATAAAATTTTCGTGTACTGTAATCCTTCAAACCTGAATTCAATATAGCAATTTTGTCTTAGCTTTAAACTTAAATTTTACAAGATTTTTTACGAGGTAGTCATGCTGCAGTTATATTAGTAGTATAGTTGGAACGAATGGGTCGGCTCGACCGGGGAAGAACCACGCTCTCACAGAATACCAGCGTAAAATAGTAGCTTAATGCTGCTGTGCTTCGTATGGTGAGTGTAGACGCATTCTACCTTAGTCCTCTGGGGTGACAACGCATCTGCATATTGATTCGTTTCGAGCATTTTGAAATGAGGATAAATGTTGACGTCTAGGGCCACAAAATCAGCTTACTTTTTGGTGGACTGTTTGCACGTTTGTTATTTTTATTCTATAAATATTTGCTAAATTTTAAGCAAATTGTAGTAATAACATGTACTTATAATAAATAACAATAACATTTGTATAATCATCAATTTTTGCCCCAAACTTAATATAACAAAAAAGGCATATAACACGATTTTTTTATAAAGGCAAGGCCTTGTACAGTACATGTCGGCATAACGCAAATTTTAGCTAAGTATACATTTTTATCAGACTACAAATAAAAATCATACATCAATAAAGCAGTACAGTCTAATTATTAACTCAGGTAGGTATTTAATTTAAGTATTGTTTTCACAGCTCAGGCTTCCATTTAATCTACAAGAGTATCTCAAGCATACTGGAAAATTTAAACACGCTCAGATTGTCTAAAGTACTCTTGACTCTACATTTAATTTATTTCACGTTCGATTCTATATATTTTCAAAGTTTCACTTTCTCTCATTTAGTTGAGTAAGCTCTTGTTAGAATTCATAGATTAAGATTCTGATTAATTAATAAAAATACATAGGTTCCTCTAATTTTTCACTCGATTCACACATAGTTTCGTATATTAAGTTTCTGTTTAACACATTTTATAGTTTTAAAAACTTGGAATACTAATTTGATATGTAATTGTTAACATATACAAAAAATACATAGCTTATCCCAATATTTTATTCTAAGTTAAAAATATATTATTTAGTGTTTGCTGCACAGTGCCATCTATTGACAATATATGAAATGAAGAAGTGAAAACTTACTTTGTGTTCACGCGAAATAATTAACTTGATGAAGATATAGATGGCTCTGTCTTCTTTAGAAATAAAGGTTTAATGTGGAGTGCTAGTGAAACCTTAAGTAGAGGGCGCTGATGTGCATGTGTTCTTTGTTAATCTGTATTTACTACAGTGTATAACATGGAGTATAGAGGTACACTCCATAGTGCATAAATTACCAATAGGGGCGGTAACACCCCCCAGTGGGCGTTGGAGACAACCATGGGGGCGGTAGCGCATCCAGTGGCAAAAGGGGGGCGGGGGTAGCAGTCAAGAGATGCGGCCGTGGCGGCTCTGTCTGCACCAAAATATTTTAAAAATAATATGTAGATATTCGCAAAGTTTACATACTTAAAATAATATTTTATTTAGCTCTGTAACTTATGTTAATATTACGGTTAGTCTACATAATTATGTTAGTTTGAAATAGATTGGGTTCCCATTTTATTAATTTCTAATTTCTTTTCAAATAAGTATCTGTTCAAATAAATTAGGTATCTACAGATAAAATGCAACAATATTCTATTCTTTCATTAAAAAAAAACTAGGTATTTAGGACAAGGGGAAGTTGCATTTTTTTCTGCTAATGTGTGGAGGTGGTCCAGAAAACTTCACAAGTGAATAGATTTTAACTTTTGTGGTTAATCAAACTTGACGATTTTAACCGTAAAAATAGCGTTTTATATTCTCTTTGAACATGAAAAATATTTTTGAAAACTTTTTTAACTTTTACAGAAAGAATAGAAAGAAAAAAAGATTAGGTAAGTCCATCCATTAGATTAGATAATTTAAACCCGAATGTGAACTCATTTCGTCTTATTTAATAATAATAAGTATACCAATGAATAAAAGTATAGAATTAAAGTAGATACAAATAACTTGTACCTACTCACACAAAAACAAAATATCATCGGTTTCTGAGTTTCATAAGGGAATTTTCATTATAAATCTTCATTAGATAACATAAAGCTTAGGTAGTGAAAGTTGGGTATGGCAGAAGAAGCACGAAAGTAGAATAAATGATGTAGAAATGTGTTCTTTAAGGAGTATGTTAGGGTTGAATCCGAATGACAGGGTGAGAAATTGTGTGATCAGAGAAAATGTGATGTGCAAGATGTGAATGGAATGCGTCGGTGGTTTGGTCATGTAGAAAGAATGAAAGCGGAAAGAGTGACAATGCAAAGTTTATATGGCAGATGTAAACGGCAGAGTCGGGAAGGGACGTCCTAGAAGAAAGTTTATCGACCAAATTGGCGATATTTAGAAAATGGGCCATATTAGAAGTACCCTTAACCGAGGAGCGTGTATGCGTAGATATATGGATGTAAAGGAGGCGAGAGAGGTCAAGATGTCAGGATCGTGCCAAATGGAAGTCCGTAGTCTCTGCCTACCCCTCTGGGTGACAGGCGTGAGTGTTTATGTATGTATGTATAAAGCTTACGTACTTATTATTTATGATCAAAAAATGTCATCCCAGTTACACTGACGTATTAAATATTTCTCAGGATTGTTTTATTAAATAATCACAACACGGCATACCAAGGGCTGTGCGAAACTTTTCCCCAAAATGAACCATCGGTCTCCTATAGTTATATATATATATATATATATGTATATATATATATATATATAAACATCGGTCTCTATAGTTATATATATATATATATATATGTATATATATATATATATATATATATATATATATATATATATATATATATATATATGTATATATATGTAGTATAGATAGTTCTGTTCTGTTTGTCGTATTACAAATTTGCAAAAAAATCTTTTATTTTATATTTCATAGCAGCCCAACTTCATTTGATAGTTGCATTTTCTATTAATATCAATACGATGAAGGTAAAAAATTTGTTTTTAGATCTTTTACTCTGAATGTTTTTTTGTAATATTAGAATAAGTATTTGCAAATGTTCTTTAACTTTCTTTTTGTGTTATTTAGATATGTAAAGATGCTTTAAATCTGAAAAATTGTTTAAAAAGGACAATAATTATATTAATAATGTATGAGCCATAAGTACCTATGTAATATAGTAGTAATTTTCTTAAATTCGATTGATTTTCCTTGTTATATTTACTGTTATTTTTACTTTATTTAAATTTGTTTCTACAGTCACAATAAACAATTCTTCGGACTTCATCACATCTTCAAATCAAGACGCTTCGATCGTGGGGGAGGTCTTCGGACTATTGAACGACCGGGTGCCACGCTGTGCTCTCTCGGGATTTAGGTCGAGTGAACACAGCTGGTGGTATCTCAGTCGTTCACTAGTCTTCCGCTTGTTGAAGGACGTGGTACGAAGAACACTAAATGAAATAAACTGAACATCGATTTAACAAAATTACAGGAAAAAGAAAAAGAAAAGAAGATGAAGACATTTTTACTAAAGTGAGATGAGACTTTGGTGCACAAGAAAAGCTGCTGTTACGAAAAAAAGGTCTTAAATCGAATTTTAAGATTACGCTTTACATTTTACGCAAAGTTTAGTTACAAATAAAATACAGTCATAAAACAAATGATGTTATAATTGAATTTACACCTGATGGTAAATGGCTACTGCGTATGTGTAACTAGTCCTACCACCTAGGGTAATAACAATTTCGTAATTTATTGTAACTGCTCTTCTTCATATGATACACATTCCGATCTTAACTACAGTATTGCTTAATTCTTCTTTTACTGTCGTCGAATCATTACTCAAACGTGTACAAAATATTTTACATATCAAAAATGTTAGCGGGAGTAATATCGATAGTTTAAAACGTAGTATTTTAAATATGCACTTTTAAAATATTTTAAAACGCAGTAACTTTAACAGAATTCACCCACAAATCTGCGGTGATCTGAATACTAAGGAGTTTTAATTTCAAGAACAATTATAGTACGTGAGGATAATATGGTCATCCGGTTAATATGGTCACTTTCTTGTAACTCAAAAACTACAGCCTTGTTTGAATAGATGGTTTTGTGATACGATAGCTCTTCATCGGTCACGATGTGCTATATACGATAGCATTTTATCGTAGACAGAGAAACCTATAAACAAATTGACGCCTTCTTTCGCATTCGCGCACGAAAAGGATAGATTTATGCATACGTCTTGCATAGAAATGAGACAGAGCGGTGTGATTGTTTGTCCCTTTCTCCGTGCCGGTTTTTTTGTTTTGCAAACTACACTTTGCTAAACAACTTTGACAGTTCCTAGCGATCTAAGGAGTTTACAAGTTGGTTTAAGTGAGAAAAAAGTGTTTTATGAGCTTAAGATTGGTGAATCTTGTTCAGTTCAGTTCTTAGAACAAGTAAAAATTGTATCTAAATATGTTTAAAAGTTATAAAGATTATTGTATAACCCAAAACTACGTTATCGTCCTTTCTCACTCGAGGCCACTCTAATCATTAGTCTATAGGTTTCTCTGTCTCCGCGTTTTATCGACACCACTTTGACAGTTGACATTATAGTAAATATTTTAGTCTATGGTGTAGTGTAGTTTTTAAGTTGATTTTTCGAAGTGTTTCTAATATTTCCAAATCTTGTTTGCTATTTTTTTCTAATATATTAGTTATAATATACGACTTTATGTTTTTGTCACTGTTCTCCTCCTAGTTTTGGTTTTATAGCGTGACAAAACGTAGATGGCCATATTACCTTCACTTACCTTTATTTTTTTTTAATAATTCTTCATTTTATTTTTAAAACTATTGATTTCTCAGGAAAGCGCAGATCTGTGAGGGATTTCTGTTAAAGTTATTGTGTTTATAAAATATACAAAAATAAGAGCGTAATTAAGTAAATAACGTAGCTGTAGTAATTTTTAATACAGGTATCGTATCTGGTGTTATTTAATGAAACATAGTAGAATCATATCTACCTTTATTTAAATTTGATAGATCACTAGACTTCACTAATTTTAAATCCTTTTCCGTACCGTCAATACTGTAAAATTTTGGAAAAAATAATATTTTAATCATTGTTAAATTTATAGTTATAAATTAGTTGCTTCTTAAAAATCAATTCGGTTTAACAGGAATCTCTCAGGAACACATGATGCTGGTGTTAAGCTAATTAAATACCTACCTATTTTTGTATAGGTTATCCGAAGGGTTTCTTAGGTCAATAGGCTTACACGAAAATGCAATATGTGTGCACAAAGACAAAAGTACTTTAAAAAATTAATGGAATTAATTACGTAAATACAGGCACAATTTATTATTACTCATTACTCTGTGTATTTCAATAACAAACTCGACTCCATAATTAATTCTTGGGCAATGGTTATGCTTTTACAATAAAATGTCAGAAAATATACAAAGTTATTTCACCGACATGTTAAAAAAATTAAGCAATGATTGTATAAGAAGGTGTTTTTATACTAATGGATTTATGGATAATAATTACCCTTGAAAATGAGGTGATCTAATATTAGAAATAGCTTTCCCAATTTTCTAATTTCTTTTCAATTTCTAATATTTGTATACATAACTGTACAACATTATACTTACGTGATTTTTCTTAAAGTTAGTTAAAGTTACAGCCTACGTTCCACTGCAGGGCACAGGCCTCCCCTCATTTCTGAGAGGGTTATCAAGGCTAGGAAGTGTCCGCGCTGCTCCAATGCGTGTTGGGTGTAAGCCAACTTCACATGTCTTCGAATTTTTTTTCGTATTTTTCAAACATGCAGGATTCCGCACGATGTTTTCCTTCACCGCCGAGCACGTGCACTTAAAATTGCAATTAACAATTTCATTGGTGCAGGCGGGAATCGAACCCGGTTTGCTTGCGTACTGTGAAATTTACAGCGAGCGCTAACCATCTGAGCTACCACGGCTTATTTATCTTATTGTTTAACCTTTATAATATTATTAACTATTCTTTTCTTATAAAAGTAGGTATGTCTTGGGTGTATTTTGTTTTCTTTTCAAGACATAGCTATTTTCCTAACCAGCGGTAAATTAAACAATTATGAATTAACACTTGTTTAAAAATTAAGAATCTCCATCTCTTAATTGAAAAAATTGGGGATGAAAGCTTTTATAAAATTGTAAATTATTTTAATGCGGGTCATCAATTAGGTAACCAATATATTCTTTATTGTGTACCAATACACATTTAAACAAAAATAAAGTGAAAGAAATAAGGAAGGCACAATAGGCTGTCTTATCGCTCTAGAAGTGTAAAAAAATTAAATAAAATCCAAAAATGACAGTTGAAGAAAGTAGTATGATTGGAAACATTAGAGTTCTAAATAGGAGAATAAATGTAGGTAGGTGTTAGATACGAAGTGAAAGATTATTAGGTTGGTTTTTACTATTCGAAAGATCTTAGTTTAACTTCAAATATGTAATCATTAACATTCCGAAATATCATAAAATTTCAAAAAATATTTGAGCTGTTCGCATTATGCGATCTTATAATAAGTTTGTCATGACTATCTGGACATTACAACTTGGACGCGGATAACACCGCGGAGCAAAAAGCTATAATCTGTAAATTAATACCTACTATAAATAAATATAACTTAATTGTTCACCATAAATAAAAATTACATATAATAGAAAATGTGTCTTAAATTAATTGCATGATGGACAACCTTATCGAATGAAGCGATCTTTTCCAGGCAACCTTTGGATCTCTTTGGATAAATAGAAACTTAAATTTCGCATGAGGCGGCGTACGTTCAGAATAAATAAAATCGAAACAATATAAACGACTAAAAAGAGTTGTATGTTGAGTATGGATATGTATGTTTACATACTTCGATCAACAATACCAACTAGATGTCGGGTCGGCGCAAGAAATTCATCTCAGTAAATAAGAGCGCACATGAGACGTGAGCTCTTGCACGTGAGAGTGTAGCTCGCAAGGCAATAACGGGAAAAAGAGCTTTATTTGTTACAACTTAAGATTGATTTCACACTAAATGTTATTTAATTTATGTCTTTTCATTTAAGTAAAGGACAGTATTTAGCTATGATTTTGTACGTGACCCGTTATCTAGTTGGTATTGTTGATCGAAGTTTACATATCTTATCTTGTAATAATATATAATATATATAGTATGTAGTCTAGCTAAAACTCGAATACGGCTCGAAAGATTTGATGAATTTCTTTGTGTGTATTTGAATGAGTTCCTGGTTGGTTTAGATTCATAATTGAACTCAGTAGGTGGCGCAGATGTCGAGATTCAGGAATCACCAGTGCGAAGCCGGGGCGGATTGCTAGTAATAAGGTAATTGCATCTAATAAGGTCCGGGTTTTTGGAAATCCTTATAAATCAATTTAGGGAAGTGTGTTAATTTGTAAGACATCATGATCAAGTAAATTGTTTTTATTTGAAGAGAAAATATTGTACAAAAACAAAGCACCAATGGCCAATTACTTACAAAAAAAGTTCTTTAAAAGCTTGTCTATGGTCCTTATTGGGCACTAGGGCTCTAAATAAGGTCCATAATTGAACTGCAAGGTTTTAGGCGTTATATACCAGAAAAATTACATCTTTAGAAATCAGTGGCTTTAAACTACTATTAAGTTCGTAGCTTTCGAATAATGAAACGGAAATTTATATAAATTAGTGTCGTGGCCCTTATAAAGTATACGAAATGTATACGAGTTATAATTAATCTATTTTCTAGTTATAATTGAAACAAATTGTAGTTTTATGCTGATTTTTATTTACTCTAGTAAAGAAAATCACAAAATGTTACTAATCAGTCATTTATTCAGTCTTAGTCATTGGACCTTATTAGGTATTACACTTCTGTAATCATAGTCTGGACCTTATTAAGTGTTTGAAAATAACAAACATGGCAACCATTGCAGCTAAAGATTAAAAGATAAATATGCACATATATTCACAGTGTGTATTTACTTATCCTTATTATATATTTTTCTGTTTAAAATGTAATCAAAACAAGCGTATATAAATTAAAAAATGTCTATTTTAAAACTTCGTACCCCTAATAAGGTCCGACTCTTCTTTGGAGACAACAAGTGGACCTTGTTAGGCACTTAAATATGTACTGAGAAAACTAAAACAAAATCGAAATAAAAAGCAATAATTTTGATAACTTACCCTGTCAATCCACGTTGTGAAAGTATTTTACACTACTATTGCAGAATTATTACAAAACGACCGGGTTTTATAACTAAAACAACGCAAAATTGAGTCACAATATTTTATAAATTGAGTCACGTCGACCGCCCCTGGGCTTAAACACAGAGCCACTGACAAAATGGTCACCGCGAAAACAATAAACGTCGGTGCGCTTTTGTGATTGGTTATTGGGAAGGGGCCGCGTGGTATCCGTTTTGTTTTTTTAAGTATTAAGTAGGAGAAGTTTGAAAAGATGGACCTTATTTGGAACCGGCCCTTTTTAGGCGCACCTACCTTATATAAAAATCAATGTTTGTTTGTTCGTATGTAATGCGCTGCCATATCGTACATCAGATTGCAGTAAAACTATCAACTTATTACTTGCTCTTACCCGAATTTAAAGTACCACAATTATTTCTTCCGTGACTGCAACGGGCCGGATACTGGCTACCTTTAAAATAAATAAATATCGTCATAAAACACACTGTACAAAGATAAGGTTTAATACATGCATACATGATACAAATACATACAAAATAATAATTCATTTAGACGAGATAGATTGAGCTGATAGATAGGTAATGCTTACCGCGGATTTGAGAATTGACAGCGACTTTTCATGGCAGATAGGAATAGGAAGTGAGTTTCACAAGAGCAGAAGGACCAGGGATGGGAAAGATGAAAAACCTCTAAACGTTACTTAAAGTAGATGGGGGTGGACGGGATAAAAAGGATGCTATAAAGGTGACGAATCGGCATAGTCGGGAATATGAAGAAAAAGAGCAATTTTAATGGAAGTTGGATAGAAGCCACGCAGCTATTTCAGATAATGAAAAACCGACATGTTGCCAGCGTTAAAAATTCAAATACGTAACTACGAAACCATTCCTCATCTGTTAAGTTTAATATATTAATATGTTAACTGAACATATAAGTGTCAACACAACATCGGAACCAACATTGTTAAAAGCATTGCTGAAATCTAGCCATGCCAGAACAGGGACTTGCCTGCATGCCAAGCCTTATGTCGTCGGTTATTTTAACGAGAGTTATGGATGTGCCATGGCTTAAGTGAAAACTGGACTGATAGGGATTTCGAAGATTGTTTGTGTTAAGGATGGAGTAACGGAAGAATCGAGATAGATACAGTAATCTGAAAACGTGGAAATATTTGGCTTTTTGCGTAATGTTGGGAATGTTCCCTTGACTATGAAAAAGTTCAACAATTGGTTCAGAACGTGGACAATATCGTGGTTAGAGGTAGAAGAGGTTTCTGCCAATACTATCGCTACCTATTGCGTTCGATGATTCGATGACCATCTTAGTCAATATGCTCATATGCATCACAATTTATAGAGCCATGTTGCAGCTATATTGTAGCTGCGGCATGAATGGGTCTACTCGAACAAGGTAGGACCACACTCTCACAGAATACCAGCGTAAAATAGCAGATTAATGTTGCTCTGTTTCGTATGGTGAGTGTAGAGAACCCGAAACTCTTTTTATTGGAAACAAGACATTCCATCTCAGTCCTCAGGGGTGACAACGCATCTGCATTTTGATTCCGAATCGAGGATAAATATATCTATTATGGACTACAGCAACCCCCTACCATCAAGTGGATTGTGTGCTCGTTAGTCACCCTTATTCTATAAAAAAATTTGGTTGACCCTGCAGGCTATCCCTGGAACTTCTCGCTAATTTCAAATGGAAAGCGCTCCAAATTTAAATAAATTATGTTGCGAAATCTCGAAGTTATGTTAAAAAAAAGTTTTTTCAAAGTTTTTCTCCTTCGATATCGCACGAACGAATGAACTGATTTTTATTTACCAAACGGCATTCGACGTCATTTTTTGAGGTTAAGAACTGATTGGTTAACGATCGGTAAAGCCGTTTAAAAGTTATTCCAAAGAAACAGTTTTTCATAATTTTTATTTTTGAGATTTCTCAAAATCTACTCGTCCGAATCAGTTCATATTATCACCAAATTTATTCCACATTGAGATCTTTAGAACGCCTTAAACCGCATCTCAATTGTTCAAAAGTTATGAAAGGTTTACATACTTACACACACATACATACATACATCCGTACGGACGTCCACGTGAAATTAGTCAGAATAGCTTTCCGCTATCTCAAAACGTCGAGATCTGATGAAAACTCGATTTTCGGAAATCGCAGTGAAACCAATAACTTCCCTATTTTTGAAAATTTTCAATTTTCTTAGCAAGAAGTTAAAAAATCAGTAAATCGGCGAAATCTATACTGAAAAATCTATTTCTATGATGTCACGACTTTATTGCATCAGAACTTTAGATAAAACCATTTTAATAGTAATCAACAGTACAGAAAGGCTCTTTTAATGTTTCGTGTAGCTTCAAAGTATACCTCAAGGATGCAATTACTAACTCGAACAACACAATTCTGGTACAAACGTACAACAGGTTTGTATGAAAACAAATTATATAGAGACCTGCATATCGAGGATAGTTGTTGAAGTACGTGTACCGACTTTCAAATATCGCAGTACTGAGCCGAGCTCTCGATTGCCGTAAGGCTTTTTTTTATGTTTACTTATTTCGTTAAAATTTAACGTCTACTGACTTTTTACGCGACTGCCTCAGAACGAGGGCAATATTTTTTGTACGAATGCACATTTGTCTATTTCTTTGGCGCGCTCTGTAGCCTAAATATCTTGATGAATTTTTAAATAATATGAGATATCGTTAATTTGTCTTGGGTGAGAGTGACGTAGGCTACAATTTTTTTCATCATGCATGTTTTTTTAATACTGTTTTAATGATAGGGCTTTTTATCCAGTTTAAAAACGAAGTTCTATATCACCCGAGTCTCTATCAATGATTTCTCAGAAACAGTTGAACTGATTTCAATGCATTGAAGTATAATGTACTTAATACAGATTACTTCAATGTTTCAATGATTTTTTTTATTAAGTACGCTATGAATTCCAAAAAATCATTCCTAGTAATAGAGGATAAACATTTGAATGTAACTATGTAGATAATACTCCAGTTGTCAGCTTGTGCTTGTGATATTCTTTAGAAGACTAACGAAAACGAGCACACAGTCCACCTGCAGGTAAGTGGTTGCTATGGCCTCAAATACGAAATGTAAATGTAGTGTACGTTGTCACCCGTGAGGACTAAGATGGAATGCCTCGTTTCCAGCAAAAAGGGCCTTCGGTACTCTACACTCACCATACGAAACACAGCAGCGTTAAGCTGCTATTTTTCGCTGGTCTTCTGTGAGAGCGTGGTCCTTCCAGTCGAGCCGACCCATTCGTGCTACAACTATTCTACACACAAAATTTAGTTATTTTATAACTAAATTTTTAGTAAACATTACAAACTGACTGAAACACAAATTGTGTAGTTGGTGCTAAGACAAGTGTATTATAGAATTAAACTACACGTAAAGTCCACACCTGAACATAGGCCATATTTGCCACAGTGGCCACGCTTGGTAGTTTGCTAAGGATTATTTATTGCACGCCTCACAACTTGAGAAAGAGAGCTCTACTCTCGATATATGGACATACCTCAATTTCACTACATAAAATGTTCTTACACTTTTAGCTAGACCTCAAATACATATTATTATTAACGTTACAATAACTACAAACGTTGAATTATAAGATTAGTTTATTTTGT
Source organism: Parnassius apollo (assembly GCA_907164705.1). Classification (NCBI taxonomy): domain Eukaryota; kingdom Metazoa; phylum Arthropoda; class Insecta; order Lepidoptera; family Papilionidae; genus Parnassius; species Parnassius apollo. Next base: position 1,757,724 of record CAJQZP010000288.1, on the reverse strand, counting down.
AATTAATTCGCAAAAAATTAAATTGAATATATATATATATATATGTATGCCGTCCGTTAGTCTGTGCGTCGGGGAGTCTTCTAACTGAACCATTCTAAAAGAGGCTTACGACAATGTAGTCGAATAGCGGAATCAACTTTGGATGATAATCCCTGGAAAGGGTGATCGCTACCAAGCTATTTCTAATTTGTCTTGTGTTGTTGGTAAAAATAGTCCCGCTGGGTTTCTTGCTGGTTCTTCCCAGGACAGAGGTTTTTTTTTGCGAACCAGTGGTAAGTGAAAAAAGTGACTTTCAATAAGTATTGTTTATAATCTACGTTGAATAAAAAAGTTTCTGTTTCTGTTTCAGAACTTCAAAGATTTAAATCGAACTCACTATTTTTTACATTCACAGTCTGATAAGCTACTGTCGCTTGTATGATGATATCTAAATTTATATTACATATGTAAAGTTTTACAAGAAGAAAGATTAACGAATGAGTCCACCTGACGGCAAGTGTATGCTGTGGCTCATAAAAACTACGTCTATCCTCGATTAAGAATCAAAATGAATACAATACGTCGTCAAGTCAGTGCACTGAGGCGGAAAGCTTCGTTATCAGTAAAAAGGTCTTTGGTTTTCGTCACTCACCATAAGAAACAATAGCACTAAGCTGCTAATTCAAGCTGATATTCAGTGCGACGTGGTCTTACCCCAGCCCGGCTGACTCTTCCGTGCTACAGGATATTATACTGCGTCGGCGCTCTACTGATGTACACTGTGAACATTGTCCTTCCTCATTTGAGCCGATTTATTCATGTTGCAGGAATATTATGATACAACGGGACTCTATCACATAATACTTTTAACACGCCATAGGTTTCTCAAGATGTTTGGATGTTTAGAGTGAGCGAGAATCTTCCCCGGTCGAGCCGATCCCTTCGTGTTGCAGGCATACTTCACTGCAGTAGAGCTCTACCACGTGATAATATTACCACATAATAAGTTTGTTATCATGTTTCGATGTTGAATGAGAGCATGATCCTTTCCCGTTCAAGGCAACCCATTTGAACTACAGGAATATTACACTGCAGCAGGACTCTACCATGTTATAGTATTCGACTGCACCGAGTCAGTAATTAATTCTTGGGTCAATGGGGATGTCAATGGAGGATTACTCTGTGGCAACCCCAATGACAAGTTGTAAAATAATAGCCCCCAACTATTTTATACAATTAAATATTGTAAATTGATAATATCCACCTCAATTTCTAGTTACAGTTGTTAAATAAGACTTAATTGTGTTTGTAAAATAAATAAAAGTCATAAGTATTTTAGTTAAATAGTGTTTTGTGTTTCAACTAAAAGTGACAGCTGTAACGTACATCATTTGAACTTTCTGTAACTTAGTGTAATTCTTGTTATCCCTTCAATATTTTAAGATTTACCTTTTAAATAAGTGCTGTTTCGGATTTCAGTTTGAATTATTTACCTGATAATTTAATTTGAGATCTGTAAGTAGACCCATAGATCTAGATATTAGCTTGCTCTGTTTCTTCGGTTTTCTTTCTTTGTTTTCAAGTAAAATGAATACACGCAACGGCAAAACGCGCCAAATGGAGAACCAACTTCAAATGGCGCTTCTGGAACTTAAGGCTTCAAAGGAGCAGTGTGAGCTGTTGCTTAAAGAAAGGGATGACAACGAAAAGGAAATAATAAATAATTTCCAAAAATACTCAACTAAAAAGTGATAGGGTTAAGTTGCATAAAGACTATACAAATGTTTTAAAAGAAAAGGATCAGCTTCAGGGAACAGTCGATGAGTTTTCATCGATCTCAGATTAATTGCTGCATTGCAGTTACAGATAAGTGAGGCTAATGAGCAGATTGTGCAATTAAAACAATACTCAGATGAATTGAATGTGTCCCAAACTCAAAGTCTGTTCAATGAGCTCATAGAATGTAAATCTTCAAAAACATTACAACCCTCAACAACAATCAATTTGACTGGTGATGATTTTGTCACATCAAGAATAGCAGAAAGGATTACATGCAGTAGAAGAAAATTAAAGAAATATATAAAAATTAATAAAGTATGTTGGGAAAGTGCAAAAGTTAATGTAAAACTAAAATTAATATAAAAAATTATGTAAATGTATGTAAGGAAAAGCATGAATTAATTAATAAACTTAAATTATATTCAATTGAGGTGGAAAATATGAAAAACTGTTATGAGACTGAAATAGAGTGTCTCAATTCGCTCGCGAAGTTTTGTCGCTTAAAAACTCCTTACAAATTATCTCAAATAAATATGCATCGGCTCAGGTTGAGATAAAAGAACACATATTGGCCATGAATGAACTGGTCAAGTCATGTAAATGTATACGCTATTGCAACAAAGTCCCAAAAAATGTACAAGATCCATATTACCAAGTTTAAATATTTAATTAAACGAAAACTGTATAAAAAGGGTTATTATGATATAAATGAATACATGGTTGATAATAACCCCTGGGAATGAGGTGGTCGCTTCCAAGCTGTTTTTATAATAAATTTTGTAAATATTTTGTGACTGTGTGTTGAAACTGTAACGTTTATTTTAAAAAAAAGTCACACTGGGTTTCTTGCTGGTTCTTCCCAGGACATAGGGTTTTTTCTAACCAGTTTCGAACCAAAAAATTGACTTTCAATAAGAATTACTTGTAATCTATATTGAATAAAAAAAATCTATTCTACTTTGCGGTCAGCCGCCGTAGAGTCAACATCACCTGAAGATGCCTCGTGTAGAGGCGAAATACGTGTCATATTATCGTCGATGGTGTGTCTTTCCTGGAATAGTGGTGTGGGAGTATGGCTGGGATTGGTGGTGACGGGATTAGTGCACGCAATTGAGGGAGTGCGGGAGGTGCTCTTCAAACTAGGGAAGACACATCATTTTATTTAATTTAGCGGATGGTTGCAAAATAACTATTAATATTTTTATTGTTCTATTCTATTCTATACCACAATATGTACATATGTTTGTTAAGTTGTTTGGACGTTCTATGCGAACGTGGTCCTTTCGCCGTCGAGCTGACCCATTTGTGTAACAGGCATATTACGCTGCAGCGGGTCTCTGCCTCATGATAATATTACCACATAATAAGTATGTAAATATTTTTTGATGTTTCTCGTTAACGCACGCTTGAGCAGAATTACTTAAAATTCGACATATCATGTGCAGTCCATGTCCTAGATTAAAACATTAAAAAACTGCGAAACAAAAAGTTACAGCAGGAAAAAAACATGAAAATTTTTCTGTTTCGACATTAATTCGTATGTTAAGCCTGCCGACTTAACTTAACTTACCGAATGTTTCGTTTTGAACTAAATTCGACAAGTAAATATACAGTATCCACATCTTCTGATGCGTCAATTGTTAAATAGAATAAGTTTGGTCGCAATAATACTTTCCTTTCTAGTAGCATTTCACACCGCTTAATGAAAATGTTTGTATTAAGCGTTCAACGCACGAGCGAAGCAACATAACACGTTAAATCGTCGTATATTTTAGCGCGAGGGAAAGTAGCGATGATATCTGTTTACGGGCAACGCGTCTCGGTTTTACTTTTTTTTTACCTTGGTACCGTATTGGGTATGTAGGTGAGCGCTTTGCTTGTACCCGTCTAAAGGAACAAGTAATTAATGCCAGCAGATAGATGGTAAGACTGCTTCATTTTTTTGATGTCTACCTAACAACAATGTTAAAACACACAGTAACAATAATGTTAAATACAAGCCCCTACTGTATGGCAATAAAAGTTTATAATAAATTACTACAGGAAATAAAAAACGCATCAGAATTAACCAAATTTCAATCAAACCTCAGTAAATATTTAAAACAAAACCCCTTCTACTCAGTGGTGGAGTATTTAGATAAAAAATAATACTTTTATGTATTTTTATATTTATGTAGCTTCTAAGTATATTTTATCTATATAAGCCGAAAGTGTCCTCGTCAAATTTGCAGTGCCTGAAAAAGGCATCTAAGTTGCAAGTACATATTTAATTTAAGACCAATTATGTACACTTGGATTGCAAATAAATTATTTGATTTGATTTGACTTTTATAGGAAGTGGGGTAGTTTATATATGAATTTCACAAGGGCAAATATCTAGACCCGGGACAGTTATTTGTAAGTCAAACAAATACTTATTCGGTGCAGGATTCGAACCCGCGACCCTTAGCGTTGCAGCTCATTGCCACTGCGTCAAGGGCCGTCAAAATTAGCTTAGCGTTTATGTGGATTTTATTTTTATAGCTCTTTAATCCAACATAGGCACATTGAAGAATACTTCGATTAACGCATTTTTTATTTTTAGCTGTTTTGATGTTAAATTTTTTATATTCCTTTCTAAATTTCACTGGATTATAGTACTTTGTTAAATAGCCCCCTTGAAATTTGAGGACTCTAAGATACATTTGGCGGTAATGAAGACTAGTTTTGATAATTGATAGAATCAGGCGTTACTTTGCGGAAATCCATTATAATAAAGATATTAATAGTTACTTTGCAACCATCCGCTAAATTAAATAAAATTATGTGTCTTCCCTAGTTTGAAGAGCACCTCCCGCCCTCCCTCAATTGCGTGAACTGATCCCGTCACAACCTATTCTAGGAAAGACACACCATTGACGATAATACGACACGTGTATCGCCTAGTATTGGTGTTGGGAGTGACGGGATTAGTTCACGCAATTGAAGGAGGGCGGGAGGTGCTCTTCAAACTAGGGAAGACACATCATTTTATTTAATTTATCGGATGGTTGCAAAGTAACTGTTAATATCTTTATTATATTAGTTTTGATTTATGAATGACTTGTTATAAAAGTACACGCTGTATAGCATAATTTCTCTAGGTATAATATTTTCTTGAAATTTTCTTACTTTCCGTTTATAACAATCCGGTGTCGAAAGTGAAAAGTCACCTGTATTAAAAAAATGGGCGACCTTTAAATTCAGTTATATCCTTTATTGAATCTTTTCACATTATAGAACGTTGTTCTCAATGTAAACGTCATTTTTAAAACGATAAACTGAACTGCCATTGAAAAGAATTAGCGATCAACAATTGTGAGCACTGTGCATCCAGCACTAAATATAACACACTTATTTAGTTAGAGACCACTGTACAAAATATCCTAATGAGATATACACAATAGAGATACAATGTTTTGGCACCACCGAGTCTGAATAACTTTGGCCCGGTGTTAGAGGGTTATCGCCAAAGCTATATGCCAATTGCATCTGGCACATCCTTTGGTTACGTGAAAGTATTAATAAAGCGGACAAGGGCAGTCGCCATGTTTAAGACCCTCACGTGATCTAATTAATTCTAAAGTTCAACATATAGTTTATTTTATTTTAAGAAATATTTTTCTTCATAACATTTTATTGTGATTTTATGAATAGTCCAATAAATTACTTAATGATAAAGGACGTTGAAAAACTTTTTATCATAAAGGTTTTGTGCTTCGAATCACTCGGATGCAAAGGGAGTTGAACGTGGAAAAAATATTTTCTAAAGGTTGCCGACAAAAATATTTTTTTATATCTGTAATAATATTATTATATACCTACATATCAATATAAATAATATATAACCATTGACTGCCTCGTTGGTCTAGGGGTCGTAGTAGTGCGACTGCTGATCATGAGGTCCTGGGTTCGAATCCTGGGTCGGGTCAAAAAATTAATTATTGAGTTTCCGTCAAGAAATTCTTAGTAGCTGCCCGAAGTCGGAAAGTTGGCGATATCTCACCCCCGTGCCTCGGATAGCACGTAATGCCGTTGGTTCTGCGCCTGATCTCTCTCCGGTCGCGTCGGTTTACCGTCCCATCGGATTATGAGAGTGAGGGAATAGAGAGTGCACCTGTGCTTGCGCATACACTCGGGCACTATTATCCTGTTCTGCGCAGATGGCTAGTCTTCGTTGAGGCAGGCCGCCGTGGCCGAAATTCGGTCTGGAGGACATTATTGTTATTATTACATTATTATCAACCATTTAGTAGCGGTGTAAGAACATCTTCTACTCCTTACCATTTTGTGGGTTCGAAAAAGGCGAACAATAGCAGGGAAACAAGAGCGTCTCCTTAATAACAACCAAGAAACCCGCCTGCCAAGCGTTGCAACTGTGGCAAATATCCAAAATATCCCAATACCAAGTAATTTTGCATACATTTTTTAAATAAAAATGCAAGTATTTGATTTATTTTAAGCTTCCAATATTTTGTGGTTTAAGAAATTCATTTCTCATAAGAATAGAACATTCATTTGTCTGAGAAACACAGGGTTGACTTAAAATAGATAAATATGTTAACATCGAAACAAGTGCTGGAGCGACATTATTTGATCATTGAGTAATCATAATTGTAAGAATATAATTACATTTCAAATTTCAACTAACGTAAAATATAAAATAAAAATGTGGGTAAATAAAAAAAATTATTACATCTTTATTTTACTTTTTAAAACTAGTATGACAGAAATAAAATGTCCGAAATATGACATCTTACACGAAAGTACCGGCAAGTCCGGCCCGTACTTTCGTGTGATGTCTTGCAAATAAAAAGCGGCCTGTCCACTACAATGGTACATTTATAGCTAAATCTTTAGGTTACTAATATTGGTTTTAGCCAGATTACAAAATCTGAATTTGAGATTCAAATTCTTAAGTGCTCTCTAAACCACGCAGTCTATTAGATTTTAACGAAGGAGTTATATACGTCATACTTGTGAACAGGTAGATATTATAGAGGCAGGTATGCTTAGACTTGAATTTTTAAACTCTTGTTATATAGAACAGTTATCTTAGAGTAAAGAATGCTTACTTTACCTTTCTTCTTTCGTCTCCAATAGAAATATGTCAATGTGGTATAGGTAGTAGTTTATTTTGAAAGTAAACGAATGTTAATATCAATTCATACATAGTTTCAGACATGCACAATAATTCCAGCAAGTGGTTTTGCAATTCAGTGCTTTTGTGATTGATCATCTCAGCTATTGGGAGCTGTTCTTCACGTCGTAAAATTTAATTTTGTTGTCTTTATCGTCTAGTCGGTATAGTTATTAATTGCATATTATATAATCTGGGGGCACGGCAGTGCCCCCTCCAAGTCGAGCAAAAAAGCGGCACGGCCGTACCATACTTTTCTCGAAGCAATTCAGACCATTTTCGACCGCCCATAACTTCGTAAAGGAAAAAACTAGATGTCTGAATTTTTAACCAAGTAGACATTGCATAAGCACGCTATGTTTCATTCAATTTGAACCAGTAGTTTAAGAAGTATAACTAGTCAAAATTTCTTAATTTTGTCTCTCACTGACTGGCCGTTCATCAAAACTAAGGCACTTCTAGCAAACCTAGAAGCTTCAAATTTAGAATACAATTAGTGTTTAGTGTATACATCAAGAAAAAACTAAAATACTGCTACACCAACTGCATAAATAAATTTGTAATCCCATATAAATATATAGAATTACAAAGTTACATTTGCAGTGAATGAATCAGTGTACTTGTATATGTATAATAGGTGTAGATAGGTACGTTGTTGGTATTCAAGAAGTAGAAGGTACCGGAAAGGAAAAAAGTAGGACTATCTTATCTACAAAAAGAAATGAGATGCCACCAAAAACATAACTTAAAAAACCAAGTCTCGCAACTCAGTTCTTCTACCGTAAAAAGTTGTGAGATTCATGTGACTTTCATGTAATAGCAAGTCGGTTAATTTATTCAGTCCCTACTTAAGGGTACTTCTGTTTTAAGTTATTACGTAATTAGCTAACCTAACAACATTTTATAGTGACCATATCAATTTTAAAAATATTTAATGTTTTAAACATTTAGATTGACTTGGCAATCGCACTAAGCAATCTAATTTAATATAATACGTATTACTTGTGAGATACATTGTGTTTTCTTGCGATGGCCAAGTCTAATCTATTCATTTGGAACATAAAAGATTTTTAACATTGATATGGTCACTATAAAATGTTAGGTTAGGACTGAATAAATTTGTTTATTTTTATTTGATCTTTATTATATACCTTATATACTAAGGGATATAAAGGGCGGACTTAATGCCTTATGGCATTCTCTGCCAGTCAACCCTGGATGATTTGAGAAACTGTGGCAGGTGTAACGAATCACTTCATAAATAAATGATAAGAATATAAAACAAAATAAACTGCAAATGAATAGAATAGATATATAGTTAGTAAAATATACATACTTACTTAATATATAATATGGGATAAATAATAAATATATAAAATAACATAATACATTTTTACGTGGTAGAGCCATGCTGCAATTATATTAGTAGTATAGTTGTAGCACGAATGGGTCGGCTCGACCGGGGAAGGACCACGCTCTCACAGAATACCAGCGTGAAATAGTAGCTTAATGCTGCTGTACTTCGTATGGTGAGTGTAGAGAACCGGAGACCCTTTTTACTGGAAATGAGGCATTCCATCTCAGTCCTCACGGGTGACAACGCATCTGCATTTTGATTTGTAATGGAAGATAGATGTAGATGTCTATGGGCCGCAGCAACCACTTACCATCAGGTGGACTGTGTGCTCGTTTGTCACCCTATCCTATAAAAAAAATACATATTAAAATACATTATACAAAATATTACTTATAAAGTGAAAGAGAGACAAAAAAACAATAGTCGGATAGTCAGGTGGTATTATTCTTACGACAGAACTCTGGAACTAGTCTTTTAAAATAATTATTATTAGTTTTCTTGATATAAACAGGCAAGGAATTCCAGAGCAGTATAGACTGTATAGTAAAAGACGAATTAAAGAAACCACTCCTATGTGGTGGAATACGAATTTTAAGACAATTTTGGGGTTGGGTTTACAATTCGGTCGCCTGAATTTGAAGATTCTGTCACTGTGGGGGAGTCAAGGGGGTTTATCTGAAACACCCCCACTCGATTTTTTCTGCCGGAGCAGCGTCGAAGTATTTTTAATTATTTTTAAAAATATTGGTAAATGACTAATTTAATTACGTTTTTGACGTTTCATCTGTCAATGTCAAATCGATATATAGTACTGAATCGATCTAGTGAATCGATATTTCACCCTAGAGAATCGAGATCGAATCTTTTTCTGTTTTATTTAGATTTGCAAAATTATTTACAATTGGTTGAATGTACCCCAACTCCTAAAGAATGACAGTTTTTAATTTAATTATTCAATGTTATCTGTACTTTATTGTATCTTTTGATATCGTAAATATAAAATTTAACGCAAATAAAAAAAAAACGATTTTTGCGAAATTGATCTTTAAGATTTCGATTTTTGTGAATCGATTAGATGAATCGATTCACAAAAAATCGAAATCCATTTCGATTTGAATCGATTTAAAAATATGTAAAATTAAATCGCTATGCCGGCCATTTTGTTGACAGCTTTTCCTCACGGTGTTGCTTCCGAGTTTCAGAATTTTGGTGAATAGTGAAATATTTGTGGCGGCGGAATACTGCTAAATATCGCAAAGATCTTTTCTTACAAATGGTGGCAGCCATAAATTATGTTTATAAATTAAAGTAGTTACGAAAGTTAATAATTTGGTGTTATATCGAGTGCAATAGCGAGCGAAGCGAGCCTGGGACGTGGAGCACCCCGACTCGGACAGGTTAGGTTAGAAGAGGATGACGGGGTCGTGTGAGCGAGCGAAGCGAGCGAATAGACCCCGTCATCCTCTTCGTGGTTATTTTTTTGTAAACCACTCAGAAGTAGGAGCCCCGCGAAGCGGGGCTCCGTCGACCGGACCTCCCTCGACTGCACCACGTTAAGTGGCGTGGGGCTTCCATCCTCCAACTCTCTCTACCCATAAATCAGGTTAAAATTGTCATAAAAATTACGAAACATAACCTCAAAATGAGATTTTTAAAAATTAATAAAAAAAAAAACTAAGCACGTCCGGCAGAAAGTGGAAGTAGGGGGTGACTGTACAACTCCTCCCCCCTCCCCCCACGCCACCCCCCACCCCCAAATTCAGGCGACCGAATTGTAAACCTTACCCCAATTTTGGGAACGGGGAACTCTATCGTTAATAGAATACAAATATTAAAAGTTATCTTTAAGATAAGAGAGAGAATTAGGGTCATTTAAAATTGAATGTAGTACTTGCAAAGTTCGGCACTCCTTTGACGAATAGAGAGCCATTTAAGCTTAGATCGGTACTGGGAAATATTATGGTCATACTTACGTAAGCCGAAAATGAATCTAATGCAATTGTTGAGAAGACGCTCCAACTTATCGAGAAGATATTGAGATATATCTGGGTAACACACATCCGCATAATCAATAATGGGTAATATCAAAGTCTGAATTAGCAGAAGTTTAGTTTTAAAAGGCAGAAAGTTTTTGAGACGACAAAGAGAACGTAAGGTGGCAATTACTTTACGGCTTGTTTCGGCAACTTGAACTCCCCAGCTTAAGGTATGGCCTATATGTAAGCCAAGATTTTTGACAGACTTACAAAATGGCAATAACGTTCCATTGTAAAAGACGAGAGCAAGAAGTTATTAATCAGGACCCCATGGTATGTGTGTAAAAATTTATAATAAAATTCCCAAATGTCTACAAAAAGAAGAATCGTTGTATAAATTTCAAAGAGAGCTTAAAAATATTTAATTGAAAAAAAGTTTCTATTCGTTGTCAGAGTTTTTCGGTGAAAAATAATAATTGTTTATTTTGAATATGTATACCTACCTCTTTAATATCGTTGTAAATATTGCAAATGTTTATTTAACCTAAAAGTAATGTAGTAGTTTAAATAAGTAGTTTAAGTAAATAAAATAAAATTAGTCTTTTTAAATTAATAAGAATAAATTGATATATAACATAATATAATATAATATTGCTACGCCCTATCAGGGCTCATGTTTGGCTCTAATATATCCAACTTAAGAACTATTTATGTAACCACATGAACGCAATAAAATGTTTGAGTTTGAGTTTGAGTTTGAACAATCTGCTACTACCTATAACCATTGCTTTGCATTTTGTTGGGTTAACCAAAACACCATCTCTATACGACCAATCTCTTATGGCATGGAGGTTGTGGTTGAGTTTATGAATATTATCGTTAAGGTCGTTAACACTAGATTGCACATAGCGCTGAAGATCATCTGCATATAGATGGTACGAACAGTTGAAAACTGAAGTGATAGAATTTATGAATAAAGAAAACATTATAGGAGAAAGTATTCCGCCTTGCGGCACGCCTGTTTCAATGTCAGCCCATCTTGAGAACTCTTGCCCTAATCGTACTGATTGCTGGCGGCCGCGAAGATAGGATGAAAACCATTCCAAAGCTGGGATTGAGAATCTAACATCAGTTAGAAAGGCTATAAGGATATCGTGGTCGACTGTGTTAAAAGCATTTGAAAAGTCAACGAGCACTACCACCGTAAGCTTTTGCTCATCCATTCCCATTCTAATATCATCTGTGACTTTTATCAATGCAGTGGTAGTACTGTGACCTGCACGAAAGCCTGACTGATATTTATTCAGCAGATTGTATTTGTTATGAACATAGAGATTTGGTTATGAACATAGAGATTTGCTTGTGAACACAGGCTTCCAGAACTTTAGATAGGTATGGCAATATTGAAATTGGTCGAAAATGGGTAGGTAATGAGGGATTAGGTATTTTAGGAAGTGGTATTATATGGAATTTACCGATTTGGTATTACATGAATCTCACAAATTTTTACGGTAGAAAAACTGAGTTGAGAGACTTGGTTTTTTACAAGTTATGTTTTTGATGGCATATCCTTTTAAACGAATTTTTGATCACGACAGCCGGTGTCATCGGAGACTAAACATCTACAGTCATCAGACGCGGGATAGGATTATTGTGCACGAAAGCAAACACCATCTGTATTTGACATATTATATTGCTACAGTTGCAGCGAAGCAGAATGATGCTGCTGCCCATCTCCTGTTTCATCTCCTTTACTCTATCACCTTTTAAGACATCCACAGGAAAATATAGGATAGAGAATTCTATAAACTATAAAGTATAAACACGTCAGTGTCACCCAGAGGGATAGGCAGAGACTACAGACTTCCATTTGGCTCGATCCTGACACCTCTCTCGCTTCTTCCACATCCATATACCTTACGCATACATGCTTGTCGGTTAAGGGTCTTAATTTGGCCCATTTTTAATATATCGCCAATTTGGTCGACAAATTTTCGCCTAGGACGTCCCTTTTTTTTATAGGACAGGGTGACAAACGAGCACGCAGTCCATCTGATGGTAAGTGGTTTCTCTGGCCCATAGACATCTACATCTATCCTCGATTACAAATCAAAATGCAGATGCGTTGTCACCCGTGAGGACTAAGATGGAATGCCTTGTTTCCAGTAAAAAGGGTCTCCGGTTCTCTACACTCACCATACGAAACAGCAGCACCAAGCCACTATTTCACGCCGGCATTCTGTGAGAGCGTAGTCCTTCCCCGGTCGAGCCGACCCATTCGTGCTACTAATATCACTGCAGCATGGCTCTACCACGTTAAAAACCTTTCCGACGCTTCCATTCAACTGAATGGAAGAAATATATATATATATATATATATATATATATATATATATATATATATATATATAAATCACGTGTCACGTTGTTGGTCCGCGATGGACTCCTAAACTACTTAACCGATTTTATTCGAATTTGAACACCAGTGTGCAGTTTGGTCCAACTTGAGAGATAGGATAGTTTTTTGCCCATGAGTGACCCACATTTTTTTTTGCAAATTTAAAGATTTTTAATAGGACATGAAAAAGGGTCGTCGAAAAGGACAGAAATATATATATATATATATATCTTCCATTCAGTAATAAAACTAATCTGCTCTCTACTACTAGTGTACTCTACTAGTCAACTTATAATCATCGCCTAATCATAACCTATCAAAGTCCATTGCTGGCCATAGGCCTCCTCAACATTGCTTCATGGTGGGGATACTTACACACTACTTTTTCCCTCGCATAGTCAGATAACGGCAAACCAACACAACCAGAGATCAGGTGCAGGATGAGCAACTTCACGTGTCCGAGGGTGAAACACCGCCAACTTTCTGACCACAAGCTGCTACTGACAATTTCTGCACAGAAAAATCCAATTAATACGTTTTTTACGTGGTAGAGCCATGCTGCAGTTATATTAGTATAGTGTAGCACGAATAGGTCGGCTCGACCGGGGAAGGACCACGCTCTCACATAATACCAGCTTCAAACAGCAGCTTAATACTGCTGTGTTTCGTATGGTGAGTGTAGAGAACCGGAGACCCTTTATACTGGAAACGAGACATTCCATCTTAGTCCTCACGGGTGACAACGCATCTGCATTTTGATTCGTAATCGAGGATAGATATAGGTGTCTATGAGCCACAGCAACCACTTACCATCAGGTGGACTGTGTGCTCGTTTATCACACCATCCTATAAAGAAATGGCTCGATCCGGGACCACATGGCCAGCACTCGCCTTTACGGCCACTTGACTGACGAAATAGTTTGTTGCATTTACCATTCATCACAAGGAGAGCCTGAGAATAAGTACCACTCTACGAGAAGACTGACTACGCACTCCCCAGCTCCTGGACTTTGTGAACAGTATGCGTGATACAATTTAAGAGGTAATATAAGTTAAAGGTAAGGTCCTATCGTGATACCTTTGTTATACTAAATGTAGGGATTTTTATTATTTGTAATGTTCTTAAAACATATTCCGTGATTTTAATGTGTAAAAAGATAATAAAATAAAAAATTAAAATTGTAAACGTCGATTGCAATATTACGTAACAACCCCGCCCTATCGTCTCGAAAGATCGCAAGGTCAATGTCGCTCTCTAGAGCCTAGAAGCAACAGCTGGATCGATAAAGGCTCACAGCGGAACTCTCCACATCGCCATGGCGACCTGCAACCGTGACCTGGAAGGTGTGGGGTGGGGGGAGCGGAGGGGGCCTTGCATCGAGCGACCGGGCTGCATCGAGCAGTTATTTCGGTGCAACTCTATTGCCACAGTCGCTTGCCGCGCCTCCGGTAGAGCGCGCGCGTTTTAACACTTAAAATAATTCTACGCCCCGTGCACTTTGCCTGCCGCTATTTCTTGAAATCCTGTGTCATTTCGTTACATTTTTCGTTCCTAAATATTTTTTTCGTGCCTTTAACCGCCGCACCTGTTGCGCTCGCGTGGTGAAACTGCGTGGAAATCTTTTTCTCAGTAGCGGACCCCTCTGCTTTCACCGCTCACATTCCGACACTATAGCGTTGTGAACTAAACTAGAACTCGCAGTAATATCAACCTTAATTACGTGTCAAAGTTAGCTTTACGTGACTACTATTTTCTACGACGCACGTACCCCCACCACACCCCTGGGGATGTAACACGTAATGAATACCTTGACGTATACGTACCTATTTTATGTGACTGCATACAAGATTATATAGGTATGTTGTTTGGAAAACATTAAAAATTAGGATTGAAATATAAACGTTTAATTTAATATAATATTAATATAATAAAAAAGATGTGTCCGTGCACATCCTTGAATCCAAGTCAAGGTCAATTAAATGGATGAAAGGGAGCTATCGCACCCCCCCCCGACGGGCGTTACGACGTGCTTTATGTGAAAATATATGCATTTAAAGACGGTAGACATAGGTATATGTAATAAAAATCTATTACATTAGTTTTTCAGTAAACAATTCTGTATTAGAAGCGCACGTGTAAAATATTAGGTATTGCAGTGAACAGGAAAATTGTAGGTTTTAATAACGTTCAAGCAAGATAATGATGGAAATCTATACTTAGGTACATTACCTATAACTTACTAAAATTAATGCTCTCGCGTGGAATGTTTCATAATAATTATTGTGTTGTAATTACTTGTGATTTCTTCTGTGCATTAGAAATTTTAACTATCGATATAATATTAAGCATGATGGCTGATATGAAAAATCGTATAATCTCTTTGTCTGGATTGTGTTTATTTTATATCGTAGTATATGAATACGAAGGCAGCATGTGCGTGAGATACCGTATGAAAGGTAGGCTGCAGCTGGCTGTTCGCCAGGGATGCAGCTCTGAAGGTCATCCGGTAGCGGGCGCGGGTCGGGAGGGTTGCGCGGGATCGAAGGGGTGGGGCGAAGGGAATGCAATAATTCTCGAGCGAAGTGCGCAGGGACCCCGGGACCTGGACATCACATAAATCAATCGGCGTCCATTCCTCTTAGGATGCACCTGTATTCAGTGCACTTTTTAATGTAGTGAGATTTAGTAAAACCGAGCAATTGATAAATTGTTGACTGACGAATAACACATTGCCTGCGCGTTATTTTGTATTATCAGTAAATTGTCATTGATACGCAATATTGGAAATAGAAACCAAGTTAATGGGTTCATACGTGTAAGTTATTTGATATAGTATTACAATTTATTTGTTGAAGTCTGCATTGTATTGTGTATTTATTGACTGCTATTTTTATATCAATTCATAGATCATCGATTGCTTTTTACTAATTAATTAGTAATTCTATTTAATTATTTATAATTCGTTTGTGTTTTATTCGAAATCAACATGACTATTTTAGTTAATATTTTTAATCGAAATCCACTCACCATTTAAACAATATAATATAGATTGTTTTAAATATGAGAGTATAGTTTTAGTAGTGTTAATATTGAGTTGTTTTTAAAACGTTAAATTATAATTAATTATAGTTGTAATAAATGTTTAATTATGAATCGGTAGCGCTCTTCACAGCAGCTCCATAAGGAAAGGTCATATTGGTGGGTACAAAACACTATTACTTTCATCTCAAAGTTTCCAAACTGGCATCTGACGGCGGTTTGCGAAACGTAGCACGCACGATAACGCCGAGCTCGCACGTATGCTCGCAACTTTCGCTCGTGGGACCGTTGACCGTGGTTCGGCTTTCTAAACCATGTCGTAACGGCGGTGATCGTCCCTCAACCATTGTAATTCACGATACGCCTCGCCGCTACACGCGATGTCACTATTTTTTTTTTTGTAAAATTTTCGTAAATCCATAGAAAGTCAGACGTTTACCAGATAACGCGGTAATTAGGCACTCGTCTATTCCGCCTTTGGCCAATCCGGATGTTCGTTTAATACTGAGGAAAACATTTTGAAAAAAAAATATCATTGAAAACCCTATGTATTTCATGTTTCTTTTACATTATTATTAAGATTTTCTATTAAAAAGTTCTTCGTTGTAAATCCAACTTCAATAAAAGAGGAGGTTCAAAATGGCTCTATGTTCTATTTTTTCGTTTACATATTACGACTATATCTTCGTCAATGGTGGATCGATTTTAATTATTATTTTTTGTAGATAGCCTTCAGGAGTAGTCCCATACAAATTTGAGTGGAAAAAATCCACCCCAAAGAGTTAGAAAAAAAAAGCCATGAAGTTTGTAAAATTCCAAAATTTTTCTAACATTAAAAGGATCCAAAATTTTACTAATAAAAAGTAAAGGTTTAATTCAGAAAACTAAATATAATAAAGTAGGTAATTATGACACAGGCTTCTAAAATCGTGGCTTTAACACTACACTATGTTTTATTATTGCCAATTTCTGAAGCTGTTATACGAAAAAGTTTCATTCTTTTCAATTTTTATAAGTCTGCTTTCTTTTTATTACAAGTAAATTTATTATTTTGCTTTTATTGAATCTTATTTTTATTTTATAAATTAAAAAATAATAATTAATATTTCTTAGCATGTCTGTTTAAAAACTATCTACTAAATTCAATTCCGTTCTAAAATGTAATATAATTTCGTTAAATTGAGTAGAGACGTGGATCCCGACTCTACACGTTGGCATTTGTTTCCAAATATATTTCAATTAGTGAATTTTGTAATAGATGTTTAATACCCAGCTGTAGAAAGAGTTAATATATTGTTGTCATTTCTTTTAGTATAATGGTGGTATTAGGGCAGTTTTGACCTGACCTTGACCGTTACGTCCTAGAATGCCTAGGCGTCCTTGGGCGACCTGCCAGCATCCCGCCATCCCGCCCCTTGCCCCGCTTCCCCACCCGGGATGCTAGCGCATGCAGGAAGCGAACGATCCTGCCAATGCAATCAATCAATAAGTAGGTAACCTGCGCGATACGGTATTGCCAATTTATATATTTTCAACTTCCCTGTTAATAATAAATAAACGTATAATTAAAACTAATATTAATAACTTGAAAAAAAAACAAAACCAATTAATTTCAAGTTTCCCTCTTTACTTTAGAAAGTTAAAAGTCAGATGATTGTGAAGATAATTTAAAAGTCAGCTCATACTTTCGAAAAATGTATTATTAACCATGCGATCGCTGCTTAAAATATTTTAAGATTAGTATTAAATTATTATTTGCGTCAAATTATCGAGTTATACCAATAATCGTATATAAAAATAGGCAGACAAAACATTGAGGTATTAATACTAATTACCGAACAAAAATAAACTCGTATCCACGAATCGCCTAATCTCATACTTTTGCATGGTATATTAAAAGTTTTCAGAGTTACCACATGTCCCTGTCCACTATGACAGTGGTATTTCAATGCCGTGCGCGCGTTTATAAATAAGATGAACATAGAGTCGAATACAAAGAAAAACCTATGCTAATCTGAAAAAACTTGACAATTGTTACGTTGTTCTTTACGTATAATTTTTCCTAAAATTTTTTTTTATTTTATATTTTCCCAAGCTCTCCATTGTCTATGCGATATGAATAACATGTTATGTCGTTATTATGAAATAAAGTAATTTACCGTACTTCTGTAAAGAATGAAATGTTTAATTTAAAATAAATTTACAAGATTTTTATTTTATATTATGTCAGTACTTCTCGACATCGGTACTCAGACGTTTAATATGTACATGTAGTACATCAATTAGGAATAAACTATACTTATAAATATAAAAATCTTCTGAAGCATATTATTAGATGTACTTATTATATTATTTTTTCTGTAACGCATTATGAGTAGGGTAGGAAAGACAATAAATGTCGCTATCTGTCTCTTTTCACTAAATGACAATAGAAAGAGTCAGGTACATAGATAATTAATACTTAATTTAAGTAAGCGATAATCAACGATTACAAGTAAGGCCGAATATTATTAAAATGTATTTATTATCGTCTCGAGCATTGGTCTTTTGCAGCGTGCAGTGGCTCTACATTGCAGAATAATGCAGACTACATAGAGCGACCTTTCGAGTCATTGCATACTTTTCATTCTATTCGCTACGCTTTCGGCCTCGAGCCCATAATCGTACCTGATATTAAAGCTTATTTTATAAATATTGATTCACTTGTAACTTCAAAGAAATGCACACGACCTGAAATTTGATTGATTCCAATATTTTAGTATACCGACGTTTGTTAAATCGTGCTCTATCTATGATAAAAACAATTAATGCATTAAATATTCAGCGAGCGAGATTCCTATTGGATGTGTTATGGATATTAGATTTATGTAATTTTTAAGTTGTGACGATGGCATCTTGTGGTAGTGATAGAGTCACTCTGCGGTCTGCGGATTTTCTGTACGAGTCAACGATATTAGGAAAGAATCAAGCTCTTACTATACGAGTAAAATATAAACATAGCAGCAGCATATTTAATTTTTATTTGATGCAGTGAATGAAACATGAAATGCTCTTAATATATTTCGTACCATATTGCGATAAAACTCGCACCAATTATGTATTCTGTGTAAACGTTTGTTACCTTACATGAATAAGAGTATTTCGCGCCTTTTACCATTGTAAAATCTTAAAAATTAAGTATGTACACTTAAAGAATATAGAATTCACTCGTTCTAAGATATCAAAGTAAGAATTTCATTCAACTCTCAAAATGCTGAATATATCTACCTATTTATTAACATCAGTTTCCAATTCTGCTACGTTTTTCATCGCGTGGGTATAGACATTACATAAAACGATAAATAAATGCAATTTAAATCTCATCTTAGCAATCGAATGCACGAGCGTGATTTTTATGGTCAGTATGTGTATGCTGCTGGGACTGTAACGTAACTAAAACACGAATTCCATGCGCAAATCAATCTAGTGTGTGCCGTGTTGCGCTCGGGATAGACTCGCGTGAGTCAGTCGGCCTTGAGCAGCATATTACTGGCGTACACCACTAAAATATTATTTTATTAGTTCACCGGTAAAGCGGCGACAGCTGACCAAGGCCGCTGCGATGATACTCATTAAAGTTCTAAGATATTTTTGGCCGTTTATCATTACTAGCAATACTTAACGAAAATAACAGATATCGTTAAAACCTATCGTTAACTGCGTTTCAAATAATGATGAAAAATGTCGTGGATAATTAGCTACATTGTTCACGGTTGAAACGTGAATATAAAATGGAAGCGTATCTTTACTGTTTTCGCGTGTCGCCGTGGGTTGGCCGTCGAAATTGAACATCGGATCTATTTATGGCGCTCGAGGCCCGCCGGCGACATTATTGTAACCGACATACGAGCCTTACGCACGTCAATACAAATATCCCAAAGATTCCACTAAACTTAGATTCATTCGGCACAGAGACTTATCAATATCAATTGCCAGTTGCAATGGCAGCAGAGTGCACGATGGCCTAGTTAAACGATATTCCAGTCCGCTTATCTCCCGCTCGCTTACCCTGCAACCTCTAAAACGTAATGTTATTGCATGTCCACGTAAAACGGCAATCGCATGAATATAAGTATGAAAGCGAGCTCGCCGGCGAAAGTGATACACGTGAAATCGGGCGGAGAAATGTGGTGGGGTAACAGGTGAGCCGGTGGTGCGCTGGCACAGCGCATCGGAGCGGTGGGTTGCGTCAAGCGCGGCCCCGATGCCGGAGCGACGTATTTCAAGCCAGCTCGCTCGCTGCACCGACGGCTTTGCGAAACCAGCGGTTATGCAAGGCGGGCCGCTGCCAACGCGCAGCTAACTCGCTGCCGCCGGAAGGAAAAGTGGAACAAGCCGCAGTGGTGCGACCGCACGCGCCGCCTTTGCACGCCCCGTGTGACTGTGAAGTGTCGTGTCAGTGTTGCTTCTAGAACGTTGGGATTGTGTTGCGCAAGTCCTACGCCTACGGAATTCATTTAAACTAGATAATTAGACGACCTCGTGCTAAAACCGAAAACGCAAACCCTTTATCGTATCGTACTGTGTACTGTCATGCTTGTGCTGATTTATTTTTGCACGTGTCACATCTATCGCATGTGCTTAATACCTTATTTATGTCATTGCATGCAAGCATATTACATTACTTACATGATCTCATCTTCAAGCACATTTCCCTTACGACTCATCGATATCATAGCTTGGTTTAACATTTCAATGACTGAACGTTAAAAGTTATAAGTATTTTAACAACTTCACATGAAAAAAAAACTAACATATTTTAACTATAAATAATCTGAAATATAACGGTTTCAATACTAGCAGCTATAACTATAACAAATTTAAAAATGAAGTTAATTCAAGTTACCTTCTTAAAACGTTTACAAATGTGGAAGCGAAATTGGGTTAGATCCATTAAAAAAAAAAACTAAGTTGATTAAGTGCCTTTGATTCGGAATGCACGTTGAAACCGCTAATGGGATATGACGCTGCTTCGCAGAGGAAAGGGAAAGTGTTCGATTGAGTATATTAGTTACCTCGAGTCGTTCGCTTGCGAATACATTATGTGCGTTCCTAATCATTTACCATATTTTTATTTATTTATTTGTTTTTACAAAATATAGTTATTAAATAACATCCGACAGTACAAATAAACTTACAAAAGTTTTTCCATGTACCGCCGATATAAATATTTATATAATATATAAGAAGTCTGAGCGCCATATGCTCGCTCATAGTACATTCCGTTCCCTTTAACGATGCCCATGCGTCCAAGGACATATTAATAGCGTGTAGTTGAATGGCAATCAAGTGGACACGTTTATCACGTACTATGCTAGGTTTACTATTGCAAACTGTTATGAGAACTAACTATTGTATGCCCCACTTTCTTACATCCTTTAACCGATCAACTCCATTACAATTGTCTATCTATCTATATAAAACACAAAAATGTTTCTACCTATGTCCGTTATAGATTTTGAAACCATCCAATTGATTTTGATGAAATTTTTTGTATGTTTTTAATGGGTCCCTACATGGTTTAAATTCACATTTGGACCCGGTAGGTCCAATTTCTATGTGATTGTGACAATACTAGTGAGACAGGTCTACATTCACTTTAGGACCGGGTACATACGAAGTACTAACACGTACATTAAGCTGTTATAAACGCCCGTGCATTGATTTCCCGAAGGTGAAAATGTTGAAGTTATGCGTTAAAAATAAAACTTAAATACCTAGACATAAACGAGCGGCTGATGTGAAATAGCACTGTTGCACATTACGTCAGTACTCAGCGCTGCACCGAGCTGCGCGGGGGCAAGCGTAGGCGGTCCGGATTAACTCAGTACATAACTGCAGTGCTCTTTGGTCTGCCCAGTTAGTACACTACGCATAAGTTAGTTCGCGTAGTTAAATATTTCATTTTAAATTTTTTGATATAAATCAAAACTTCATTTAGGTTAATATCTATGAATCACCGTTTTTATAGCTTTTGTAGCGTTCTTAAAATAAAAATTAGATACTTTAATTAATTGCAACATTTAATTCTAATGATAAGCGTTATGAGTTAAAGCGAAATTAGTTTAATTAAATTCTTATCAAATAGAATGTCGTTTGTTATAATTGTTCTAAGTTTAATAGTTAACACAATAACATAAATACTAATAATAAGATAAAATAAATACTTGAAAATAAGGTCAATGACTGACATTGGTTTAAAACAGTAAGAATGTAGGTACCGAATTACTTAACAGTTTTAGGAACGTTAACATTAAACCAAGCAGAGTCGTAAGTCATAAAGTATGTGCGATTTCCATTAAAATATCTATTCCCATCACACTTACATATAAATATACATTATTCTATTCCCAACTAACCGACTTGCTTCACTATTTAACCGTGCGGATGGAGGGCTATGTCAGTTTCAGTCGCCGGCGCAAGGACGCAAGTATGACCTACTTACGCTCACCTTTGGTTTCTAGTCCGCGTCAAGCCAAACTAGTCCCTAATGACGTTTCAATGGTTACGAATAATCTAATATGAGATATTTTTATTTTCGTATTCATTCTAATAAGTGCAATAACTTTAAAATAGACATTTATTTGTGGTCAAATAGTTAGGCATTAATGTCTTTGTGGTCACGCTATTTACGTTCTTTAATTTATTCAAAATCCAAATCATTTAGATTTTAAAATTTTAACGAAAACATGGTATGACTTAGGTTTTTATTTCAAGACTTAATAAAAAAATCGTGACTTAATAATAATATCGTAATATTTTAGATTAACATAACTTGTGTGTCAACCACAGCACACATACGATCTTTATAACGACCCACGCGTAAGCTAGGTATATAGAGATATATTTTTCTTAAATATAACAGACTATAGTGTCTAACATATAAAATACAGATTGGTATACACAATAGTCCTATTTAGGAAAATAGAATTAAACTACAAAACCGAAGTAATGAAAGTTTGATCAAAAAGTTTTTATTGCACCAGTTAAACTCTCAGAGCATTAATAGCATCTCTATAAAACATTCTATACTTTATTATTTTTATTGAGTCTTACATTTATTAAAAAATAATGGAGGGACCATTAACATAATATACATATTTTCATCTGTAAATACATCATAAAGATATTATTACCACTTTTCCATCACTCGTTTGAAATTTTTAGCTACATAAATACTTTCCAAAAGACTTACTGTAAATTTTACAAATGCTAAGAATTATGTAATCAAATAAATATAAAATATTTCCAAACATTATTACATATATCTCACAAATGTTATAAATATTTTGGACAGATTAAATGCAAAAATATATAATTTTAAAGTAGTAAATTGGCTTCTATAAATTATTAGTATTTGACACCTATAAATTAAATGTATGTATAATTAAATAATCTATATCATTCGTTGGCACTATAAATGACATAACAAACTAAAACATCTACTAATCGATTAACTCATATAAACTCTACTAACGATAAATGTGTAAGCTATATATTTTACCAGGGGCCCCCCTTTATTAAGTAGTGTTTACGGCCAAAGACGCTCCGTTTGTGAAAGACCTTTAGTGATGCGCCTGTACGTAACGTGAACTATCGATATCGAAGTTTTGAATTCGTCCCGGAGTTCGTATCAGGAGTGCGTTTGCAAAGCATGCGACAAGTTTGCGTTATGGCAAAGTTGACACTGTAAATGCACTATCTGGTACGACACCCCGGGGCGTGTAACGACGCTCCTGATCAACCGTATGGAGTACCCACCAAAATACGCTTCACCGAACCGATACGAACTTTAAGTGCTAAAACTCTTAAACACATAGTTTTACGATAATTTATTAGCTTTTTATTACTTTATTCAATTTATATTTTAAGCTTCAACGTGAGATGTTCCAATTTCTGTTACAGAATTAGGTTTTCTATTTAAATATTTACTGTTATATTATTTTGGTACCTCCCATGTTTTTGCAATTGTATTTCTTTGCTTTTTAATTTTTCATTATAATTTTACTGTTATACTGTATCTCTCCTATATTAATTGTTTATATTATTATTCAAACTGTTTTTATTAAATTTATTTGTGATATATTTGTGGCATGTTTTTATAACTGTTTATTTGATGTGTATTTTATTACAGCTTTCACATGTTAATATTTTGTTTTATTTCCGATAAAAAATACTGATAAACACACTTTTCTCCGATTTATTTTTCTGTATAACATGACAACTAAAAATATTTGAGTGTACTTCTAAAGATATAACTTTAAATACAGAATGATACTCGATCATGTCATTAATTATGCCGGCGAACAAAGATATTCATAACGCTATGAGGCCATTGTGGACGTAGTTCCCCCGTGTAACCTTCAACAACTAATTACCGCAGCTCTCTCGCTGCTAACATTACGGACTGCTGTATTGGCGGCTTGCTTTTTGTATCAGTATTTGTACTACGTCTTATATTTGCACTAGAGAAACTACTATATACTACTAAAATATATATCCTAATACAAATTTCTAGTATTTAAAGACATAAAGATACGATGAATTGAGTAACTTGAAAAAAATTATATACTAAAGATCTGATATTGGAATTTATAGTTACTACATAAAGTTTTGATTTTAGACCTTTTAACTCTATCGATCTGATGCAAATACAACATGTGCATGATGCACAACATGACCTGAGTTGACGCATTTAGAAGGAAACCATTGCTGAAAGATAAAAATATTTATCCATAACATCAATTAAAGGAACTTTAAAATAACATTTCACAAGGTATTCATAGATCTATCAAATTGTAGCTGGTATTAATGACTACTGAGATTTATATTAGTGACTACACCATCAGTGCTATAAAAATAACCCTATAACTATATGTTAATTTAACGTATTTAATGTAATAAGATATTTATCATATTATCTTTTTGAAAAACAAACTATCGTCTACACATTTATCATATACAATGGGTACATATTTTGCGTAATTATTATAGTTAATCACATCACTATTAATGACCAGACAGTATATTATATTATAATTTTTTGATTGCTTTAAAAAGTGATATCATAAGTAATAAGTTATATTGTCTATATATGTACCTATTGAACATAGTTACATTTGGTTATAATATTTACAAACGATTAAAACTGAATGAGGAGCCATACTTATTGAGCTAATATTATAATAATATGATAGGTACCTACCTGTTTGCAATTGTTACTCGTTTATAATATTTTTTTAAATATTTTATACCTTCTCTAAAATATCATTATTATTTTTCTTACTTTTATTATGTTTTATTTGATTTTATTGTAGTAAAAGCAATGCAACAAACCTATACCAGTAGGTCAAATCTATACCAGTCGTGCCAGGGCAGGCTCAGTCTGTAGGAAGCCTTACTAAGGAGAGTGTGGCCTTGCTGTATAATCTTATTTCTTATTGTATACACTTTCGAATATAACAACTTATATTATTATTATTATTGCGTACTTAATTTATAGCACTTCTAAGTTTAATTTTACTAAGTATTTCGATTTTATGTTAATAAATTGTTTAATTTTGCTATTATTGTTTTATTTTTTATTTATTTTGTGCGTCCCGTTTAATTCATATTAAGGACAAGTTTTTTTACGAGTACTATAATTAAAGTCATCGGCCTTTAAGTACGCCACGCCACGATTTAGCTATATTATGGTTGTAGAACGAAAAGGTCAGCTCAACAGGGACAGGACCACGCTCTCACACAATACCAGTGTAAAATAGCAGCTTAATACTGTTAAGTTGATGACCCTCTGTTACTGGAAACAAGGCATTCTATCTCAGTCCTCAGGGGCGACAATGCATCTGCGTTTTGATTCTTAATCGAGAATAAATGTAGATGTCTATGGGCCGCAGCAACCACTAACCATCAGGTGGACTGTGTACTCGTTTGTTACCCTATCCTATAAAAAATGGTGAGTGTAGAGGGGAGGTCGTTTTTACTGGAAACGAGGCATTCCATCTCAGTCCTCAAGGAGGACAACGAAAAGGGGGACAATAGATGCTATGGGCCATTGTGTATCTATTTACACCGTCATTCTATGACTATAGAAATTCCATCAAATTTAAGTTTTTAATAAATACATGTACATTCAAAGAATGGGAGTTAATTATATATTTATTACATTTTAAATTAGTGTTATAAATTGAATGTAATGAAATAAGTACATATATATTTCCATGTCATCATTACAGACTGTTAAACGTCTATTGTTAGATATAGGTCTTCCCTAAATATTGATTCATGGGGGGAAGGGGATTATTTGCAATACTTGCCACGCTTGGCAGGTGGGTAATAACCGCATTTTTTTATTATTTTGTGTTGTTGTCACTGATAACTTATCCGGAAGATACTGCCCATCTCCAGTTTCATTTCTCTCTAACGCCTCTTACTTACCGTATACTTTATACAGTGTAAACTCCATGTAACGTCACTCGATTTAACGACAAACTTCCTAAAGCGTCGAAATCACTCGGCTTTGTTTAGTTTAGGTTGTCTTCCATACACTCTATATAGCATTACAATAAGTCGCAATAACGACAACAGTTAAATAATAAAAAGTGCTTTTTAAGTTGCAAAAATTAGTAAAAACTGCACAGCTGTGTACGTACTCGACTGTCGACATCATAAATACCAAGCTCTAAGAAATCTGTTTACAAATTGGGATTGCTTGCACGTGTAGACTGTTGTTAGTAGGAGTCATGGATTATCTACGCGTTATCATATTTTTAGTTGCGCACAGAGAATTGCGTTTAAATAACAATTCTTTTTATTTAATCACTAACACTGGTCTGAAATAAACTTTTTCTTTTTTTAATACAGATTTCTTTTTGTTCGATTTAATGAGAACTCTATATAACGTCAAAATATGCACATTCCATTGAGTGTTGTTATATAGATTTTACACTGTATATTAAATAAATTTTATAGCAAACTAGCTGGTACCCGGCACGTTGCTGCCGCAGAAGAATTAATTATGAAAATATTGTTTAAAATTTGGAAGAGTTATATTGTTTAATTCGGAATGATAATACAATTAATGAAATTGAATGATCTTTAACATTCAGATAAACTATTGGTGCGATACGCACGCCACCTAGTGTAAGTTAATTTTATTATAACTAAAACCTTTGCGCAAATGCAGGCAATAAGTTGACAAAGTTTTACTTCAATTTAATAAACGGTATGGCAGCGCATAAAATACGAACAAACAAACATTTACTTTTATATATTAAATAAATATAACACCTATCAGTTATCTACCTAGTTGATTGCACATTCGCTGATAGCATTTACAACCAGTTCATTAAATCGTACTTTATTATAATACATATATTGATATAAATAACATAAAAATTTATAGTTTATAAAAAAACATTTATTTAAATGCCACTTTCACAAGAAGCAATATACCTATCCCGCTGTATAAGAAATTTGTTTCCGAATGTAAGTTTTCATATACCAAATGTTTCGCAGGGAAAGCATGTTACATATGAAGAAATAAGCGATCACTTTTAAATTTTAATTATTGCCAAAAATGCATTTTATTTTAGAAAAAAAATGTTTTCAGCGCATCTGAAATTTACCAACACGCATTGTGGCAGCACCGCAAACGCTGTCCTTCTCCAAAATTCTCTCAGAAATTTAAGCAGACCCGTGCCTATGACCAAAGGGACATTTAAATAGTATTATCTTAATTTTTTATGTAATTCCAGCAGCCCTAGAGATACGTGTTGGATTCTTCCCAGCTAAATTCCTTTATCTAAATCGTTAGAATATTTTATGCTAAGAAACGGGAAATTCAGTGGCATACAACTATAATATCTTATCATTGCAAATATTATTATTCAATAAATATATTTTAATGAGTTTCATTATCAGTTAATGGCCGCAAAGTAGTACCTGCTCCGAATAGAATTACACTACAATATATTCTTCTTAAAACTTTTCAAATCTCTTCTGTTGTATTTATTTATTTATTTACACTTTATTGCACCTTAATAAAAGGATTACAATGGGTGGACTTATGCCATTAGGCATTCTCTCCCAGTCAACACGTGTCTTTCCCGGGTAACTATACGATGTTACGATTAAAAGCTGATTGAAGGCTGCCACTCTGGCCTCTTCTGTTTGGAAGGTCCATTGACATTAATTTACCGATCCTTTTTTTGAGCTTCTTTGAGGTAAGCCTACAGTTGCGTTACCACATGTGAAGTATTTTTTTGTATAAACAATAAGGGTGAAAACGAGCATACAGTCCACTTGATGGTCAGTGGATGCAGTGGCCCATAGACATCTACATTTATCCCGCATTAGGATTCAAAATTCAGATGGGTTGTCACCCCTGAGGACTAGGAAGGAATGCTCTGTTTTCAGTAAAAAAGGTCACTGGTTCTCTATACTTACCATATAAAACACAGCAGCATTAAGCTGTTATTTTACATTGGTATTCTGTGGGAGTGTGATCTTACCCCGGTTGAGCCGACCCGAAATAACTGCCTAAACACGACACATTGGGTGCGTTTGGCAGAAAAAAGCGCTAGCAAGCGCTTGTAAGCAAAATGGCGACCGTAAGCGGTAAGCGCTGTCAAATCGTAAGTACCTATTTTCCTCCAGGACACGATGTTAGTTTTAACCGGGGAAGATAACCTAATTTAAATATATATTTGTAAAGTATTCATATTAAAAAATTACCAATCATGAATTTTTAATAACATGTGTATGTTTATTCATGTAATTATATTACTTAAAACTAATATTGCACAAAACAACTTATAAACTCTACTTCAAAACAAACAAATTAAATAAGCAAAATGGCGGATTGTGTCAGCGCTACTGAAGTAGCAATCGTGTCCTGGCCGAAAACTATTTCAGCGCTTATAAGCGCTTGCTAGCGCTTTTTTCTGCGAAACGCACCCATTAACATCCTTACATTTCTGAGAGATCTATTAGCTCGCCGCGTTGCTTCGGCGTTGGTAAACTTCACTTGTCTTCACAGGTTTTCCATCACAATCAAGCAAATAGTAAATCAGCACTGAATATTAAAATTGTAACTAATTATTACATTGGTGGCTGCTGAGATTGAATCGGAGCCTCGCAGGCACCAATGAAATTATTAATTGCAACGAACGATGGGCTTGCATACTGTGAAATTTGGGGCACGCGCTTGGCCCCAGAATTTTACGTGGAAGAACCACGCTGTAATTATGTTATGGCTGTAGCAAGAATGGGTCGGCTCCACGGGGGTAGGACCACGCTGTCAAAGAATGCCAGCCAACTATTTTGCGCTAATTCTGTGAATACGAGCGTAAAATGATGTAGCGTGAGTGTACAACAACAACGGATCTGCATTTTAATTCTTAATCGAAGAGAAATGTAGATGTCCATGGACCGCAGCTTTCACTCACAACCAGATGGACTATGTGCTCGTTTTTCATCTTTATTTTATAAAAAAAAGTTAACACGGCTCATCTCTCAGACCAAGATGGAATGTCTTTTATTATTTTGGACTGGCAATATTCCATATAGACCGCAAAACAGCAATACAGACCCAAAACTACTAGAGTGCAAAAGAATCTTACCACCTACTGAGCTCTTTGGTGTACTCTATTGCAGACACCATCATTGGATTATATATTTTAAGAAACCGCTTGCAAACCCCATTTCATAGATACGCCCAGCGGCTAACTTTCCATAAACGACTAATACTCAAGTGCGCGTGCTATCGTTTGCGTTATTTTCTATTTAATTTTAATTCGATTAAAAATCCATAACTTATGCATAGCCTTAACCAAAAATAACTACTAAATAGGCTTGGGTAAAAAATATCGATATATCGAAATATCAATATTTTCTCACAAGAATTGTAATCGTGATATATCCATATTCGATATTTATTATAGCGTATCGAATTGATATTATTTCGATATATTTTAAATTGTAATAAATATTTGGCCCTCATCCTACTACACCAGGCAAAACGTGACTATATGTCGATAGTTTTCACGCGATAATTATCGATACTGTTCGATACTGCTTAAAAATATCGATACGATAAATATCGATGTATTTTTCACTTGCCCATACCTAATACTTTAAATTATAAACTTTAAATTTATTGATTCGCATCAAACTTATTGGTTTAACTCTAACCAAACTTATTTCTATTTTAGTATTATGTTCTACATGTACATAAGTTAAGAGAATAAACTTTATATATGTATTTAAAATAATCCAACAAAAGGTACATATTATATCAATCTGCTTAATCAGAGTGCAGTGTGGTGGTAGCGTAAACAAAACCATCATTCAATTTTTTTCCGAGTTAAAAAAAAACATTAAAACATTAACCCGGATTGGCGACAGACAGCTGCGGCAGCAGCAGCAGCAACATCTGGTCGCTGTACTGTCGCCAGTCACCGACGCTGTCACCAGTGCATGTTATTGGACTTCATGTGTCTTAGGAGTAGGTACTTTTATTCCTCAGGCAGGAAGGTTTCCTCAAGATTATTTCACATTAAATAATTAGTTACCGTTACCGATACAGACTACTAAACCACTGCTACACATTGACCTCCCCATAGATTATATACATACATATATACATATATATATATATATATATATATATATATATATATACATACATATATATATATATATATATATATATATATGCTTTATATATATATATGCTATATGCTTTATGTATATATATATATATATATATATATATATATATATATATATATATATATATATAAAAAATATATATATATATATATATATATATATATATATATATATATATATATAATATATATATATATATATATATATATATATATATATATATATATATATATATATATATATATATATATATATATATATATATATATATATATATATATATATATATATATATATATATATATATATATATATATATATATATATATATATATATATATATATATATATATATATATATATATTTTCATCATATATATATATATATATATATATATATATATATATTTTCAAAATATTATATATATATATATACATATATATATATAATGTATGGGGTCTATTTAATATTATAGGATGAATATTTGCCACTTGGCAAGCGGGTTGGCAAGCGCAGTTTTTGTTTACCTCTGTCGCATCTTAAAACTCCCATGGCATGATATGGGGTAATGGGTATTCTTACACCGACACTACACGGTAAAACGGTTAAATATTAGTAAACTTAAACATTTAATTTGTGCCCGCACGGATATATTTTTTTTTATAGAATAAGGGTGACAAACGAGCACTCAGTCGACCAGTGATGGTAAGTAGATGATGTGGCCCATAAACATCTAAATTTATCCTCGATTAAAAATCAACATGTTATTATTCTGTAGAAGAGTTCTTAAACGACAACGACCTACATACGAGTAATAATGAATGATAATTTTAGAATAGGATTAATTACGTAATTACAAGATTCTGATATTTAAAAAAAATAATGTTTTTGATATTATTTTATATAAAATTTGACTTATGTATCTAATTAATTAATAAATTTGATGTAAAAATAGAAAGATATTAATGACAATTGGATATGTAACATTATATAATTATTGACGTAAGAATAATAATTAATATATGACATTGACCTATAATAATAATCTTACTTGATATAATAATACATACTTATATTTTTTCTGACACTGTGGCATAATAAATTAATTATCAAATCAAGTAAATAATATTAAATAGTTTTATATTTTGTTAAATTAATATTATGTTCTTAAATTCGATAAGTATTGTTGTTTAGGTTACTTGACCATTAATATTTGCACACCACTAAGGTAGAATATGTAGAACGAATTATACTCAAACACCATTGTACAACCATATTCTTGCAAATAAAGATTATTATTATTATTATACATGCAGATGCATTGTCAGTCCTAAGGACTAAGATGGAATGCCACGTTTCCTGTAAAAAGGGTTTTCAGATCTCTACATTCATCATACGAAACACAGCGGTATTAAGCTGCTATTTTACGCTCGTATTCTATGAGAGCATGGATTCTCCGGTTGAGCCGACCCATTCGTGCAACAACCATAATATAGCTGCAGGGCTCTACCACGTACATGTAAAATTGAGATCAACGATTCGATAATAAAATTCTAATAACATCATCTATACTAGTATTTGTGAATTAAGGAAGTTGATGGATGCAGGTTGCTCAGGACCATGATTTGCCTATGTTCAGCAGTGAACTTGTGATGGACTGTAATGGTGGTGATGATGAGATGGATACTTGTGGTTTTAACAAAACCTGCTATGTACTAAAAACGCCATATTTAACCGTATTTGAATTAAGCCTATTGAAATCCAATTTACACTCAGCGAGCTGTACTAGAATCTGTAAATTAAATTTTCACCCGAAGGTCTAAAGTCGGTCTTTGGTAAATTGAGTTTCTCACCGATAGGACTTGTAGTTGACTCGGCTAAATCAATATTTCAACTTAATTGAAAATTAAAGTATACTCGTAATTATACCGGGTCATTGTTTTCACCGTCTGGAAAAAACAGGTTGTAACAGGTGAACGGAATAGAAGAATGGTACTGATGTTTTACATTCTTTTTTTACATTAAAATAATATTATGAAATCGATCTATT
The DNA here is from genome assembly GCA_907164705.1 of Parnassius apollo. Lineage (NCBI taxonomy): Eukaryota > Metazoa > Arthropoda > Insecta > Lepidoptera > Papilionidae > Parnassius > Parnassius apollo. The sequence goes on along the minus strand of CAJQZP010000288.1, from coordinate 1,725,274 downwards.
AATAACTATTACAAATTGGGTGCGTATTGTTATAATTTCTATGTTTTTTTTAATTTTTCATTATCGAAAATTTATTTCAAATTAGTAGTATCTATCGATAGATCCATCAATTTCATAATATGTTAATATAAAAGCAAAACAAATGTAAAATATCAGTGCCATATGCTTCTACTCCGTTCACCTGTTACACTCTTTTTTCCAGACGGTAAAAAGTCATTCAGTATAATTATCTAATAATATATGTAACTACTTCCATTGGACCATTCAATTTTTTTGCTAGAAATGATCAACTATTTTCTAATATGGTAGATCTGGAACCCTGTAAGACAGGTTTACCTAGTGCAGTGTTCACAGAGTACAGATAGTGTTATGTAATACCATAAATAATAAGTACTATTCGAACGACAGTAGAGAGAAGGCAGTATTTCACATCGCTCTATTCCCAGGTCATTGCCAGTCTGTTCAATGTCAGGCGAAGAGCTTATTGTCTGACCACACCATGTTATTTAGTTTTCGGATTTGAATACGCTACTGCGTTGAAACTAATCTGCAAATTTATCGCACAAACTTTACACCACCTTTACAAAGTTCTTTTCTGTATTCATTATCCTCCTTATTGGGTAATCTATATGATTACCCAATAATGAGGATTAAGAAGGATATTTGCCATGGTTGCCACACCTGGCAGGCGAGTTGGCAACTGCGGTTTTTTATTATTTGAGGTTGTCATCAGAAAGTTGCTGGTGCCTATCGCCTGTTTCAGTCCCTACGTCATCATTTACGACTCCCGCAGGACGATATGGGGTAGTAGATATTCTTACACAGTCACTACTTTGTATGAATCTAAGTCAGTTAAATCAGTAAGTTTTGCCATAATCATCACCATTTACCATCAATAATAACTGATAATCAAGTTCCGACTTCTAATAGTTAAAAAGAGGGAATGTGTTAACATTTTTACCAATCCACCTACACGTGGCGCCCCTGCTTTTTTTTATAGAATTATGGTGACAAACGAGCACACAGTCCAACTGATGGTAAGTGGACGCTGTGGCCCATAGACATCTACATTTAACCTCGATTAAGAATCAAAATGCATCTGCATTTTTCGTTCGTTGTCACCCCTGAGGACGACGAGGAGATGGAATGCCTCAATTCCAGTAAAACGGGTCTCCGGTTCTCTACACTCACCACACGAAACACAGCGGCTACTATTTCACGCTGGTATTCTGTGAGAGCGTGGTCCTTCCCCGGTCGAGCCGACACATTCATACTACAACCATAATGTAGCTGCAGCCTGACTCTACCACGTATAAAATGCTGATTGACAGACGAGACTCAGGCGAACGACAAAGACAGGATCTATCCAAAAACTTTGGATCAGCGTTATCTTTTATCTTTAGAGCTGTGCGCTCACTTTTCAACAGCGTAATGCCTATAGGCAAAATTTCTAGGTAATGCTTAATGCTTATTGACCATAAAAGGGCTGATGATGCACAGAGCGGAATAGTTATTTGTAATTTAAATTGATAATGTTAGTCACAGTTTTGTATGATATATAGTATAACTTAATATTATACTTGCCTTTAAATATAATAATATTAAAGTTACGTGAAATTGATTTTTTTTTATTATTATTTATTTTTATATTCTATAAATATCTTACACTTTTATTTTGCGTTTGTGTCATTGATTTGAAAATAAATATTATTTTTACATGAAGAAGTTACGAATCAGTTTTTGGTTCTGCTACAATTATAGGCTTCGTACTATTCAATCCTTTTAAGGATTTACGTTTTCTTTCCTACAAATATATATTTGTGCAAAATGCAAAAAGTCCGATCTTTCCTTCCTTTACATTCGAGCCTTCCTTTATTTTGACGTAAACATAACAGAGGAATGATTACAAATTTTGCCTTCATTACCTATAATGGCACTGTAATTTATCTTGCCCGATAACTTCTTACTATTAGCCGACAGATGCCGCTGTAGCCGTAATGAACTTAAAAAGGCCTCTTATAAAACAGCGTTAAGGTAGGGGAAAGCTGTAAGGAAGTATAAATAAAAATTCCACATTACATACAAAACAAGTTTCCGGTACACATACTACAACTTCACCGAGCGTGACTGCAATTGAAATTAATTTAAAATTGTGTAAGTGTAAGGTATTGCACAAACATATTTATTTACTAGTGCACAACACTATATCTACCAGGGCTTAAGACTACCACGTTTTTTTAAGCCACTTTCTTGTTTTTCTGTCTTTCTGTAGTTCCGGGTGAAATTTATTTATTGATTTTATACTAACTTCGCGATGAGCTGAAAACTTGAAATGTCGAATATAGTTCAAATTCGAATGAGAATGCAAGAATATGATAAAAAACGTAGTATTTTTTAATTTAAAAAAAAATATTTGTTTGTCTGTTTACTTAAACACTATAATCATCTGAAGTAGTATTGTTTACTGAGAGTTAGCTATTAGAGATTAAAATGCTCGACGTGCAAGTAAACAATACTCATTTTTGTTCAGTATAAGTTGCTTATTGATATAGAAGGATAAATAGCGAAGATTATTCATAACAAGGAGTTTGTAGCAAACTTATTGTTATGATTTTAACTGTTATGAAGAGTTAAATATTAAAATAAGTGGTAAAATTAAAAATTTTGTACAACCGACTTGAATACGACCGAATCGATACTGTATTCGAAGTCAATTAAATACTCATTATTAAAGGTAACTCAAAAACTACTGGTCAGATCTTATATTATGATAAAATTTATATGGGACCACATGAGAATCACCAGCTTTCATATAAAAAAAATAATCATCAAAATCGGTTCACGCAGAGATAAGTTTTGAGGTAACACACATAAAAAAACACAGGGGAATTGAATACCTCCTCTTTTTTGAAGTCGGTAAAAAGATCAAGATTCAAGAATAAAACCTTAAAAAATCTGTAATAGTTTTCTTGTGCCGTAAGCCAATCCTCGAACGAAACTTAATCGCCAAAGTTGCTTACCCTATATTAAAAAGTAAAAAGTAGGTAGTTTAGGTAGTGTAAAATACGGAATACCCTTGTAATAACTTACCATCAGTCCCAACCCACAAAAACCAACTATTGGAGATAGGTTTTATACGTGGTAGAGCCATGCTGCAGTTATATTAGTAGTATAGTTGTAACACGAATGGGTCGGCTCGACCGGGGAAGGACTACGCCTTCACAGAAGACCAGTAAAAAATAGCAGCTTAACGATGCTGTGTTTCGTATGGTGAGTGTAGAGAACCGTCTCCGGTTTTATAACCGTCTCCCTTTTTGTCGGAAACGAGACATTCCATCTTAGTCTTCTCGGGTGACAACGCATCTGCATTTTAATTCGTAATCGAGGATAGATGGAGATGTCTATGGGCCACGGGAACCACTTACCATCAGGTGGACTGTGTGCTCGTTTGTCACCCTATCCTATTAAAAAAAAAGGTAATTATTGATAACCAGAGGCGAATCTATATATGGACTTTTTGGGCTGCAGCCCGGCCCTAGGTGAATGTAAAGGCTCGCTGGCATTGCAGACAATGGGTATCAAAGTTTTAAAAATAATTATGATATGATATGAAAATTCATGCGTTTTAGTGAAAAAAGTGTAAAAAAAAGATAATAAAGTTAATTTTCTAAAAGAGATACATTAGTATACACGTACATACGTAGGCTCCCAAGTGGTATTAGCCCAGGGCCCCACTAATTCGTGGTCCGCCCCTGTTGATGACCAATGTATCAAAATAGGTACCGTATTACTCACCTAAGTACTGGTTGCTATCATCGATCTAGATATATGGGGTCTAACATTTACGACCCTTTACGAGTCTGTTGGGGTAGGCACCTACAATTTCTGCCGCTAAGAAATAGATGTGTCGTACCAATTTTAAGGGTAAGAGACCAGTTTTTGTTATGAGACAATTTGCCACAGTCTATACGGGTAACATTGTTTTGAGTTAAAGTTACAGCCTTTATACGTCCCGCTGCTGGGCACAGGCCGCCCCTCATTTCTGAGAGGTTTTTAGGGCAAGGAAGTATCCGCCGCGCTGCCCCAATGCATGTTGGCAAACTTCATATCTCTTCGAAATATTATTTTCTTATTTCTCAGACATGCAAATTTCCTCACGATGTTTTTCTTCACCGTCAAGCACGTGGTAAATCAGCACTTAAAATTGCAAATAACAATTTCATTTGTGCCGGCGGGGATCCAGGTTTGTTCGCGTACTGTGAAATTTACAGCGAGCGCTAACCATCAGAGCTACCACGGCTTGTTTTGTGTATTTGTTTAGAATTCTCTGCAGATTTTATAGACTACAGTGATATAGTTGTAGTCTGGGGTTCTATTATATAAGTAATTAACAATCTGCTCCGGCTTTGAACAGGTGATTTCTGGATTCTACAACAGAGCCACCTATCCGGTCCAACTGTGCCTATCATCTTGGCGGAAGTACAAGCAATATGTTGACAAAGTTTTACCGCAATCTGATGAACGGTAAGGCAGCGCATAAAATACGAACAAACAAATATTATTGCCTTTATATTTTTTATACTGTATGACCTTTTTTACCGTCTGCAAAAAATAGGGTGTAAAATGTGAACGAAGTAGAAGCCTATGGCACTGATATTTTACAAAAAATAAAAACAAAAATTTTCAATTAAATTAATTAATTAATTGAAATCTATCGAAATTCGATTCATATCACATCTACTTTACAAACGGCAATAAAACAATAAAAGGTCAAAGATGCCTACTTAATTTAAGGGCAAAGTAATTGTTCAAAAATTTTTTCAAACGCTTAATTCAAAATTTTTGTTTTAATTTTTTGTAAAATATCAGTGCCATAGGCTTCTACTCCGTTCATATGTTACACCCTATTTTTTCCAGACTGTAAAAAAGGTCATCCATTATATTAGATATGACAATACGTCATTTCTATAGTATGTTAGTACCTACTATAATCCGCTAACTATAACTTTGGTACGTGATGGGATTCATACATTCTTAGCCACTTATAACACACATGTAAACGATGCAACGTGCATATAAAAATGCGTAATAGTTACCAACACGCTATGTACGGAATTGCGGATATGTACCTATTTCTAATGTCAAACCACATGATTAACGTTTGATTGTTGGTATGAATAATAAACGAACTATGTGACTTTCGTTTTTAATTAAAATGCAAATTTAATGTAGTTCTTTTAATTGGATAACAATGTCTTCGTATTGGCTTCTACCAACGTGTTATGAATCAATGATGCGATCATAATGTTGTTTGTCGAATAAATCAAGCTATAAATTATACTACTTATTAAAATACGTATAAAGCTACTTCTAATATAGCAGTAGACTGTCAGGACTGTGGTGATGAAGGTGAAGAAAAAAAGTAAAGTAAAGTTACAGCCTATATACGTCCCACTGCTGGGCACAGGCCTCCCCTCATTTCTGAGAGGGTTTTAGGGCAAGGAAGTGTCCGCCGCGCTGCCCCAATGCGTTTTAGCGAACTTCACATGTCTTAGAAATATTTTTTTTCCTTATTTCTCAGACATGCAGGTTTCCTCACGATGTTTTCCTTCACCGCCGAGCGCGTGGTAAATCAGCACTTAAAATTTCAATTAACAATTTCATTGGCGCCAGCAATATTTACAGCGAGTGTTAACCATCTGAGCTACCACGGCTCGGCTGAAGATGAAGAAGAATTGTAACAATTATAGCACGTACTAGTTGTTTCCCGCGTCTTCGGCCGCGTGGAATTAATTACGATTGCATTTTATAGGTTTTAATTTTGTTGCGCAGAACCCTAATTATTTTTCCATAATAAAAGTAGTCTCTGTTACTCCTTATAACATCGGCTATCTGCCAGTGAAAGTCCAGTTATAATCGGTCCAGCCATTTCGTTGATTAGCCACACAAACAGACAGACAAATTAAAAATTACACTTTTTTCTTGTTTTAACTGTTATATGTACCGTATATACTTTCATATTTACTTGGAAAAATCTATTATTTCGATATTACAAATAGATACTTCAATTTTATTTATTTATATAGGTGTGTAACTTGTAGATTATTTTGTCAAAGAAGCTGTAAAGTAAATATGATCATAACGAACCTATACCGTTCGTTGTTAAAGAACTCTCTTATTCTTCCTTGTGACTTTACAACACAAGCCTAAGTTTATTTCCATACTTCTATTGCTAAAGTTTCATATTTAAAAAAAACATAATTTTCTTTTTGTGCGTGCAATGAAAACACACACTAAAAAAACCAATGTTTTTTCGCCGCTAGCATTCCCAGGAAGGATGTAGAGGCTTTTTGAAGAATCAGTGAATATGATTCTATTAGGCTAGTATAACCACTTATATAGTCCTCCGTGACCATGTATGCTGGAAAGCACCCGAAACGTCGTGTACTAAACTTAAGGAAATTAAACGCGATAAAATCCGTAAAAGTAGTTTTATTCAATGTGTAGCGTTCGCGTAAATAAAGGAATTAAGCTTAGATTTATTGATAGGTCTTCGACATATTCTTTATTATATAGAACCTATCAATAATCTAAGGAAATAGGTAGAGGATGAGAGATAGGTAGAACAAAGGTAAGAGGTTGGTATTAACTCAAATGGAATCCTAGACAAAAAAAAAGAGTCCTACCACATAGAAACGAGAGATGCTACTGTTTACAGATGTATCGAACCGTCGCGACCATCACCAGTAACGAAACGTATCCAGTTTATTCTACAGTTTACTATAACAGTTCAAATATAATATAGTACGTTTTAAAAAATATATATTTCCTTTTTTTTTCACTGAGCTCTTACGATACTTTATAGGAAATAATCTATAGTGGAGGCATATGTTTACAGTTAACTTTTAATAGGCTGTAATTAATGAATGAAAAATGAATGCCTTGGAGTTATACTATAATCAACCACTACTGAACGTTGGGCTCCCCCAGGTAATACCACTAGATATGGTGCTGAGTCACCTGAATCCATCGACTCCCATCACTACAATGGATATATCCCCATCTCATCACTATACCGTCACTGCAATAAACGGAGTATAGAATAGCCGTCCTATACTCCGACAACCGACAACTTTGTCGACAATCTTGTCCCATTGATGATCGGTATTTCGATATACCTATGGCTAGCCAAGTTACTATAGTTGACTCTATGTCTATATTCCAGACTTTGCGGTAACTCTATAATAGTTGAGATAATTAAATAAGATCAGCATGCAGAAAACAATAAAATTGTTTCAATAGCACCGTCCTCCCAAAATCCGGGCAGCTAGCTATCACAAAATCTGTTTCGGCTAATTTTTTTATAGAATAGGAGGCAAACGAGCCCGCGGTTTATCTGATAGTAAGTGACTACCGCCGCCCATTAACAACTGCAATGCCAGGAAAATTGCAGGTGCGTTGCCGGCGTTTTGGCAAGGAGTAGGCTCTTTTCTTAAAGTGCCCTAAGTCGTATTGGTCCGGAAAAGTCGCCGGTAGTAAACGATTCCACAGAGAGATCGTACGAGGAAGAAAACTCCTAGTAAAACGCAGTAATGGACCGCCAAGCGTCCAAATGGTGTGGATAGTATTGTGAGTTTTGTCGCGATGAAGCAAAACGCATATCGTGTTAGATTGTAGATTGTGATTTGTTTTTTTTTTTGGTGGATAGATTTAATGGTGGTCTGTGATAGTGTACGCGAACGTAAATAAGCACGCAGCTTGTTATATTACTATGATTTATATGCTATGATTTATCACATTATGATAAATGTTAGCTTTAACTAACTGATTCCTTCGTTAAATGATCTATTGACTCGTTAAAGGCAGTCCTTCACGACAATTAAAACGATAATGAGCCTACTCGTAGATAAATTAATAGGTACCAACGGACGACACATGCGTACTTGTTTGTACAGTATTTTACTATGTCTAGTAATATGCGAAAAATGAATAATTATGTTAGAGCCAAAGAAAACAAAATTAAATAACATTTAAAACAAGGAACGCTGCTACAGTAACCTATCAGTAAACCAATATAAAAATCTATTTGGTATGAGGTATGTTTTTCGAGTTTCGTATTGGTTGGTGTTATTGTTATAAAATGTACATACACGAGTATACATTTACGACACATTATTTTCAATTCCAATAGATAAATTTTCATTTTTGGTAGGGTACAAAATTCGAAAACAGCTTGGAAATTTTTAGCAGCAAAGCTTTTTTTCATGCATTAATGTTCGAGTTTTAAGTATATGTCCAACCCGGCTTCGTCCGGCTGATTTCTAGGTCTCAGCAATAGCGATACCGACCGAAATTTTTTATCAGAATCAGTCGAGCCATTTCTGTCAATCAACAATGAACTGAACAATCCCTACACTGTGCGACTGTTTGACTATAGACTATATGTTTGATATTGGCAGTAATTTACCCGCAGTATGATGTAAAAATGAATTAAAGCTGGTTAAGCTAACATATATATATATATATATATTTTTTGTGGGATCGAATCCGTGTTCCTTGCGTACTATGAAATTTACTGCGAGCACTAACCATCTGAGCTACCACGGTACGCCATAGCCACGGGGAATGTTTTTCTTTGAATGGATATTGTTCTAACATATTCCGCACTCCTCTATATAAACTTAACTATAACAAATCTCATACACAACCGTGTGCACAATATGTTTAAAAATGGTTATGTAAAATGGCTAAATATACATATATTATGAATAAACGGAGAAATATACAAACTTTTTGTTCAAATGATAAATTGATGTCTTTGTGTTTTTGACAGACGATGGTTGTGTTTGAACAAGAAGGTACTGATAACTACGAGTAATCTATCCAAAAATGCGAAATCCATATCTCACAAACTGGTTTCCACCAGCAGTAGGCTTTTAAAAGCTGTGGCTTTATTGTTTATTGGCTCAATAACTTTATTACGTGGCAGAAAATTGCCACAGCGTAATACAGCACGAACGGGTTTTTTTTTTATAGAAAAAGGGGCAAACGAGCATGCGGCTCACCTGATGTTAAGTGACTACCGCCGCCCATGATCAACCGCAACACCAGGAGAATTGCGGGTGCGTTGCCGGCCCTTTAGAAAGGAGTAAGCTCTTTTCTTGAAGGTCCCCAGGTCGTATCGGTCCGGAAAAATCGCCGGTGGTAAACTATTCCACAGAGAGGTTGTACGTGGAAGAAAACTCCTTGTGAAACGTACAGCGGTGGACCGTGACGCATGGATGGTGTGGTTGGTATCGGGACGTTTGCCGTGTAGTGCGTTCACGAAATTTGGCGGCTGGAATTAATCCGAACAATTCCTCAGAGCACTCCCCGTGATAGATACGATAAAATACGCAAAGAGATGCAACATCTCTTCGCAGCGCCAGTGAATCGAGCCGATCGGAAAGCACTCGGTCGTCGACGATTCGAGCCGCTCTGCGCTGGATGCGGTCAAGTGGAAGGAGCTGGTACTGGAGAGCCCCAGCCCAGAGATGGGAACAGTACTCCATGTATATGTTGAAGGTACTCGACCGGGGAAAGCCCACGTTCGCACAGAATACCAGCGTGCCATAGAAACATATTGCAACTGTGTTTGGTATGGTGTGTTACAAGAAGCAGAGACCTCCTCTTTTTATTAATAATGAGGAATTCCATTTTAATATTCAGGTGTGACAACACATCTGCATTTTGATTCTTAATCGAGTAGGTGGCAATGGGCCGTTGCATACACCTTCACGTAGACTATGTGTGCTAAATTGTCACCGGTGCTTCTAGTGGTATTACTTCATGAAATATCCCTACATACAAAGAATAATTAATAGATATTAATTCAAAATGTTTGTTTCAGATTGTGAATTGGGACTACGATCAACGACGACTGAAAATCGAAGTAGTTCTGCCGAGATGCGAAAAAGACCTGTTATCGTAGAAAATCTAGAAGATGTAAGTACTACATCTCGTAAATATATTTAGGTATTAATATTTTTTGCATAATTTTTGTGAGTTAAGTGACAAATATTAATTAAAATTGATAATTGTGGTGGAAGGAATCTATCTGCAAAAATCTTAATTTTTTTTCTCTAAGGGCCGATTTTTAAATCATCTGATGATAAAAGTTATTCGTAGGATGAAATAAACATAAAACACTTAAAAATTTCATTTTAATGAAAAAAAATTGTTCAATCGTTTGACTTTAATATCTTGTCAGGTTATAAATTATTTAATGAATAACTTTTATCCGGCGATAACTTCAGACCTAAATCTACCACCGATTCGAAAAATCGAAAATTGAGAGCTCTAAATAAAAGAACCGACAAGAAACTTTGAGTCATCGCTATTCCTTTTTTATTTAAAGTAGTAATTTTATTATATACTATAATAATAGAATGGGATTATAATTTTATTATATTGGTATTAAATTTATCAGCCGATCACTAGTAAATATTTTAATATTATATAGAAATTTGAGCACAGCGGTTTTAAATGGTTTTTCGCCATCAATCAGTTGCTAGAGTCTCACTTGGCATTAATCGGGATTCAGGGTGGACTTTCCACGTAATAATATAATAAAACATGTATATAATTATTCGCATAACTCAATTTTTGCATTTTTCAGGCGTGTTGATGAGCTTCTGCCGGCGAGATCAACGCCGACAATCGACCGACTTTTTGTAGGAGAACTTCAACGTAATAGCATTGTTTTTAAAGAAGAGGAAGTCAGAATTATTGTATCCAACTGTTTTTTACAATATACCGATTTTTTTACTCAACATGAGATCGTAGAATATTCTTCTGGAGCCAGTGTAAATAATTAGATGTGACCGTTGAATACTATAATACACAATAGAATGGCTGTCAACCTTATTTTGTACGAGGATCGGTGTCGCCAGGAGCACACATACAAGCAATTACGTCGTACGTCGTATTATCAGTTATTACTACTACAAACCCGATTTGCTGTGTTGACAGGCTGAGTGAGTGTACATATTTTAGACTTTTGATTAATTAATGTTTTTGACCAATCAATATTTCTTTATTTTTGTTTCTAATATTCGCAAAATATAAATAGTTTCGATTTACCGGTTGTAGGATATATCTCCTTTATTTAAATTCCATTTCCCGCTGTTTTTTCGACACATAATTATTGCACTACTTGCCATTTTGTTAAATAATTTGCATGCAGCGACGCTTGACACGAATATTGGAAATTATTGATTGTGTTGACATTTATAGGTGTGAATTGACATGTTAGTGGCTACACGGGCTCCGCCTACTCCCCCGTTCTATTACATATGTATTATAGTATTCTATGGATGTGACAAATGGAGTTGTTGTGCGGCCGTGTAGTTGCGTTGAAGATATCGTCCCGTTGTTGACGCAAGAGAGAGAATGGACCAGCAAATGGGTAGTAGTGTCTTCCTAATAACATTTAGTTAATAAAACAGTTTTTTTTATTATAGCGGTTGGCAACCCGCCTGCCAAGCATGGCAACTATGCCAAACATCCGCTTTATGTAGCTATCGGAAGGCCTATTTTCAGCAGTGGACTTTATTGGGCTGTAATGATGTCGATGAAATGAAAATGTTTTAATTTCTTTATCGTTATAAACGTGACTATTTTTCCTTGTATTAAGAAATGGTCATAATCAACATTTGGATATTATTATTAAGAAATAAGCAAAAAATATATACTTACAATGTATAAATGTCCAATACTTTATGTTTTCTCTATAAAATTAATTTAAAAAGAAACTAGAATATCTAAGAATTTACAGAAGCTAAACCAGGCTTAATATTAAGTCATACTATTTTCATAATTATGTAAAAATGAAAACAAGTATTAAAATGTTTTATAGATTTATAAATTATGTATAGGTATAGATAACTTTAGCATATAATAACAAAGCGAAATGGAATCCACGCCGATGTAGAGAAGAATCAATAAAGAAATCAATTTAACTGAAGATCAATGTTGAAGAGACTTACGAAGTAACATAAATGGATGCATGAAGATAGAACATGTATATGTGGGGTAGACCGCGTTGGCAGTGTGGTTAGCTGGTTGTTTAGTCCATTACAACAGCCACTAACGGCACTGCTCCTGCGTGCACCCTAAATCATCGTCATTCCAGCTAAGAAAATCAAGATTCAAGACTTGCGGTATCTTTGTTTTATTAATAATTCATTTACTAATTCTGTCCCTGTCTCTCCCATAGATTGACTCATAAGGGATTGTGTCATTTATAACATCATTTGGTTTCGTTTTTTACCATAAACATAAAAGTTATGTGTTGCATATTTTCTGTAATCATTATAATGCGTAGTTTGTAATATGTTACGATAAAGTTCAAACAAACATACTGGCAATAGAACTAGATAAACTCTGGGTCAGTTAGCTGGCTCTATAGCTCGTAGAAATTTAATAGTTGTCGCGTAGGCAAAGTAAAGTTCTGAAGTGGCAACTTTGTACCGACGTGCGCAGCGATTGGCTTATCACTTATCAGTCTATGGGTGCTGGTAGCTTAGGTCGTTATTTATTCAGTCTATGGAAAGGCCTAAGTTCAGTAATGGATGTTGTAACGATATATGAAACTAATTTTACGGATGTTATCGTGTATAATTTTGTATGTATAATTTGAATATAGTACTTGGTAATGGTCATCCGGTTAATATATAAAAAAGTGACCACTCTATTATAAATCAAAAACTACAGCCTTGTTTGCATAGATAGCTTTGTGATACGATAGCTCTTCATCGGTAAATCAAATAATAAAGGGTCAAAAGGGCGATGCTTTATTCGCGCCATTTTGAGAATTGACATTAAAGTAAATATTTTAGTCGATTTTAGCATGGTGCAGTATAGTTAGTTTTTTTAAGTAGACTTCGAAGTGTTCCTAGTTATTGCCAAAGCTTGTTTGCTATTTCTTAATATATTAGTAATAGTATACTTTATGTTTTTGATTCTGTCTTTCTCCTAGTTTTGGTTTTATAGGGCGGCAAATCTTAAGGTGGCAATCTTTAATGGTGACCATACTACCCACGTACCTTAGTTTTATGTAATGTGTACTGGTGGCGTAAATATGTGAAGTCATTATGTTGTAACGATGATGAAGTTAATGTCAAAGTTCATGCAAATTATTGTTTTGTATCAAAATTCGCTATTCGCAGACAATTAGATACTTACTTTTGATGTCCCACATTGTAAGAAACAACTGCTGTCGATGACTTTTAGTCAAAATTTGAAAAAAAAATCGTAATCACAAAGTATTTACAACATGTTTTATGTTGAATAAAAGAAAAAATGAAAGTGTAACTTTCTTTATTGGTCGATTTCTTGCATTCGGCTTTGATATATAAATTCTAATAAATATCGCATATAAACTGTATTATTGTTTTAAAAATATCACTCGCATAAAGTAAAATATAATTACATTTTATACATTACATTACTATACTACAACGCATTTGTTTTTCCGTCTTTGAGTTTTCCTTTAATATCAGCAGAGTGAACAAGAGTGCGGAAGCGTCTCAACTGTCTCGTAACCAACGCACCCACATAAGCGCATAAAAAATTTGGGTGATATACATTCACCCCACCCAGCTGGTTCAGTGGACAACTTCCGATGGTGAACTGAAATTTTATAACTATAGTATAGGTATTATCTAAGGGATGCCACAAAACAGTCCTGAGTCACCTGCATTCATCGACTGATTGTCTTTCACTGGATGACGTATAAATATTAAGGAACAACCCTTAATATACGAGATCTATGAGCTTGGCATTCTTCTTTCGTTATGGCCGACACACACGGTTAGTTAAACTGATTTTCTTTGCCCGGTAACTTTGAAGATTTGGTCCCACAACTAATATTTGTTACTTCGGCGCCATCTACCGACAGTAGTGATCGTACTACATAAAAAGGAACTGAAGATAAGATATGAATACAGTTCGACTGCTTCGACACACAATCAGTTAAACTGGTCAGTTAAAAAGTTAAAATGGATTGATGAATGGATGGCTTCAAATCGCCAATTATTTCTTTATTTTTCTTGGTTTTCCTCCCTACTTTGAGGGTATTTAAAAAGTGTCACAAATTAAATTGACTCTAAATACTTCTAGACTCCTATAAATTAAAAATACATTATGTTTTTAACTTTAATATTATAATATATAATTAGGACATTATAATTGTCAGTATATATGTACCTATTTAAATAAAAATATTACTAACAATTCAAGAGATATTTTCAGTCATGACAAATATTAAGATAATTGGATCAGATATTATGATATTTTATTAAATGTGATTAATTTTATTTATTTAATAAATATGTGTTATTTATTTTTGACTGTTTTATTTTATAGATTAAAAATTAATTTACCAATCTTTAGAGCGTGCGACACCCCACTATACTTGTAGACCCGGATAGGCTATCCGGAAGTTATACAATGCGACACCTTATAGCGAGTGACGGAGCCGTCGTGATGCAAACGAACTGAAGCCAGCGAATTTCGGTGCGCTAGGAACAATCCATGGGTTGCCGTCAGTTAAAAATTTCAACTTAAGATTTCACACTCACGATTAGTTTTTTGCCGTGTAGTGGCGGTTGAGAATATCCACTACCCCATATCTTCCCGTGGGTGTCGTAAAAGGCGACAGAGGGAGACAGGCAGGAGATGGGCAGCAGCATCTTCCTGATAACAACTGTGACGTATTAAAAAAACTGCGGTTGCCAACCCGCTCGCCAAGCGTGGCAACTATGGCAAATACCCCCCAATGAATAAATACACAAACAGACGGCCCCCAGTCCCCGGCGGCCCCGCTATTCCTGGCTACGGTGGCGACCATGGTAACGGCGGGGCAGGGGGTGCTAAGAATCTCCGGTGGAGGTTCGGTTGCCACCTACGACGACTCGACCTGGCAACATATAACGCACGCACCCTGAGGACTGACGAGAAGATACTAGAGCTGGAAGAAGAGGTAGACAAGTTGCGCTGGCATATTATTGGATTATCCGAGGTCCGAAGAGAGGGGGAGGACACGGCAATCCTCGAGTCCGGCAACTTGTTCTATCACCGGGAGGGCGACCATCTGTCCCAAGTAGGTGTTGGATTTATCGTCCACAAGTCTCGTCAACAACGTTATAAAGATTGGGAGTGTGTCGACGAGGGTCGCGTACCTGATACTCGGAATCACCAAACGGTATTCGCTGAAGGTCATTCAGGTTTACGCACCAACCTCGGCACATCCCGATGAGGAGGTGGAGGAAATGTATGAGGATATTTCCAGAGCCATACATTCCTCCAAAACCCACTACACGGTGTTGATGGGAGACTTCAACGCAAAACTAGGTACAAGAGAAAGCGGTGAGCTGAAGTTAGGGAAATTTGGAGTAGGGCAACGGAACCGAAGGGGCCAGCAGCTGGACGACGTTATGGAGAAAGAGGGACTCTTTATGATGAACTCTTTCTTCCAGAAGCGGCCCCACAGGAAGTGGACCTGGTCGAGCCCCGACGGTTCGACAAAAAATGAGATTGACTTCATTATGACGACCAGACGCCAACTGTTCAGTGATGTCTCAGTGATCGCAAGGGTGAAAACTGGCAGCGATCACCGAATGGTTAGAGGCACACTGAACCTAAACGTTAAGTTGGAGAGGTCTCGTCTAATGAAGTCAACGCTCCGTCCCCCTCGTGCTCTAATCCAGAATCCCGAAACCTTTCAGCTCGAGTTACGTAACCGCTTCCAGTGCCTAGAAGATTGCAATGCAGTGGACGATATGAACGACAAGCTCGTGGAAACTGTCCATGCGGTCGGAGCTAAGTTCTGCAAGACCCGCCGCAGAAGAACACAAAAACTCTCCGATCACACTCTTAATCTCATGGCTGTTAGACGGGAGATGAGGCTGCAATCGTCAACAGATTTGACAGCATACAGGCAACTGAACAGACAGATCTCCAAATGCATGCGGCGAGACTTACGCAACTTTAATACTTCTCGTATTAAAGAAGCGATCGAGCGGAACCAGGGCTCCAAAGTCTTTGCCAGAGATCTGTCTGCCAGAAAGAGCCAACTGTCAAAGCTGAAGACTGAGTGTGGCAACATCGTTTCCGGGACACCTGAGATTTTGAGTGAGATTGAGAGGTTCTATGGGCAGCTGTACACATCATCGTTGGAGCCACACGCAAGTGTGAGTAACGATCCAAGAGCAAGTCTTATCCGACACTATTCCGATGATATCCCGGACGTCAGTCTGAGCGAGATTAGAATGGCTCTCCACCACCTTAAAAACGGCAAGGCCCCGGGCGAGGATGGAATTACAGCGGAGCTTCTGAAAGCGGGTGGAAAACCGGTACTTGAAGTCCTTCGGAAGCTCTTCAATTCCGTCCTCCATGGTGGCACTACTCCGGAGGCGTGGAGCAGAAGCGCGGTGGTTTTGTTCTTTAAGAAAGGCGACAACGCTCTCTTGAAGAACTACAGACCGATTTCCCTTCTGAGCCGCGTCTACATGCTATTTTCGAGAGTCATTACGAATCGTCTCGCACGCAGACTCGACGACTTCCAGCCTCCCGAACAAGCCGGTTTCCGAAAAGGCTTCAGTACCATAGACCACATACATACCCTGCGGCAGATTGTACAGAAGACCGAAGAGTACAATCTGCCACTTTGCCTGGCATATGTGGACTATGAGAAAGCCTTTGATTCCGTCGAAATTTGGGCGGTGCTACAGTCCCTTCAGCGGTGCCAAGTTGACTGTCGGTACATCGAAGTGCTGAAGTGTTTGTACAGTAGGGCTACGATGGCTATATAGTCATTATGGCAGAATCGCTGGAGGACTTAAGCATTATGCTCAATGACCTCAATAGTGCCTCCCAACGGATAGGTCTTAAGATGAACATGGACAAAACAAAGATCATGTTTAATGTCCATGTCACACCTATGCCGGTAGTTGTTGGGAGCACTATGCTCGAAGTTGTTGACGAGTACGTTTACCTGGGACAAATAGTCCGACTAGGTAAGTCCAACTTCGACCGAGAGGTCAATCGACGGATTCAACTCGGCTGGGCAGCGTTCGGGAAATTACGACATATCTTTTCGTCAGGTATACCTCAATCTCTAAAAACTAGATTGTACAACCAGTGCGTGTTGCCAGTGATGACTTACGGATCTGAGACGTGGTCCTTCACTGCTGGCCGTATGAGGACGCTTAAGGTCGCTCAGCGAGCTATGGAGAGGGCTATGCTTGGAGTTTCTCTGCGTGATAGACTCAGAAATGAGGATATCCGCAGTAAAACCAGAGTTACCGACATAGCCCAACGGATTAGTAAGCTGAAGTGGCAATGGGCCGGCCATATAGCTCGAAGAACCGATAACCGATGGGGAAGAAAGGTTCTCGAGTGGCAGCCTCGTACCGGTAGGCGTAGTGTAGGACGACCCCCCACTAGATGGAGTGACGACCTGGTAAGACATGCAGGAAGTCGATGGATGCAGGTGGCTCAGGACCGTGCTATGTGGCATTACTTGGGGGAGGCCTATGTTCAGCAGTGGACTTGTGAAGGGCTGTAATGATGATGATGATGATGATGATTAGTTTTTGGATGTACGTCAGTTCAACTGATCAGTTTAACCTAACTCTGTGCTTGGAAAAATCCGTGGATTGCCGTCAGTTAAAACTTTCAACTTAACGAAGTCGAAGTCACACTCACTGGATTTGGATATACGTCAGTTTAACTGAGCGTGTGTGTCGGCCATTAGAGAGTAAGTAGAAAGTGGTTTCTAATCTTTAAATGGTGAGGTGAAGGTGAGATTAGAAATATCAAACACTTAAGTACTTTCAAGAACTTATGACGAAAAACTTTCAAGATTACAATGTTATATCTTTAACATCCAGATTTTATGAATTGGTTGGTAAAAGTAGTAAATGCTTTAATTATCATAATATTTATTACGGTTAGCACGGTGCTGAGACACGCATGGATCAACTTTCTGCATTTCTTACTAGGTCGTCACTCCATTTATTGGAGGCAGTCATAACCATTGCCATCCGTCGGTTACCGGTAGGAGGCTACCACTTGAGAACCTTTCTCCACCATCGCATCGGTTCTCGGTTCTTCGAGCTACATGGCCAGCCCATTGCCACTTCAGTTTACGGATCCGTTGGGGCTATCTGAGTAACTGGTTCTACTGCGGAGAAGTCTATAATGACGCAGAGAAACTCCGAGCATAACTGTCTCCATAGCTCGTTGAGCGACTGAATTTATATTTCATATGTCTAATGGCAACAGACACTAGATTTACACAAAACAAGACTTGTGTATAGAAGATGTTTCGTAATATCTCCAACGCTACCCCGGCGAATTGAATTCGTCGATTGACCTCTCGGTCGAAGTTGGACTTACCTACGGGTACCTCGTAGTTGCAAATCATGCAATATCAACACGCTATTCGCTAGCGCTTTAGGCTTATTCGCTTATTCGGCGAGTAAAGGTCAAGAAGTACTGCCGAGCGCGATTGTGAAAAGGGTTCGCTCGGATCAACTCGCGTCCGTTCGCGACACCTCGTTTGTATCCGCTTTTTGCAAAGTTTAAAGTAGTGAGTGGAGAACGCAAGCACGCTTCACGCTCGTGTGATATGATTGAAATTTTTGTTTTTTATTCTTGTCGGCATTGGCTGACTATGGTTCTTTTTATTGGAGGAGAGGGCAAACGAGCACGTAGCTCACCTAATGGTTAGTGACTACCGCCGCCCATGAACAAATGCAACAAACTAAGGGAATCGCAGGTCCGTTGCAGGCCTTTGAATAAAAAGCCTCTTTTGAATTGCCCTTAGTCGTATCGGACCAGAAAAATCGCTGGTGATAGTCGATTCCACAAGCAAGTAGTGCGAGGAAGGAAAAATATTCTTCTTGTAAATCGCACAGTCGCTATCTTTATGGCGGACCGCCAACCATAGGGATACATACCATACAGATACCACATATATACCACCGGCGCCCGTGGACACGGGGATGGTCGTCGCTGTCTACGCGCAGCCGTAAGATGGACAGGTCCGTACCTTCAAGGCTGCCGAAACGTCGAAAACAGATGTCCTCTCTGACGTACACGCAAACTCCAGCCCGGGGCACAAAAAAGTGTTCTAATTTGTACCCTGGGTATGAGAGATATTAAGTATCAGCCGGAGAAGACATCGTTGTAATATATACTGTTACGAGCTTGAGGTTCGTGACAATAAAAATTGCCGATAGGATTACCTAAATTAACACTTTAATTTTCTTTACACAAATTAAAACTTAAAACACCAATAATTAAGTACACTAATTCACTTTATTCCGCTCCGAAGCTTCGCTTGTCTCGCCAAATTCAATACTTCCCCGATCGCGTATTGCAGCGTCTTTATATAGGGCTCTTCCACGAAAACATCCAGAATATTCCAGAATATTCGAGTAAATACGCGCGCCAACCGACCAAGCGCAGAAAGTTCGAGTTTGGCTTCCAGAAAGCTTAGTTCTTCAATTCGATACTAGATGGCGCTGTCGGTTGAAAGATTAGTGATGTCATTTTCTGGAAAGCTCTCTCTTCGCTCTGTTACCCGACACTAGATGGCGCTAGTGCCAGATGTCAACTTAGCCGCGCAACACTGCCCCCTCCTAAGACATGCTCGTCCCGAGCATTATCGGCCCCATAATAACGCGCCAGGCGATCCACATGGGCGATCTTAGGAGTCTTTCTTGCGCCTTTCTGTAACGGCTCCGCAATGTCAAGTGATGTCTTATCCCATGGTGCACCAACATTGTACAATTTCGATGCTCCTCTACTACGTGTCTGAGGTCCCTTTACGGCCGCACAATTTGTACATGTACGACATCAATCCTCGACATCGTCACGATAATGGACCCAGTAAAACTGTTCTCGGACCTTCAGTAGAGTACGTTTAACTCCCAGATGGACTCTTGAACGCTCATTATGGCACAGCTGTAGAACATTCGGCACTTTAGCCTTAGGGACAACCATTTGCAAACGTCCTCTATTGTCTTCTAGACCATTGTCCCATTTACGGTACAGGACTCCATCCTGAATCAGCATGCTGTCCCACTGGGCCCAATAGCCTCTAGTGGTCGAACTCATCGCTGAGACGTCGCTCCACTTAGGCTTGGTAGCACGGACTTTCTTCCATTCCAGAATCGGCTTGATGTCCGGATCTTCCTGCTGTGCATGTCGTAGGCTGTCCTTCCACTCGTTGCTGAGGTGGTCTGTCCTGAGCATCCTCATGGATACCACTTCCTTACTCTTTTGCCTAGTACAATGTTTCCAATCTTCAGGACAAGGTCTTCTTGACAATGCATCTGCGTTGCCATGAGATTTCCCGCTGCGATATCTGATAGTAAAGTCGTATCCCGGCTGCTGCTGGGCGGTGATGTTAGCCGCACTTCCCTTCTGAGATCGTTCACCTTCCCTTTCTAGGGTTCGCTTAGGGCAGCTGGATTGAAGATGGCCCCTTTCCCCCACAGCCATATCACCTAGGGCTGTATCCCTTATTGTGGTCGCGAACCGTAACTGCTGCAACCTCCCTAGCGCAAGGGGAACGACGATCCTGCCACCGCCAGGCGGTGCCGTTAGCTGCACTACCCTCTCGAGATCGATCAACTCTCCTTTCTACAGTTCGCTTAGGGCAGCTGGAGCGAAGATGGCCCCTTTCCCCACAGCCATAGCACCTAGGACTGCATCCTCTGTTGCGGTCGCGAACTATAGCTGCTGCAACCTCCCTGACGCGATGGGAACGATGATGCTGCCGCACGGCTTCCACCTCCAGTGCATGGGCCAAGGCGTCCTTAAGCGACTCGTGGTGCCCGAGCCTCACAGCAGCTCTGACTTCCAGGTCGCGGATGCCGTCGATGAATGTCTGCAACAGGTTCCCTTCAATGAGCGCAGGTACAGACCGGTATGCTTTCCGCACCAGCTTCTCCACCTCTAGAGCCCACTGCTGCAGGTTTTCGTTGATGCGCTGCACGCGATCTTTAAGCTGCGCATGAAAGACGTGTTCCAGGTGAGCGTCGCCATATCTCGCCTCCAATGCCTCAAGGAGTTGCTCATAAGTCACTTCCTCCCCGAGAGCTTCCAGAACTGTTAAGGCCTGGTCGCGCAGGCCTAGTGTGAGAGCAGTCATGGCCTGACTTTTATTCCAGCCGTTCGCCTTCATAACGGCTTCAAACTGGATTTTGTAAGCTGACCAGGAAGAAGTCCCGTCGAACGGTGGCACTTTGAACCCACGTAGCGAAGGTGTTATAGCTACTACGGGAGCTGTAATTCCATCCCCCAGTTTAAGATCGTCCAGCGTTTTCTTCACGACAGCCATCACGTTGTCAACCCGTTTGTTCACTTGGTAGATTCGGGTTTCAGCTTTCTCGATTCGGGTTTCAGCTTTCGCGATTTGGGTTTCAACTTCTGACAGGCAGTTGTGTGTGTACGCAGCCTTGTGGAACACCAGCGTTAATAGTCTTGTAATTGCAGCATGCATCGTTTACTATAACCTTGATGCTCCGATCGGCAGGAAAACTTGTAGATAATCCAATTGCACAATTTCTCAGAAAGCCCACAGGAAGGAAGCTGCGAAAGAAGCGCTTTGTGCCAAACCCGATCGAAAACCTTTGCAATGACCAGACAGACTACTGGCCTCCACCTTGGACTCTACTGCCTCCGCGCATCTATGATTCAAGTAGACCAGGTGATCACCAGCTGATCGACACCGACGAAAACGACATTGGCGGTCACTAATCAGCTGGTGATTTTCAAGGTACCTACCTCACGAGCTGGCAGTTTACTACAGGTTCCATTATTTTGAAGAACAAGGAGGTGACGACGATATGCCTGTAGTTAGACGGGTCTGATTGGTCACCTTGTTTAGGGATCGGGTTGACTAAAGTTATCTTCCACGAATTCGGGACTACGCTTAGAGAGTAGGAGTAACAAAAAAGACGCGTTAAAACCGGTGCCAACTCCGGAGCACACGTGCTTAGCACAATAGGCCCCCATCAGGCTCAGTCGACTTGTTGAAGTCAAGTTAGAAAGTTTTTAATAAGCATACTATATTACAAACAGTAAACATATTATTTAGACTTGTAATTATATAATGATTTCTTATATTTGCGTGAACACTACACACTTAAATAAAACTATTTTTACGGATTTAATCGCGTATATTAACTATTTTATATTCCAGACGTTTCGAGCACTCTACAGCACCCAAGGTCACGGGGGGCATTGAGGTATTCGACGTCCCAGTGTCATAGTTAACCACGGCTACCTCCAGATTAAGATTATTAATTTGTGTTCCGATCTACGCAGTATGATCATACTGCTGATGGATGATGGATGATCATCCATCTTCTCCACTGAAATAAGGATGTTTTTTAATTTCCTCTCGTATTATCCTTGGTCGGAATCTGTGTTCTTTTACAAGCATCTAACAAATCTGATGTAATGGTGGGGATGATCTTAAACATGTTCACAGACTGCAGACTTTCCGGAACGTCGGTGCTACACAGATAGATATTTAAACGGTGATTCTCATCACCGTCCTTCACAGTTAGCTACCGTGGGTAAATCTTTGTTTTAGAGAGCACGAGGGATCTGTGACAGTGAATACCTTGTCGCCGAGCTCCAACACGTCAAGCAAGTTTTGCATGACAACAAGCTTCGAGTCCCGCGCCTACGTCACAGTTAACGAAGTGCCTGCTATACTGTTATACGTAAGAGGTGTCACTGACAAGATTGGCTACATCTTGAATCCATTAAAACAAACATTAATCCGTTTTACCATCAGTGAAGTGTAATGTGCCTCTTTTTTTACCCATTTTAGACCCATCGGTATACCATATGAGGCTACCGACCTCACAGTTAACCTGGCCATTCGCCCGTCTTCTCTGGAGGGTAATTCCACTATATACTTTTTATCAAAAGTGTATAGTGGACGCATGATATCTGAGATCCGTTCAATTAAGGAATTACCTCAATTACGGACTCAATTAAGGAATCACCGATAAGACCGGTGATTCCTTAATTGAGTCGAGCATGGATCTCAATCTGTAGGAGAGCAAGCTCAGACCACCCTGGGCGTTAATTCTATACAAACTAGCCCTCGCCTCCCTGTCTAGATAGAGATCAAGGGGCGTAAGGCATAGAAGTGCATTAAGAGCCGCTCCAGGCGATGATCGCATAGCTCCAGTTACCATTATGCCTGATGGACTGGAGCAGTCCTTTGTAGACTATTTAGTCTATGCGCAGTCGTCTTTTGGTGGGCCTTGTTACACCAGACAATAGAGGCGTAGGTGAGAATCGGCCTCACTATGCTGCTGTACAGCCATAGGACCGTACTGGGACGCAAGCCCCAGTTGTTCCCGACCAAACGACTCCACGTACCTAAAGCAATTTTTGCCTTATGGCATACGTTGCTAAGGTGAGAGTTCCACGTTAGTTTTTGGTCGATTGTTACGCCCATGTACTTAACTTCCGTGGAAAATGGTACTTCTTTGCCATTAAGTTTTGGTTGGAATAATTTGTCCAACCGTCTCTTTTTGGTAAAGGGTATTATAACAGTTTTATCAGAATTAACTGATAAACTGTTATCCCTACACCAGTTATTTATGGTGTTTAGGGCTCTTTGTATTATTGACGATAAAGTACTTTGGCAAAAGCCCCTTGCAATGATCACAAGGTCATCAGCATAACCCAATGTGTCAATGCGTAGGTCTGCCATATTGTACAATAGTTGGTCAACCGCAAGAGTCCAAATAAGGGGTGACAAAACACCTCTTTGTGAGACCCTGTCAATGACACTGATCAGGGCTGTTTCCGTAGATTTGCCTCTGCGGTAAGCATGCTGGTTGTAATGTATGGGCCTCGTAGCTAGAGCTACATCACTTATATATCTATCTATAACCTTTTCCAATGTCTTAAGAACAAAGGAAGATAGGCTTATAGGTCTAAAGGACTTTGGTAAAGCGTAGTCCTTTGTACCAGCCTTAAGTATAAATAGAACCTTGACAATTTTCCATCGTTCTGGAATATATATCCCCATGCAAAACTTGCTCTGAAGATTTTCACCAGATAAGGAAGAAGGATGTCGATACCCCTCTCTAGTTGGATGGGAATTATTCCATCCTCCCCGCTTGATTTAAATGGTTCAAAGAAGTCAACAGCCCACTGCACCAGGTTTGGCCTTATTATCTTTGCAGCCCTACACCAGTCCTCATTGCAAGGCCTTCGTAGGGCTCTGAAAGAGTTCAAGGCTGAAGTCTTGTATGACCCTGGGAAATGGGTTGACGCTAGTAACTTCAATGTTTCTGTTTCACTATTAGTGAGGTTACCATCCAGCTTTTTAAGAAGCCCGATCTGATTAGGTTTAGCTTTCGATAGCATCTTGTGTAGTCTTGCACTGCGAGGCAAAGACTCAACTTCCTCGCATAGCTTCCTCCACGATGCTCTCTTGGCTTTCCTAATTTCTTTATTATATTCAGTTAGGGCTGCACTATAAATATCCCACTCTTTGGTTTTCTTAGTCCTATTAAATAGTTTCCTGGTCTTTTCCCTAAGGTCTTTCAGCTTAGAATTCCACCAAGAAACTTTTCGTGTTGAGGTCTTGGTTTTGACGGGACAACTGTCCTCGAAGGCTTCACGAATACCTACGGTTACTGTCGCCGTCGCTAACTCCAGACCTTCAATTGTTTTGATGCTTTTAGGAAACGTTTCCAAATTCCTCCTTAGGCTATCTCTATAGCCCCAGGAGGTCGCTTTCGGATCCCTAAAAGTAACGGTTTCAAAGGATGGTGATGCTCCAATCACAAACTTAATGTGCTTGTGATCAGACATCGAGTTTTCACTACTAACATGCCAGTCATTTATCCGCCTGGACATGTTATTGTTAGCAAAGGTTATGTCTAACACTTCTTGCCTAGCACGCGTTACAAAGGTTGGTGTACAACCTAAGTTTAGGCTTACTAGGCGGTTGGAGATGAGAAAATCATAAAGTAACTCACCTCTTTCGTTGATGTTGGTGCTTCCCTAGGCTGTGTGGTGAGCATTAGCATCACAACCCACCACAAGTTCGGCGTTGTGTTTTCGGGCGAACTCCGCCACTCGCTCTAACTCGATGGTAGGATCTGCGTTCTCGCCGGGAAGATAGGCTGAGCAAATGATTACTCTGGCATCTGCCTCATCTGTGCATCCCTTGAGATTTATGAAGGCTGTAACCAGGTCATCATTGCAGTACTCTGGAACAGCTAAAAGTTCAATATTTTTGTTATAAATTATACAAGCTCTGGGTCTACTGCCTTTTGTATTGACAAGAATCTTACCGGCAGCCGCCAATCCCAGAACTTGACCGTTGGCCACCCAATGCTCTTGTATAAGGGCGAGGTCAATTTTGTCCTCTGCAAAGCAAACCTCCACCACGGCAGAAGTAGCTGCTGCATGGTGAAGATTTGCTTGGAGGACCCTCGTCTTACCCTTGGGTTTAGTCAATTATGGGCGTGGGGGGGCAGGGGTCTTTTCCGCCTGTTGAGGACGAGGACCTCCTTTTCCTGCGAACTTGCCCGCCTTACCTTTCTTCGAACCGCTCCCACCTCCCCTCCCCCCGGCCTGGACGACACCAGCGGAGACCGTCGGACCGAGCCGAAATCTGCGCCTTGGGTCTTCGTCACTCTCACAGGTGGCGTTCCAGCCTCACCCCGAGAGGGCTGAGGGGATTGGGGTTGGGGTTAGGGCGGTTCGGGCTCCATTGCCGCGTCAGAGCCTCCCGTGACTTTAAAAGTTATCATCTTAAAGCCAAGGATGACTCTGCCGCCTGCCTTCCGAAGAGCCTCCGCCGATGGGTCGTCCAGAGAAAAGGTTACTAAGAACCCATTCTCCTCGTCCCTGCGGTGGAGGATTCTCCAGAGCTCAGTATGGAGCCCTTCATTTTGTGCCCTCAACAGCACAGCCGCCTCCTCTGGAGAGTCGGCTTCGCTGCGGGGCAAGTAGGTTATGCCCAGCGTAGGCTTAGGCAGTTCGCCCTCGGGTATTACCGAGAACTCTGCCTCAGAGCTCTGGCCAGGGCTTTAGTTTTCCGATTTCACCCACAATCCAGTCCTGGCTTGCCTTATTCAGGCAAGTTACCAGAATCCAACCTGGCTTGTGTGTGAAACCGGAAAATTTTGGGCCCATTCCCGGTTGCGACCCACAGGCCGTCTTAGAGATGGCCTGTGTTAGTGCCCGGTGGACCAGCCGCATCTGCTCCACACTCATAGGATTCGAATTGCGAATTCCTATACGCGCGGAGCCAGCTACGGCACTGAAGCTGAGCTTCTTCTCCTCCGTTGCCAGCTTCACAGTCTTCCTGGGCTGGTCTTTGGGGGACTCTTCATCAGACCGACTGCGTTTTTTCGCCTTCGGAACTGGGGGAGGCTTGGGCAGAAGAATTTCGTCCCAAGGCTTCTGGCAGAGAGAGAGGACCTCTTCGGCTCCAATCTCAGCTGCTATCAGCCTTCGGTACCTTTTCCTCGCAGCCCACTAAGCTTATAAGGCCTAGCGAACTTTTTCTTTTCCCCTTCCTGGTTCGTTTCCGATTGTGGTTCTGCTGCAAACGTGCCCTCCACTTCACGGCTCGTCCCAGGTTGGGGGCACTGTTGCAGGGTGTTGGTGAGGCTAAAAGAGCCTCTTCCAAACCTGCAGCTAATTCCATTAAAGGAGACTTCTGACTATCTTTTACAAAATGTCGGTTTTCATCCATTTTGTTCCCACGTGTAGCTAGGGAAATACTTGGTCATCCCCGGCAGAGCCCCGCATGCCGAGGGAAGGGCTAAAATACTACCCGAATCGCCCTGGTCTCGGGTAGTCACCGTTTGCGACTGGACTCCCTCCAGCCACGCATCCATCGGCACGGTACGCTTGACACCTTGGATTGGGTTGGGATAGGAAAAGGGGGGAGGGATAAAAGAAAAGAAAAAGAGGATCGTCCGAGTGTTTCTGTTCTGTCTGTTTCCTATTGAACCAGACCAAATAACAGGCGGCAACCACGTGAAGGAGAACTCCTCAGACTTGCCCTGGAGATCAACACGGCCTGCGCTCTCCCCCAGAGCCATACGCCAAACTGCTCGCCGGACAGGAGAGCAGAATAGGTGTTAATCTAGTCCTATTTATAATAACAAAAAGTTAGGAGTAGACTAACCCCCGCCCATATATATACCAATATTACTCCAATTTATACATATATAGCAAAAAAAAACATCACAAAAATATACACCTTGGTTATTGCGAACAGTAATATAATTATAATTCACTATGAATCTTTAATATTTGTCATTGGGACAAAAATAACGTTCAGATGCATCTACGGGAAGCGTGCCAACGCATGGTCAGCTTTGCACGTGTCAGGTGCTTTAATTAAATACTTCCTTTTTTGAACTGCATTGCACAATGTAGGTAGGTATCTAGCCAATGAGTCACTTATAATATCATAGATATCATGCTATCAATGAAACCAATTCACTATCAGCATTGATAATTTTTCTTACTGAATAGCAAAATTACGACAAGAATTAGCATTTTTACAATCAAGATGGATTTTAAAACTTTTGCAAATAAACCACAGAAATAATTTAAAAAAATGTTTAAATTCAACCTATGCTCGATTCCCACCGGCACTGGGAAATATAAACCTAAAAGTAAGAAATTGAAAATATTTTGAAGAGGTGACGTCTGCCAATTCGGACCTTAGCAGCACTTATCTATGCTTTACATAGGTAACCCTCAAGAAATAAAGAGATATGTACTCGTATGCTCGGCAGTGTGACATTTGAGAGGTGTTAGACCCTACTGCAGTCAACGTGCCTAACGTTTGGTGGTGACAGCGAATGGTGCAGAATCTGTCTGTCGTTTATGTATTTCAGTCTTCCAAACTAAGATTCCAAATGAAAGAAGGCATGGCTTAAAGGACAAACATTCAAGCCGAAAATCTTAATAAAAAGATTCAGTCTTCCCCTTTTTTTAAAAGAAACTTATGACAGAGCTGTCCAATTTAATATTGAGCAGCGATGATTTAGAGTAATGTTAAACCTTCAACAACTCTGGATGTAATGATGCTAATGGTTACAACTTAACTTATAAAATCATTATTCATAAAAAAACACTGGTTATGACCTGTGCACCCTAGGCTCAAAAGGTTTCAGCCACCCTGTTATATAGGATATTACTTTTTTTCTGAGTTAAAACTGTAATCAATTACTTCAATATTTCAACAAACTGAGCATCACATCATAATTACGTACAGTAAACAACCGATCAGATAATATCTACATGGGCACTCTGACCATAACAGTGTTCATTCTTCATGAAGTATTTTTTTTATAGAATAAAGCCCACTTTCCACTATGGGATATAATATAATTTATATTTACATCTGGAGATATAAATTAATATTGCTCACCGTGCTTTTAAATGGAACCGTTTCCACTGAGATGTAACATATATTACACCCAAACTACTTTTTTCGATCGACCGAGCGATATTTTCATATTATAATTCACTTCTTGTACCCCGCACGCGCTTCCGCGCCTCCGCTACGTCAACAGATCGTCCAATGACGAACGCACAGATATATCTCATGCTGCGGCTACACTAAGGAGAAATGCCGTTAATTATCGCGTTGATGGACATTGAATGTAGGTGTGGCCACGAATTAACGCGATAATTTACAACGGCATTAACAATTGGCGGTTTCCCGTTTGGCGATAACTCGAGTGGCGGTACATCAAAGGATTAACGTGCGAATTATCGCGGTGAAGCGGCCACACTACGTTTGTCTCATTTTGCACGGAAGTGTAAACGGGGTTGCACGTATGGCTGCGATGGAGTGGAGTAATGAAAAAGTTTTTCGAGGTAGAATTCAAAAAATCACTTCGAAAGTACACTTTAATTTACGGTATGAAAATAAGAAAAATAAGCAGGAGAAAAATTTTTTTTCGCAGGTCGAAATTCATAGTTTACAGTGGTACGAAACCCTGGGTACGTGTATCTAATTCGCACTTGACCAGTATTTATGATTGGCTTATTAGTTATTATTTCATTAAAATATATTTACGTTTGTCTTATTATTTAGCTTAAACCATTGGACGTCTTTCTAGTGCGATTAGGGTGCTGGAAAACAAAATAGAATTTAAATCAATAAACATAAATAGATTTACAGTGTACGTTTCCTGTGCATTACAAATGCATCCACCATTTTCTTTTTCTTTGTATTCTTTTTTTTCTTCGTTTATTTTTTTATTTCATAGGATAGGGTGACAAACGAGCGCACAGTCCACCTGATGGTATGTGGATGCTGTGGCCCATAGACATCTACATCTATCCTCGATTACGAATCAAAATGCAGATGCATTGTAACCCGTAAAAAGGGTCTCCGGTTCTCTACACTCACCATACGAAACACAGCAGCATTAAGCTACTATTTTACGCTGGTATTCTGTAAGAGCGTGGTCCTTCCCCGGTCGAGCTGAATAAAATCGGCATCTTTAATGCCGTTCAACGGCGTTGACCGTTCAAGTGTAACCACTTATTTTATCGCGTTAAATTTAAGGCAATAATTGTTGCGTTTATCGTTTCTCGTTAATGTAGCCGCAGCATCACAGTGTGAAGGGCAATCGCGAGATATAATTTATATCTCGGGATATAATATATATAATATCCCATAGTGGATAGCCAGCGTAAGCGTGACAAACGAGCGCACAGTCCACCTGATAGTAATGAACGACACACACGGTCAGTTCAACTGATCAGTTCAAACTGTTGATATTTTTTAAATATCGGATTTTCGATATACCGATAAATAAACTTTTGTATAATACTACTGATTACTCAGATGAATTGCCTCGTTTCCAGTAAAAACGGTCTCCGATTCTCTACACTTACATAATAAACACAGCAGTATTTAGTTGCTAATTTAAGCTGGTATTCTATGAGCACCTATAAAGATAGGGTGCGCATTTCTAAATCGGATAATAACGTTTTCGGTTCTCGTCAGCAGTAACGTTGCTGGTTTACAGTTTAATGTGTTCAAAGACTATTATTGTTTTTGGTAAGTACATCTGTGACCACAGACCACTCAGCCTACGAGACATGTATTGAAAAGTTACAAATTTCTGTACTTCATCTGTTCAACCTGAGCCTATATAGTTGAACACGAACGCTACCCTGTTTGGTTATGGTCACGCGGCGGCCAACTGCTCCGCCCCACCCAGGTGCGTGAAGTGCCTGGAACCTCATAACACTAAAGAGTGTCCCCGGCCCAAAGACGCCGAATCCCCGCCCGCCTGTGTCCTGTGCAACCAGACAGGACACCCGGCGAACTACAAGGGTTGCCCACGCGCACCTCAACCTCGCCCCAGTAGGAAAGCTCCACCGCCGGTGAATGACCGCTCATTCCCGGCCCTCCAACAACGGCCCCGTCAGGGCCCTTCTCAGCCTATCCAGGGCTTCCCTCGACCCCCTCAGGGTCCCCCTAGGCCCCCCTCAGGGTCCCCCTAGGCCCCCCTCAGGGTCCCCCTAGGCCCCCCTCAGGGCATAATTCGGCCCCCCTCCGGGCTTCTCCAAGCCAATGCAGCCTCCAGTCTTTCCCTGGGGGCCCAAAAAAGGCAGACCCACCGCGGACAACCTCGTACGCACACGAGGCAGAGTTCACACCCGACGACTACAACACGCTATATTCCGCGATTAGGAATATTGATGTTAGGGAGATCACCGTTATAGCACGCAAACTGCGCGCGGCGAAGTCCCCTCAAGAGCGTCTCCTCGCTCTTGCTGAACACAACGATCTTCTGCTAGCGTTGTAAGTTAAGTTAACTTAATTAACTTAACTCCAATGTCTGAGCAAATTAACCTACCAAGATCCCACGGTCGTATCAAACCTAAGGGTTTATCGCTTGTATCATTTAATATTCGCGGCTTGCGAAATAACCTCCCAGAGCTTAAGCTCTTTCTTCGAAATCGTGAAGTCGATTTCCTCCTCCTACAGGAAACTAATCTCAAAGCTAAGGACACTAGAGGCCTTTCTATTAAAAACTTCTCTCTTCTTCGTAATGACAGACCCGACCGCCGAGGTGGCGGAACGGCCATCTATTACAAGAAGACACTTCATTGCTCCCTCATTTCTACTCCGCAGCTTACCAACATGGAAGCCACGGTATGCAGGCTAGCTATGACTGGACATCAGTCCATCCTCATAGCCTCCTGCTACATCCCTTCAGGAACCTATCCCCTCAAAAAAGATTTTGAGGCCATTTTATCCTTGGGCAATTCAGTCATTATGTTTGGAGATTTTAACTCCAAGCATACTGAATGGACATGCCGCACTACGTCCCCTAGTGGCAAGATACTGCTCGATATCACGCAGTCTCTTGATATTACCGTCCATAGTCCTCTCGGTGTTACTCACTTTCCCGATAACACCGATCACGCACCCGATGTATTAGATTTTGCGTTACTCCAAGGAGTTTCTCTCAACCTCAGAGCAATCGAGACACTAGACGATCTGGGTTCAGATCACCGACCGGTCTCCCTCATTCTTGGCCATCAGCCACCTCCCCCAACACACACGAAAACCTTCACTAACTGGAAGGGATTCAAGGAGTCCCTAGCTAAAGCTCTGGACTCACAGGATTCTACCATCCCCATACCGTCGGACTTAGACAGTCCCGAAAAAATCGACACCGCGGTCGATTCACTCTCCACCCTTATTAAATCCTCCCTTAAGGAGAACGAAAGGGTCGTCCCGGTTGCTAACAATAGTGGGCTTCCCCTACACATTAGCAACCTATTAAAAGCCAAAAAAGCTGCTTTCCGGAGAGCAGCAAAATATCCCACCCCCGAATACAGGCGCGCGGCCAATCGTCTTCAACGAAAACTCCGCTTCCGCCTCTCTGAATTCCAAGATCTCGAAAAGAGTAAGCTCATGGAGAATATCTCTCCATCTCACACAGCGTACTATCAGATGGCTAGAGCCCTCCGCATAGACGCTATCACCCACACTCCCCCTCTCTCCCGTCCCGACGGCACGGTTGCCTTCGAGGACGAGGAAAAGGCTGAGTGCTTTGCAGATAGCATTGCCGCTCAATGCTCTCCCAGTTCTCAACCCGTCGACCCCTCACACGTCCAGGCAGTGGAGGATGAGGTCCGCCGCCGGAACTCACCCCCCACGGCCTCCGAACCTATCTCTGTGTCCAATGATGAGATTTCATCCCTCATCAAAGGACTTAAGCCTAAAAAGGCTCCGGGCGCGGATGGCATCTCCAACCAAGCCCTAAAACACTTTCCCGAGCAGGTGTTAACCTTTTTATCTATTATCTTCAACGCCTGCTTCAACCTTAGTTATTTTCCCACTACGTGGAAAGAGGCTACTGTGATTGGAATTCCCAAGCCAGGCAAGCCTCTCAACCTCCCCCTCCAGCCATCGCCCCATTAGCCTCCTCAAGGCAATGGGCAAGCTCTTCGAAAGAGTCATCCAAATTCGTATGAGGCGCTATCTGTTTCCCACAGACGGCGACCCTCTTATCATTCCCCATCAATTCGGCTTCCGAGCCAAACACTCATGTCCCCAACAAGTTCACCGCATTGTGGAATATATCCTCAGCGGTTTCTATCCTCGTCGTCATAAGACCAGCGCGGTCTTTTTCGATATAGCCAAAGCTTTCGATAGAGTCTGGCACACAGGCCTCATCTACAAGCTCTATAAAATAGGTCTCCCCGATCGTCTAGTTCGTCTCGTGGCCTCCTATTTAAAACATCGTACCTTTCGTTTTAGACACGAAGGCACGATTTCTTCACAGCGAACTATCAAGGCTGGTGTCCCTCAGGGCTCAGTACTTGCTCCTCTGCTGTACATCCTGTTCACCAACGACATTCCCATCCCGTCGAAAGGTGTTCAACTCTCCCTCTTTGCAGATGACACTGCCATCTACTGCAAAGGTGTCTCACTACCCCTTATACGGAACAAGATCCAAAAGTCAGTTGATGACCTAGGAGCTTGGTTCAAAAAATGGCGCATCGATGTGAACCCGGAGAAGAGCTCCGCCGTCCACTTCGATTATAAACGACGCCGTCTCAAAAACACTCCACCAATACGTATGCTAGGGACCCCTGTCCCCTGGCATACGTCCGCCAAATATTTAGGTGTCACTCTAGACACAGGGCTCACTTTCAAGCCCCACGTCAAAAGAGTAACCCGTCACGCACGGTTTTATCTGAGTAGGCTCAACAGTATGTTGGGCCGACACAGTAAAATGCCCCTTCGAAACAAGCGTACCCTCTACAAGGTCTGTATACGACCAGTCATGTCCTACGCGGGCCCCGTCTTTGCCCACGCAAACCCTAACATTTTAAATGAACTCCAAATAGTTCAGAACCTCTTCTGTCGTCGAGCTGCGAACGCACCGTGGTACGTCCGTAATGCCGACCTTCATCGGGACTTAGAGCTCCCAACAATTCAACAATTTTTTAAAAAACTCTCTGAGAACTTCTTCAAAGCCTCAGAGTCGCACCCAAACCATTTAATTCGTGAGGCAGCTTCTTATGCAGCCCCACCCCCCCTCTCGCTATCGTGTCCGCAGGCCGAGAAACTCTCTCTCGGACCCGCCTAATAAACTTTCAAACGACCTGAACTGTCTCCTGGCGGCTCAGGCCAACTCTAATTAAATAAAATTATTGTAATATCTAACATTAATTTGCCTTCGTAGGCACTCCCTCAGCGGCACTTAGCCGCCTGCGCCCTCTTTTCCCAAAAGAGGGTCGCTCATGATAAGGCACAATAGAGCTTAATCAGCCGGTTGCCTGTCCCCAAAGGCGGTTTTTAGAGGGTATCACTTAGGGTCCCCGGTAGGACAGTGAGCCCCTCATAACCACGATAGACCGGCTATCGTGGTATGCGTAATGCATTTTCCGCCTCCCTACGTATAGGGTAGCCCTTTAATTGCTTCGGGCGCAAAAAAAAAAAAATACCCTGTTTAGTAGTGACCAGACAACAGACCTGTGCACTGCGTCCTTAGCGTTACAATTTTTTATAATAAAAAACAGTAAAACATACCTACTTGCGCAGTAAAGTGTGGTAGTGATAGCAGGAAACAAAATTTCAAGAAGGATATAATCACGTTTCACCGGTAGGTGCAACATTTAATAATCTTAAAATACTAAAAACGCGTGAGTTCAACTTGTTCTTGTCGTAGTTCTGAGGCTGTCCTTGTCAAGCGCGCAGTATTAGACTCTCTGTCTATCAATCAGAAGGGGCTGCAGGCGGCACATGTAAGTAGATGCCCAAAAATTTATCGACTATTTATTGTGTTATTATTTTTTGTGTAGACGAATAGTCATTCTATTATATTTGTGTATTAATCTATTTGTAATTATAATTTGAAATCGAAATTACAGTTTTACAAACCCTAATTAATTAATAAAAAATTAAGAAAATTAACTGGGCCTGACCATAAATTTTACAGCAAGCAACCAAGTGAGCAACACGAGTTCGATTCTCGGCGGCAACATTGAAGTTGTAAATCGCGATTTCAAGTACTCGTATATGTGAAAAACAAGAAAGAATAAAGCTACATATCTGAAATATTTAAATTATCTCAAAGAGATGTTGTGAAGTCTGCTAACACGTAATTTGACAGCAGACCTGACTCTTACATACTCTAATTTGGAGCTGTCCCAATGAGTGTCGGCAGATTTCACAACATATGTCTGAAAGAACTCCAGAATACTGCATTTAATAATAAAGATTTATATTGTCCGATTCAATTTGTCATTTTTCAATATGCATCGTGTCCGTACTACTGACGTGCTGGTTTTTTTTTGCGACATTTTCCTTCACAGTCGAGCACTTTGTAAATCAGCAGTTATTACAACTGCAGATTAATTGATTTAAACCCGATTATCAAATTTATAAAAAAAATTATGATTAATCAAAAGATTACAAATCGCTTGAGAGAAATTAAGCAATTTACAAACAACAAAAAAGGAGTAATCCATTAAGAGCATAAAGCATATTAACTGTAGATGTCAGTAAAATTAAGTATCTATAATTTGTCGTAACCTTTTTTTGTGTAATTAATAGTTTTAGCGTATGAGCGCCGCAAAGTCTACTTCAACATGCCTTTTGGCAAAAAAAAAACTAATTTCCACACCACCATGAGGTAGCGTATGTGGCGCGTTATTTTGTCATGTACCCAGTAGGCATAATACACATGCAATGCTTTATTCTTCAAGATGACATCATTCAGGATCGCGTAATGTTTTAATTATATCAAACTCAACTGTTTGAAAAAAAATCTGATGGAGGATAATACGAGTAATTTAGTTTGTGTCGAGCTACTTCCGTCTTTACAATACGCCGACGTTCTTCTGTCTTGTTATCTCTTTTTCACAAGTGATATTTAGCAATTCTACAAGATGGGAGCGATTGGAGGCGAATAACTTGAGATCATCCATATAGAAAATGTGGGTCACTTTTGTACCTCTTTTCCAAAGTTGAAATCCCCTCCCGGAGCCCTCCAGTAAAGTACTGAGAGGGTTCAAATAGGGGTAGAACCAGATTGGACTCAGACATTCGCCCTAGAAGATACCCCTTCTTATCCGGTATGTTCATAGGTTCACTTTTAAGTAGAAATACTGCAAAGTGAATACAGGCCTTTAAGGTGCCCCTAGTCGATGGCACGAACTAAGTTGAGGGCGGGGTAAAAAAGGCATGCTATCTCAGCCGACATCACGTGCGAAAGGGATAGACGCTGTGATGAGCAGTAAGAAGCTAGTGCGCACACACAAACGCACTCGAGTGATGCAATGCGCGACGGCGTCATCGCGTACCTACCTATGCGATTCATTTTAGAATAATAACATAAACTCAAACGGCAATTGTGAGCTCCGTGCCGCAGTGGCTTAGCAATGAGGCTGCGCTGGGGGCCGCGGGTTCGAATCCTCGAAATTTTTTTTTTTTATAGAAGAGGGGGCAAACGAGCATGTGGCTCACCTGATGTTAAGTGACTACCGCCGCCCATGATCAACCGCAACACCAGGGGAATTGCAGGTGCGTTGCCGGCCCTTTAGAAAGGAGTAAGCTCTTTTCTTGAAGGTCCCCAGGTCGTATCGGTCCGGAAAAATCACCGGTGGTAAATTATTCCACAAAGAAGTTGTACGCGGAAGAAAACTCCTTTTGAAACGTACAGTGGTGAACCGCCAAGCATCCAGATGGTGTGGATGGTATCGGGACGTTTGCCGTGTAGTGCGTTCACGAAATTTGGCGGCTGGGATTAATCCGAACAATTCCTCAGAGCACTCCCCGTGATAGATGCGATAAAATACGCAAAGAGATGCAACATCTCTTCGCAGCGCCAGTGAATCGAGCCGATCGGAAAGCACTCGGTCGTCGATGATTCGAGCCGCTCTGCGCTGGATGCGGTCAAGTGGAAGGAGCTGGTACTGGGGAGCCCCAGCCCAGAGATGGGAACAGTATTCCATGAGCGGCCGAACCTGCGCCTTGTAAAGTTGCAGGCGGTGTGCCGGCATGAAATACTGTCCCGCTCTGCTGAGCACGCCAAGTTTTTTAGAGGCCAATTTGGCCTTCCCTTCCAAGTGACCACGAAACTGCACGTCACTCGATATGTCGACGCCGAGGATTCCGATACTGGCTGAGGCAACAAGGGGAGTGCCTTGAAACTGAGGGGATACGACAAAGGGGTTCTTTTTAGCGGTTAACGCGCAAACTTGTGTCTTCTGGGGGTTAAACTGGACTAGATTTAGTCGCCCCCAATCCGAGACTCTGTCCAGCAAAAACCGACTTCAGACACAAGTTTGTCCCGGCACTCAGAGACGTTTTCCCGATAAATATTGGCTCGGCCGGTGTAAAGAGCATCACCAGTGCTGTCATCTGCATAGCAATATAGATAATATAAAATATATATAATAGAAAATAGTTGTTCCGGGTCTGGATGTTTGTCGTTGTGCAATTTATGTTTGTAAACTGCCTCTACGATACTGTAGAAAATCCTACTGTGGGGGTAACGTATTTTAAAAAGAGAAAGGAGAGAGAAAGCAAATTGGTGTTATTGTAACTTAGGATCTGCTGTGTGAAACGTAACTATTATGAACCCAATTTATGTAGTTGTTATTATGAAAGTTCTTATGTGAACTTAAGTAGATGTTGTTATTATATAATAATTTCATTGATTTGTTTTACCTACTTTTTAACCGACTTCGAAAAAAGGAGGTGGTTCTCAATTCGTTGGTTTTTGTTTATGTATGTTCTGTCCCCCGATTTCTCGAAGATGCCTGGACCGATTTGGAAAATTATTTTTTTATTTGAAAGGATATATTTTCCTGTTAATCTCACGGTAATCGATGATGGTCAGGTCAGGATCTGATGATGGGATCTCGGAGAAATCGGGGGCACTCTTCAATAAATGACAGCAAATCATTCGCGATTGCTGCTATCGCCTATCTATGCATTCTTTATTATATTGTGTAATTGTGTATTCTTTATATATACGCAATTACACAATATAATATCACGCCTGTACCCACTAAAAGGACATAACTCTCAACTAAAAATGGTAACATAAAAAACTTTTTTTGAAAAAATTAACCATTTCTAAAACAAATACAAAAAAGTGTAACATAATTATGTTTTCTTTATGTTTTTGCATTTTATTGTAGGTTATGCAAATATTACTGTAGGTACTATGTATTCTAAATAGGTATTTACTTACCATAGCTAGTTAGCTATAATAGCCCACAGGCAACTCCCCGAAGTATATGCCAGCCAGTGTCAGGGTAACTGCTTTTTCGACAGCGCGATTTTGTTGTGAGTAGGGCTTTTATATAGGTTAATTAAATAAATAAAAAATGTTAGTTTGTAAATTGTTTATTGATTGTTTGTGTTCAATAGCGGTTTGCAATATTCTCTTAGTACTTAGAAAGTTATCAACAATAGGCATTGTGTCACTGCAGGGACAAGCACAAACGTCTATCAAAATAGTAACGTATATAAATGGAATACTAACAGCACAGACTTCCTTAAAGAAGTCCAAAGAACACGTCTAGACAAGGTAAGTAATTAGAAGAAAACTACAATTTAGAGATCGACTGTAAATCAAATTCACAGTACAGACACAATTAGCGAAATATAAATAAAATTTTGATTTATTTTATGATAGATAACGCTAGTTGAAAACTGGTTACGCGGAAACGATTCGTGTATTTAATTTTATTCGAGGGTATATTTTGCCAAGTGTCCATCCTTCCTTTGACCTATTGTCTCTCCGTACACACTGAAAGGGGGGGGGGGGTGAGAGGGGAAAGAGGAGATTCTAGAAGGTGGCGTGATTCTTTCGACCAATGTGAAGCGCGCCCGACTGAGATGCACTGATAGGAAAGCCGAAGCAATATAAGCTCGCGCGCTGCCCTAGAGTCTCTATTGCCACGCGCCGCTGGTCTGAACCGCACCACCTGGAGCAGTCGAGCTTCAGAAGTAACCGCCTCACATAGTGTGAGATATCGTTGCGTACCGCTCTCTTCCTTCGCACCACTGGCCTGGATCGCATCTCTGGGGCGCCCTAGAAGACCCACCTCACATCGCATCACAGCAACGGAAGCGCCTAAGCCACATCGAAGTCACACCCCGGTAAGTGTGTTTTTCCTATAATTCAGTGCCTGCTTGAGCATTTGTTTGTTAGCTAACCCGCCCCATTTCATTTCTCCTAACGTGCTCAAGCAGGATTCCTTCATAACCTTGGCAAGCAATAGATTTCGGAAGAGCGAGTGCATTGTCAAGGAACCGCGTGCCACATCCGCCATCTTGTTGAGGCAGAAGAAGCTTCCCGCGTATACAGTCCATCTATTATAACATCTCGCGTAATAGGGTCAAGGCTCGACCGGGGAATCGAACTCGGGAACCCTAAGGCCCGCCGCCCAACCAAAAACTAAACACTGTATGGGAATGACATCACTGAACGAGTCAGGTGGCCATTCCAAACAAATAAAAGGCACGATTATAGAAAGAGATTCGTTACGAAACGTTTGTAGGCTAGGGGGCTTGGCCTGTTTATGCTATTCATAACGAAGGCTATAAAAATATGTACAACTTGAAACTAAATCCTATATGTACTTATTTGTATTCATAACCCAATATCTGAGGTAGGTTGATGCGCTCCTTAGTTTTTATATAGTTCGTATTATTCTGTAATAAATTAAATCTAATCCAAAATATACTATAATACCATAGCAAAGCTACTATTATTTTATTTAGTAGTAGCTTAATATATAGTAGTATAGTAAATTATATATAAAAAAATATGAGTATGTCTGAGGTAAGGTTAAATATAAACAAATATTTTTCCAAGTGCGAATCGGACTTCCGAGCTTCCGTACCATCTATCCACCTATACATATTACTATCGATCAAAAAAAGCCAAAAATACACGTTTCTTTTTCTAGTAGAAAATCCTTTAACATCAAATTTATTTTTACCATTTGCTGTTATAGCGGCAACAAAAATACACGTTCTGTGAAAATTACAACCATCTACCTATTACGGATCATGAGATACAGCCCGCTGACTGACAGACACACGGACAGCGGAGACTCCGTAATAGGACCCTGCTGGTTACCCTTCGGATACGGAATCCTAAAAAGTACTTAGTTGTCCACTCACATCTGTATGATTCTTTCTTCAAAGGACCATATTAGCCTGGTTCTCGTATGACATGACCAATGTAATACCTGGACTGACCTCTCTGAGTTTGTTTCGGCAGATCGGATGGTTCTTCTCAGTTTCATGTTTTTGTTGTGTTAAAGTGTTTAAAAAAAACAACTTACTATGAGATTCCTATACGTAAGCACGATTATCGAAAATCTAAAAATTACCTCATCATCATCATCATCATCACAGCCCTTCACAAGTCCACTGCTGAACATAGGCCTCCCCCAAGTAATGCCACAAAGCACGGTCCTGAGCCACCTGCATCCATCGACTTCCTGCATATCTTACCAGGTCGTCACTCCATCTAGTGGGGGGTCGCCCTACACTACGCCTACCGGTACGAGGCTGCCACTCGAGAACCTTTCTTCCCCATCGATTATCGGTTCTTCGAGCTATATGGCCGGCCCATTGCCACTTCAGCTTACTAATCCGTTGTGCTATGTCGGTCACTCTGGTTCTACTGCGGATATCCTCATTTCTGAGTCTATCACGCAGAGAAACTCCGAGCATAGCCCTCTCCATAGCTCGCTGAGCGACCTTGAGCGTCCTCATACGGCCAGCAGTGAAGGACCACGTCTCTGATCCGTAAGTCATCACTGGCAACACGCACTGGTTGTACACTTTAGTTTTCAGAGATTGAGGTATACCTGACGAGAAGATGAGTCGTAATTTCCCTAACGCTGCCCAACCGAGTTGAATCCGTCGATTGACCTCTCGGTCGAAGTTGGACTTACCTAGTCGGACTATTTGTCCCAGGTAAACGTACTCGTCAACAACTTCGAGCATAGTGCTCCCAACAACTACCGGCATAGGTGTGACATGGACATTAAACATGATCTTTGTTTTGTCCATGTTCATCTTAAGACCTATCCGTTGGGAGGCACTATTGAGGTCATTGAGCATAGTGCTTAAGTCCTCCAGCGATTCTGCCATAAGGACTATATCGTCGGCAAATCGAAGGTGAGTGATGTACTCGCCATTGATGTTAATACCGTATCCTTTCCAGTCCAGTAGCTTGAAAACGTCTTCCAAAGCAGCGGTGAAGAGTTTCGGGGATATAACGTCACCCTGTCTTACACCTCTCTGCAGTTGGATGGGTTTCGAGCTCTGGTTCTGTACTCGGATAGCCATCATAGCCCTACTGTACAAACACTTCAGCACTTCGATATACCGACAGTCAACTTGGCACCGCTGAAGGGACTGCAGCACCGCCCAAATTTCGACGGAATCAAAGGCTTTCTCATAGTCCACATACGCCAGGCAAAGTGGCAAATTGTACTCTTCAGTATGTATGTATGTGGTCTATGGTACTGAAGCCTTTTCGGAAACCGGCTTGTTCGGGAGGCTGGAAGTCGTCGAGTCTGCGTGCGAGACGATTCGTAATGACTCTCGAATGCCGTGTAGTGGCGGTTAAGAATATCCACTACCCCATATCTTCCCGTGGGTGTCGTAAAAGGCGACAGAGGGAGACAGGCAGGAGATGGGCAGCAGCATCTTCCTGATAACAGCAACTGTACGACAAAAAAAAACTGCGGTTGCCAACCCGCTCGCCAAGCGTGGAAACTATGGCAATATATACATGGCCCCCATGAACAATTATACAAATAGACGGCCCCCAGTCCCCGGCGGCCCCGCTATTCCTGGCTACGGTGGCGACCATGGTAACGGCGGGGCAGGGGGTGCTATGAATCTCCGGTGGAGGTTCGGTTGCCACCTACGACGACTCGACCTGGCAACATTTAACGCACGCATCCTGAGGACTAACGAGAAGATCCTGGAGCTGGAAGAAGAGATAGACAAGTTGCGCTGGAGTATTATAGGATTATCCGAGGTCCGAAGAGAGGGGGCGGACACGGTGATTCTCGAATCCGGCAACTTGTTCTATCACCGGGAGGGCGACCATCTGTCCCAAGGAGGTGTCGGATTTATCGTCCACAAGTCTCTCGTCAACAACGTTGTAAAGATTGGGAGTGTGTCGACGAGGGTCGCGTACCTGATACTCAGAATCACCAAACGGTATTCGCTGAAGGTCATACAGGTTTACGCACCAACCTCGGCACATTCCGATGAGGAGGTGGAGGAAATGTATGAGGATATTTCCAAAGCCATGCATTCCTCCAAAACCCACTACACGGTGTTGATGGGAGACTTCAACGCAAAACTAGGCACAAGAGAAAACGGTGAGCTGAAGTTAGGGAAATTTGGAGTAGGGCAACGGAACCGAAGGGGCCAGCAGCTGGCCGACTTTATGGAGAAAGAGGGACTCTTTATGATGAACTCTTTCTTCCAGAAGCGGCCCCACAGGAAGTGGACCTGGTCGAGCCCCGACGGTTCGACAAAAAATGAGATTGACTTCATTATGACGACCAGACGCCAACTGTTCAGTGATGTCTCAGTGATCGCAAGGGTGAAAACTGGCAGCGATCACCGAATGGTTAGAGGCACACTGAACCTAAACGTTAAGTT
This sequence comes from Parnassius apollo, assembly GCA_907164705.1. Lineage (NCBI taxonomy): Eukaryota > Metazoa > Arthropoda > Insecta > Lepidoptera > Papilionidae > Parnassius > Parnassius apollo. The sequence goes on along the minus strand of CAJQZP010000288.1, from coordinate 1,683,000 downwards.
GGAGAGGTCTCGTCTAATGAAGTCAACGCTCCGTCCCCCTCGTGCTCTAATCCAAAATCCCGAAAACTTTCAGCTCGAGTTACACAACCGCTTTCAGTGCCTACAAGATTGCAATGCAGTGGACGATATTAATGACAAGCTCGTGGAAACTGTCCATGCGGTCGGAGCTAAGTTCTGCAAGACCCGCCGCAGAAGAACACAAAAACTCTCCGATCACACTCTTAATCTCATGGCTGTTAGACGGGAGATGAGGCTGCAATCGTCAACAGATTTGACAGCATACAGGCAACTGAACAGACAGATCTCCAAATGCATGCGGCGAGACTTACGCAACTTTAATACTGCTCGTATTAAAGAAGCGATCGAGCGGAACCAGGGCTCCAAAGTCTTTGCCAGAGATCTGTCTGCCCGTAAGAGCCAACTGTCAAGGCTGAAGACTGAGTGTGGCAGCATCGTTTCCGAGACACCTGAGATTTTGAGTGAGATTGAGAGGTTCTATGGGCAGCTGTACACATCATCGTTGGAGCCACACGCAAGTGTGAGTAACGATCCAAGAGCAAGTCTTATCCGACACTATTCCGATGATATCCCGGACGTCAGTCTAAGCGAGATTAGAATGGCTCTCCAGCACCTTAAAAACGGCAGGGCCCCAGGCGAGGATGGAATTACAGCGGAGCTTCTGAAAGCGGGTGGAACACCGGTACTTGAAGTCCTTCAGAAGCTCTTCAATTCCGTCCTCCATGGTGGCACTACTCCAGAGGCGTGGAGCAGAAGTGCGGTGGTCTTGTTCTTTAAGAAAGGCGACAACGCTCTCTTGAAGAACTACAGACCGATTTCCCTTCTGAGCCGCGTCTACGTGCTGTTTTCGAGAGTCATTACAAAAATTACCTATTCTAATTAAATTAATAGACAATTTTAAGATTTTCGATAATCGTGCTTATCAATGAGATGTTTTCGTTAGTTAGCAAATTAAAGTAGTTAAGTACCTAATGTACTTACTATCTGTATCGAATGTTCATTATTATGTACCTACATGTTTTAAATTTTAACTACATGTGCTTCAACAAGCTTATGGGTACATTTTACCAGCTATATTCATCCCGGCTTCAGCAAGTGGACACGAACAAAAGGAAGCAATTTTTCTAAATAAAGATGTAGATATGTAGGTATTACAACCATAAATAGATAGCAGCGGCGTTTGAGTATTCTTGGTTTAATACTCAAAGGCAGCGGCTAACCTAGTGAGCATGTGTGAGTGCGCGCTTCGCCCCCCCCCCCCTCCTTCCGTCCCACTGATCTGGGAAACAATTTGCAGCGAAAGGCAAGATGATTTACAACAAAAAGGAGCGCGCGAAATTTTATAAACAGACCTTTGGTAGTCTGAAGTCATGAAAAATCTATTGAATGTATCTGTTTAAAATAAAAATATTTGCATTTTTGAACAACTAATCTATCCCTGTATGGTAACTGTTTTGCAATTTTCGTTCTTCTTATGGTATTTATTTCCGCCCAAAGATGTTTTAAAACTAGTGTTGAAATTTGGAATTTTCGACGCTTATAACTTTTAAACATACTCTTTTTTACTTTTTTGTTTCCATACAGGGCTAGATAATGATGAGACAAATTGAAATCTTTTTTATTTTGAACGTACACTATCAAACAGTGGAGTAATCGCCAGACTACGTTTGTATGGAAGAATAAGCGACTAGTGTACCCTTAAGGTCTGTATTCACTTTACAGCATATTAATTTTGATTAGTGATTAGTGCAGGTGATTAGTGTAGGTGCTGAGATTTTAGGAGTAAATTACACGTGTGAACAGCGATTGATTAGTGCAAGTGATTAGTAACCTGCGTCGTAGTGATTAGAAGCTTGTTCTATTTTTTGCGTCCTGTACGTCCTCCCTTCCCCTTACTCACAGCATGTCTGTCACTAAACACGTCTGAAAATCAGCGTTTAGTGTTTAGCGATTCGCGTTTAGCATCGGACGCTCGCTTGTGTTGCAAAAATAGCAAAGTTGACCGAAGACAACCTATAAATTTTTGTAGGAGTATCTAAAACATTAATGTCTTTACAATAGTAAACACCCTAACTGCAAAAATCAAGGAGCCCGAGATGCAGCATTTCTACTTAAGTGAAGCTATGAACATACAGGGGTTTGGAAGTTAAGAAGTTTTTACTAAAATAAAAAAAAACTTGAGATCTACATATTCGCAAGAGGTTAAGGAAGACAACTTGATTTACTAAACACAGCCACTAAACAGAATTCGAAACTACTTACTCTAGAAACCTGCACTAATAACCCGCAATTACTAATCACGTGCACTCGCACTAATTAAAGTGAATACAGGTCTTGTGAAATAGAATTGTTTTCAAGCATGCGATGTGATCAAAAGTTTTCAATCTACTTGTGTACCTCCTATTATTGACTTTTCCGAATTTAAAATATCATATCAATCTAAGTGTTACTAGTTTTTAAAAAAAGTAATAAAATTTTCATTCTTGGTCAGTTATTTTCTTTACTAAATAATTATAAATACTTACTTAATACACAATTAAGGGAATGATGTCCCAATTTGTTCAAATTATTCTGTACAATAGTTACTAACCAAAAATGCTTGCTTAATTACATATAAAAATATATTTGAAAACTATCCTATGTTTTAAAACAGAACACTTGCACCGTTGCGTTGTGTAGAATTAGAAAATGTTCATTTGCAAGAACATTTATTTTTCAAATTATATAAAAATTTTGAAGTTTTAATAAATTTTTAATTGTGTCTGTAACATCCTTAATGATACTAGAAAGTTGAATCAACGAAACAAAGTAAAAATAAAGAAAGATATGAAGTATTGTGCTGTGTGATGACTGCGAAAGTGTTGAATCTTATTATCATAGAAGATCCACTGTAAGATTTTGATGCTATAAAACAAAATCTACTAACATATTTAAATGAATTTTAGCTTTTTTCTTTTTGTACCGAGGTTTTAAAGTAAGCTTTAGTAGGCATTATCTTTAGTCACGCCGAATATGTCAACGTTGTAGGTAATGGCGTAAAAGATGACACTATAAGCAACAAGTGGTGACATTAAACATTTGTAGTCGAAGTCAATTAAATATACATTATTAAGGATGACTCAAAAACTACTGGTCAGATCTCGATCAATTTAATATGAGACCACATGAGAAGCACCAGATCTCTAATAAAAAAAGTCATCAAAATCGGTTTACCTAAAAAAAGTTCTAAAGCATACACATAATATTTTTAAGGGTGTTACTTAAAAATATGGCGAACATACGTTCCTACATTACTACTAATAAAGAAAGGTAATTTCATTACCTTTATTTCAAATGAAACAATATTTGTTTCATTTTAATTGAAAGTAGGCATTTTTTTACTTGTGTTACCTGCCTGTAATGTCAGGTGGGGCGATACACTGCCAAACGTAATACTTATTAACGGAACCTCGTTTTTAATACTTATCCAATGCAATTTCACTCGATAAAGACTAAATAATTTGTAATTGGAATCGAAAGTACTTATAAACTTCAACCTTTATAACAAATTCAAAAATTAGAAACTATAATGACGTGACACATTAAGGCAGACAGAATTTAATTATGATGGTTTCTTGAATAACAACAGATCCCTCAAATAGTACAAATATGGGAACAGGTAACGGAGGTGTCAATGTAACAACTGGCTGGTATCCCCGTTTTCTGTATTCTGTGTTCCCTATATGAAAAAATATAGAAACGTTACAGAAAATAAGTTTTTATGTTAAGATAACCAATGGTGAAGTTTATGGAAAAATCGTCAGTTAAAAATGGAATTGGTTAAAATTTTAAAATAAATATTTCATTCCTGTCATTTCCACCTTTTGTAAGAAGATTCTTAACTAAATTGAAAAACTATTAACTATGAATAATTAATTTATATTAATTTCTTTATATTGCCCGCAACTCTCACGTACACCCTATACAAAGGTACGGGCCTATATAAAGGTAATTTAGTGTAAAATGTAAACTCTTGTACCTAGCTATTTATTTATTAAATTACCTATCTACCAAGTTGCGAGTATAAGACGTTGACTTGAAGAGTAATATCCCAAATTCTACGAAAACGGAGTAGTGTAGGTAGGTATGAATGCATTTCCTTTGATATATCGTAAACATTTTGGAATAATATATATTATAATAATATATTTATTCTACCTTAATTAACCAATTGTATACAATATAATTTGAAAATAAAGAAGTATAATAGTACTGAAGTTTTATTCGCAGTATCCATCTCCATCAAACCGAATTCATAAATATCATTTTCATCAAACAGAAGACATATGCTGCGAGGCGAAGTAATTTGTCTGAAATAAATTTTAATGAGTATTAAATGTTCTTTTATTTCTGCATCCGGTAGACAAATCTTTTAAAATTTTTTAATGAATTAACGACCAAAGCCATCGACAGAAGTGCATTCCTAAGCATAAGATTGTATTGGGCAATAAAATACAGGAAATAATTATTATGTTAAATAAATATTAAGAAATGAAATATAGAACACACATACCAACCAAAGGCAGTTTTCATCAATTCTGTCCATACCTACCTTAAAACATGTGGTTATATGGTATATATATGGTATATTGACCTTGTTTTTGTCTTGTGATATCAAACCTGTAATCACGTTAGGAACACACGTGATTGGAAATAATTTGCTTTATGAGTTAAAAAGAAAACACTTTTTTGTATGATATATACATTTAATTTACAATTTATTGGTGTGTGCAGTGATATCCACTGCCATATGATAGAGGTGAATGACGTAACAGGTGATGCGGGAAACTGAATCAGGAGATAAATAATAACTGAAAATAATGAAAATAGATCAATTGTTTAAGGTTGTGTAAAGATACCTCGTAAATTTGGTGGTTTTTCTATTTCACATATTTTTTCAAGTCTTATAGATTACAAACCACAATTTTGGTATGTGATTGTTGATTATATGATCTTGGCTTGCGTACAAAGAAAACACGATATCATGTAATTTTGAAAAAAAAAATTGCAATGTAGGCTCAAATTAGTTATATTTCTCCATGACACCACAAATATTTTACTAATAATGGAATTCATGGAATTATTTGTAAGGCATAGCAAATAATCATATTTAAGTTCTCATAAACCATTTTTTAATCCGTAACGAAGTTTTGTAAAAAAAAAATGTTATTTGGCACTTACTTACTTAGTTCTTTTCCAAGCGCGTGCACGGTATAGCTATCTCATAATTTGCGTAATAAGAAGTCATTGCATCACTTTCATTTTGACACTACCTCAGTCGTCCATGAGCTTCACCGACAAAGGAATAAGCCACGCCCGCAAAACTACGATTCATTTTCAAGGTATCCTCTTAATTGTCATCGGTTAACACAAAAATATTGTTGCAGAATTGGTGTTACATAATTTCCGCAAAAGGGATTTCGAGATATTGATTTTGTTGTATCAGGACATTGCCTTAGATAGTATGGTTTAGATAGATTTTAATATTTTTGATTTGAAAAAATGTTTACACCGTGTAGTGGCGGACGCGGTGTAAGATTATCCACTATCCCATATCGTACCGTGGGTGTCGTAAGAGGCCACAGAGGACAAATAATACAGGAATTGGGTAGCAGCATTTTCCTGATAACAAAACAAAATAATAAAAAAACTGCGGATGTCAACCCGGTTGCTAAGCGCGGTAATTTCATTTTTAGCGGACGCTTACATTATAAAAATAAGCTACTGTCCAAACTTCGGATTTCTACGTTTAGCGGTTTGGGCTGTGCGTTGGTAAACGAGTCAGTCACTCAGGACATCCTATTTATATAGGTATACTAGCTTGCCAGGCAGACGTTGTTCTGCCGTTTTCGACGACAATTTGTCATGTCCTTAGGCTTGCCAACCATACTTTATAATAACGTATCCTACTTTATTTTTGGTAATTATACTTTATACTTTAACATACAAATAAAGTATGCAAAAATACTTTATTTTCGTAATATCGTATATGCGTAAAACATACTCATTATGGGTACTTAACGATTTATAATTGCTGAACGAAATGTTACCTATCTTTCCTTCACGCTAACAGCGCCAACAGTGATTACGCTCGCGACCATGGGCAGCGTTAGCGTTGTCATCAGCGTGCTTACGGTTGATTCGGAACGGATTATTGGCGCTGACAGCGCTGTTGGCGTGAATCGGAAAGGCCTATTAGATGTCAGATGTCAGTTGTGACGTTTGTCACAGATGTCTCTCACTATTGACGAAATTGTACAAAACTGGTCCGTTAGTTTTGTTTATAAGTGAAGAATGCATTTTAAAGTAAATATTAATGCTGAAAATGACGAGTAATTCTGATAGCGACACACCAGTGACTCCTAAAAAAGCTAAAATAACTAAACAAATTATTTATTGAAATTTAAACGTTGATTGTCAAACAAGCTTTGTAACATTTAAAGACAACAAAAAATTGTTAGCATGTGCTAAAAGCACACAAAAATACGTGTTTAAAGCAATAAAAACATAAAATTTGAAAAATACTTTTTTTTCTTCCTAATACTTTATTTTTTTCCTATCCAAACCACTTTATACGTTTTTTTTGTCAAAAAAAGTTGGCAACCCTACATGTCCTATTAAAAATCCTTAAATTCGTAAAAAAAATTGTGGGTCACTTATGGGTAAAACAACTAAGCTAGCTCTCAAGTTGGACCAAATTGCACTCGGTGTGCAAATTTGATTAAAATCGGTTAAGTAGTTTATAGTCCATCGCGGACAAACAACGTGACGCGTAATTTATATATATATATATATATATATATATTTTTTTTAAGTACACAGTGGGTCCGGTCACGGACTAGCGATATTTTAGGTACTTATAATACAGCTATTTTTATATAAAAATACACTACACACTGAGGTCTAATCGCCTCCCCCCTCTATTTGGCAGCCATTTTGTTTTTCTCTTGAGATATTCTCTACGCGTTTACGAAAAAAGTCATATCTATGAGTTTTAGTCTTACTGAGATAAAAATTAACTCATTCGGAGCGCAATAATATTGTTTATCGTTTACATTATCAAAATTTTTGTTGACATACTTGTAACTTTGGAGAAAAAAAATTATTTAAAGTTACAAGTACTTTGAAGAAAAAAAATTTAACTTGAAATAAATATAAAAAAAATATGCTAATCGGCAAATTATTGTAAATTACTGCAAAAACAACCCTGTTTACCCTTCTTATTTTTATACTAGATCGACAGATTTTGAGTTAAGCTACAATGCAACATAAAGTTTACAGCTGTTTGTTTATTACTTTTAGAATTATTGTTGTTTGAACATGGCGTATGCCCAAACACAAAAGGCCTTTGTTAAGTAACAACTGGCACTGCCTGCCTAGGAGTAATAGTGTTCTGTGCTGCCTGCTCTCAAATTATACTACTTATAAATGATGATTCTGATTCTCTGATCTCTAATTCATCATCTCTAATTCATCGAAGATCACAAGTAATCTCAGATTACTATTACTCCTAGGCAGGCAGTGCCAGTTGTCATTTAACAAAGGCCTTTTGTGTTTGCGTATATGCTATGTTAGCTTGTGTAGTGTAGACTTCTTCAAGAAGATCAAAAAAAGCGTCTAATTTTTCTTTACCGAAACCAAAAGCTCTTGCAAAAGACGTGCCAGTGGGTCTTCTCATCGAAAGTTTTTGCTTATGACGGTTTAAAAATAGCTTTAGCCATTTTTTCCAGCCATTCCGGACTCACCAAACGGATTCTCCAAATGATTGCGTTTGGCCAACATATACGCCATTCTACGAACATCATTCCTCGTCAAACCATGAAACTTGCTCTCCATCTTTAAAATATATTCTACTAGTAGATTTTCGAGCTGATCACCTAAAACAGATTTTCTTCCTAATTTTGTGGCTGCAGCTTCTTCTGGAGATAGCTCATTTTTCTGACACAATCGAAACAACGTGGTTCTCGGTACATCAAAGTGTTTTGCTGCTTTAAAATATCCCATTGTTTTCTCTCTAAGCATTTGTATAGCTTCTGTCATGTGATCAGTGTTCCATTCTTTTCGTTTTCCTTTTGAACTTGAAGACGTCATTATAAAACCAAAATATTGAATTTGAAATCTAGCCAGATGATATTGTGGTATTCAAATTTGGAATAGTCCATATTTAGACTTCACGGACTGTCCATATTCGGAAATTTCAAAGTAATCAAAACGTATATCAGATTTTTTTATTCATCAAGATCAGACAAGAAAAAACCTCTAAAACAATCAAACAAACATGTAATCAATGCATACTCATAATATACAATATTATTTCCAATCATGTTTTGAGAAATACTTAGTTTTTACGTACCTTAAAAACTTTTCTCACTCGCCAAAACAGAACACTCTCACTGCGGCCACGACATTCGCCCGACTGACAAGTCGAAAACTGTACGCGAATATAATGATGGAAAGAGACAGAAAATCACTGTCTTCTGCAACTAGGAGTATTCGTTTCCGAGAAATGGCGGTATTCCATTTTAGGGATACTAAGTATTCCATATTTAGTTACTGTCCTCTATATATATATATATAGTGTGTGTCCGGTCACGGATTAGCGATATTTTAGGTACTTATAATACAGCTATTTTAATATAAAAATACACTACACACTGAGGTCTAATCCCCTCCCCCCTCTATTTGGCAGCCATTTTGTTTTTCTCTTGAGATATTCTCTACGCGATTACGAAAAAAGTCATATCTCTGCTAGTTTTAGTCTTACTGAGATAAAAATTAACTCATTCGGAGGCCAATAATATTGTTTATCGTTTACATTATCAAAATTTTTGTTGACATACTTGTAACTTTGAAGAAAAAAAATTTAACTTCAAATAAATATCAAAAAAATATGCTAATCGGCAAATTATTGTAAATTACTGCAAAAACAACCCCGTTCACCCTTTTTATTTTTATACTAGATCGACAGATTTTAAGTTAAGCTACAATACAACATAAAGTTTACAGCTGTATCTTTATTACTTTAAGAATTATTGTTGTTTGAACATAGCATATACGCAATCAGAATCATCATTTATAAGTAGTATAATTTGAGAGCAGACAGCACAGAACACTATTACTCCTAGGCAGGCAGTGCCAGTTGTTACTTAACAAAGACCTTTTGTGTTTGGGCATACGCCATGTTCAAACAACAATAATTCTAAAAGTAATAAACATACAGCTGTAAACTTTATGTTGCATTGTAGCTTAACTCAAAATCTGTCGATCTAGTATAAAAATGGATGTTTTTAGATGACAGTAAAAAACATGGAGCATTTGGGTATGCAAAAAGGCCTTAGTAACGTAGGAGAATGCTTAAATTATCTATTGATTATATTAAGTAAGATAGTTAAACTTTTGTATTGTAGCTTAACTTAAATTCGATCTAGTATAAAATAAGAAGTTTTTTTTTTTTTGTGGTCACGGACTAGCGATAGGTTGGGTTGTTTTTGCAGTAATTTACAATAATTTGCCGATTAGCATATTTTTTTGATATTTATTTGAAGTTAAATTTTTTTTCTTCAAAGTTACAAGTATGTCAACAAAAATTTTGATAACGTAAACGATAACAATATTATTGGCCTCCGAATGAGTTAATTTTTATCTCAGTAAGACTAAAACTAGCAGAGATATGACTTTTTTCGTAATCGCGTAGAGAATATCTCAAGAGAAAAACAAAATGGCTGCCAAATAGAGGGGGGAGGGGATTAGACCTCAGTGTGTAGTGTATTTTTATATTAAAATAGCTGTATTATAAGTACCTAAAATATCGCTAATCCGTGACCGGACACACACTATATATATATATATATATATATATATATATATATATATATTTTTTATATATATATATATAGAGGACAGTAACTAAATATGGAATACTTAGTATCCCTAAAATGGAATACCGACATTTCTCGGAAACGAATACTCCTAGTTGCAGAAGACAGTGATTTTCTGTCTCTTTCCATCATTATATTCGCGTACAGTTTTCGACTTGTCAGTCGGGCGAATGTCGTGGCTGCAGTGAGAGTGTTCTGTTTTGGCGAGTGAGAAAAGTTTTTAAGGTACGTAAAAACTAAGTATTTCTCAAAACATGATTGGAAATAATATTGTGTATTATGAGTATGCATTGATTACATGTTTGTTTGATTGCTTTAGAGGTTTTTTTCTTGTCTGATCTTGATGAGTAAAAAAAATCTGATATACGTTTTAATTACTTTGAAATTTCCGAATATGGACAGTCCGTGAAGTCTAAATATGGACTATTCCAAATTTGAATACCACAATATCATCTGGCTAGATTTCAAATTTAATATTTTGGTTTTATAATGACGTCTTCAAGTTCAAAAGGAAAACGAAAAGAATGGAACACTGATCACATGACAGAGCATACAAATGCTTAGAGAGAAAACAATGGGATATTTTAAAGCAGCAAAACACTTTGATGTACCGAGAACCACGTTGTTTCGATTGTGTCAGAAAAATGAGCTATCTCCAGAAGAAGCTGCAGCCACAAAATTAGGAAGAAAATCTGTTTTAGGTGATCAGCTCGAAAATCTACTAGTAGAATATATTTTAAAGATGGAGAGCAAGTTTCATGGTTTGACGAGGAATGATGTTCGTAGAATGGCGTATATGTTGGCCAAACGCAATCATTTGGAGAATCCGTTTGGTGAGTCCGGAATGGCTGGAAAAAATGGCTAAAGCTATTTTTAAACCGTCATAAGCAAAAACTTTCGATGAGAAGACCCACTGGCACGTCTTTTGCAAGAACTTTTGGTTTCAGTAAAAAAAGTAGACGCTTTTTTTGATCTTCTTGAAGAAGTCTACACTAAGGGTAACTATACTCCGAATCGCATATATAACGTCGACGAATCTGGGCTTACAGTGGTTAAAACCAAGATACCCCAAGTTATCGGTCACAAAGGAAAGTCATTAATGACAATAGTTATTGCTATGAACGTTACTGGCCATTTTGTGCCTCCTTACACCATTTTCCCAGGAAAAATATGAGCGAACAGCTAATGAGACGCAGTCCTCCAGGTGCGGTAGGCGTTGCATATCCATCAGGATGGATCCAAATGCAAATATTTACAGATTGGTTTAAGCATTTCATCAAACACACCAACCCGACACCAGAATCGAAAGTTTTGTTGATCTTAGATGGACATTATTCTCACACACGAAACATCGAAGTTATTGATATTGCAATGGAGAACAATGTTGAAATTGTTTCCATACCTCCCACACACAACCCACAAACTGCAACCTTTGGATAAAACTTTTATGGGACCACTAAAAACCTATTATAGCGAAGAAATACGAATGTGGATAAGAAACCATAACAGGCCACTAAGTCCTTATGACATTGTTGAACTATTTGGCAGATCTTATTTGAAAGTGCAAACAGGGGAAATTGAAGCGAATGGCTTTCGGGTTACAGGCCTTTGGCCATTGAATAAAAACATATTCAGCGAGATCCTTGCTGCCCAAAAAGATACAGTAAAAGATGGTCAATCAATGCCACTCCAACAAAATCAAGCTCCCAGTCGAAAGAATCATCAACAAACGATGCAAGACCACCTGATAATAGTTTGATTTTAACTGAAACTTCTGTCACACCAAGACAAGACAAAGAATTCGATCCAGACCCCTCAACTTCCAGGCTTTCTCGCAGTACTCTAAATCTGGTGTCGCCCTATGACATTAGTCCAGTGCCAGATAAAAAAAGAAAGATTTCTAATAGAGGAAGAAAAACAACTATTTCTGAAATAATAACATCTTTTCCATATAAAAATCAGCTCATTGACAGTAATAAAAAGAAAAAGAGAATAAATTATCAAAGCCAAAAAATAAAAAAACAGAAAAAAAAGAAAACTAAGGAAAAGAGCAAAAAGAGAAAACCAAGTCTCAAAATAGTCCCATTGATTCAGACGATGAAGAAATACATTTTGACACAGACAGTGAGCCTGATGCCGTCATAGGACTGGAAGCTCCTGACTCAGAAGATGCAGAGTGTATGTTCTATAATAGCTTGTTTTCTCAAGATACTAGAGGAGAGACATGGATTAAATGCCTCATGTGCGGGCTCTGGGCACATGGTGATTGCGCAGGTGCAGAGTTCGATACATGGATCTATGATTTTTGCAAGTAATTTAAGTACATTTTTAAAATTGACCAAAGTTCCTGTAGTACCTCATAAAAGTAAAGGTTTATTATTCATAGTTTTACAATATATTTGGGTACCTATTCCATAATTAGGTGCCTTTATGTTGATTTAGTTTTTGAGAAAATTTTATATTTTAAATTAATATATGTAAAACAAAACTGTCAATAAGCTAAGCGTAACTGTATGAGTGATATGAATAAGAATAAAAGTTTTTGATTTAGAATATCTTTTTTTTTATAACACAAAAACAAAATGGTATTCCATATTTGGTTACTTTCCTCTATATATATATATATATATCATTACAGCCCTTCACAAGTCCACAACCCATTTGTGCTACAACTATACTACTAATATAACTACAGCATGGCTCTACCACGTATATAATGCCATATTATTCATCATCATTAAAACACTTCACAAGTGCACTGCTGATTGTGAACATAGGCCTCCCCCAAGCAATGCCACAAAGCACGGTCCTGAGCCACCTGCATCCATCGACTTCCTGCATGTCTTACCAGGTCGTCACTCCATCTAGTGGGGGGTCACCCTACACTACGCCTACCGGTACGAGGCTGCCACTCGAGAACCTTTCTTCCCCATCGGTTATCGGTTCTTCGAGCTATATGGCCGGCCATACGCCACTTCAGCTTACTAATCCGTTGGGCTATGTCGGTCACTCTGGTTTTAATGCGGATATCCTCATTTCTTAGTCTATCACGCAGAGAAACTCCTAGCATAGCCCTCTCCATAGCTCGCTGAGCGACTTTGAGCGTCCTCACACGGCCAGCAGTGAAGGACCACGTCTCCGATCCGTAAGTCATCACTGGCAACACGCACTGGTTGTACACTTTGGTTTTCAGAGATTGAGGTATACCTGACGAGACGATGTGTCGTAATTTCCCGAACGCTGCCCAGCCGAGTTGAATCCGTCGATTGACCTCTCGGTCGAAGTTGGACTTTCTTTGTTTTGTCCATGTTCATCTTAAGACCTATCCGTTGGGAGACACCATTGAGGTCATTGAGCATAGTGCTAAGGTCCTCCAGGGATTCTGCCATAAGGACTATATCATCGGCAAATCGAAGGTGAGTGATATACTCGCCATTGATGTTAATACCGTATCCTTTCCAGTCCAGTAGCTTGAAAACGTCTTCCAACGCAGCGGTGAAGAGTTTCGGGGATATAACGTCACCCTGTCTTTCACCTCTCTGCAGTTAGATAGGATTCGAACTCTGGTTCTGTACTCGGATAGCCATCGTAGCCCTACTGTACAAACACTTCAGCACTTCGATATACCGACAGTCAACTTGACACCGCTGAAGAGACTGTAGCACCGCCCAAATTTCGACGGAATCAAAGGCTTTCTCATAGTCCACATACGCCAGGCAAAGTGGCAGATTGTACTCTTCGGTGTTCTGTACAATCTGCCGCAGGCTATGTATGTGGTCTATAGTACTGAAGCCTTTTCGGAAACCGGCTTGTTCGGGAGGCTGGAAATCGTCGAGCGGCTCAGACGGGAAATCGGTCTGTAGTTCTTCAAGAGAGCGCTGTCGCCTTTCTTAAAGAACAAAACCACCGCACTTCTGCTCCACGCCTCCGGAGTAGTGCCACCATGGAGGACGGAATTGAAGAGCTTCTGAAGGACTTCAAGTACCGGTGTTCCACCCGCTTTCAGAAGCTCCGCTGTAATTCCATCCTCGCCTGGGGCCCTGTCGTTTTTAAGGTGCTGGAGAGCCATTCTAATCTCGCTCAGACTGACGTTCGGGATATCATCGGAATAGTGTCGGTTAAGACTTGCTCTTGGATCGTTACTCACACTTGCGTGTGGCTTCAACGATGATGTGTACAGCTGCCCATAGAACCTCTCAATCTCACTTAAAATCTCAGGTGTCTCGGAAACGATGCTGCCACACTCAGTCTTCAGCTTTGACAGTTGGCTCTTTCTGGCAGACAGATCTCTGGCAGAGACTTTGGAGCCCTGGTTCCGCTCGATCGCTTCTTTAATACGAATAGTATTAAAGTTGCGTTATAATAGTATTGCAGTTGCTCGCCGCATGCATTTGGAGATCTGTCTGTTCAATTGCCTGTATGCTGTCAAATCTGTTGACGATTGCAGCCTCATCTCCCGTCTAACTGCCATGAGATTCAGAGTGTGATCGGAGAGTTTCTGTGTTCTTCTGCGGCGGGTCTTGCAGAACTTAGCTCCAACCGCATGGACAGTTTCCACGAGCTTGTCATTCATATCGTTCACTGCATTGCAATCTTCTAGGCACTGCAAGCGGTTACGTAACTCGAGCTGAAAAGTCTCGGGATTCTGGATCAGAGCACGAGGGGGACGGAGCGTTGACTTCATTAGATGAGACCTCTCCAACTTAACGCTAAGGTTCAGTGTGCCTCTAACCATTCGGTGATCGCTGCCGGTTTTCACCCTTGCGATCACTGAGACATAAATGAACAGTTGTCGTCTGGTCGTCATAATAAAGTCAATCTCATTTTTTTGTCGAACCGTCGGAGCTCGACCAGGGCCACTTCCTGTGGGGCCGTCTCTGGAAGAAAGAGTTCATCATAAAGAGTCCCTCTTTCTCCATAAAGTCAGCCAGCTGCTGGCCCCTACGGTTCCGTTGTCCTACTCCAAATTTCCCTAACTTCAGCTCACCGCCTTCTCTTGTGCCTAGTTTTGCATTGAAGTCTCCCATCAACACCGTGTAGTGGGTTTTGGAAGAATGCATGGCTCTAGAAATATCGTCATACATTTCCTCCACCTCCTCATCGGGATGTGCCGAGGTTGGTGCGTAGACCTGTATGACCTTCAGCGAATACCGTTTGGTGATTCTGAGTATCAGGTACGCGACCCTCGTCAACACACTCCCAATCTTTACAACGTTGTTGACGAGAGACTTGTGGACGATAAATCCGACACCTCCTTGGGACAGATGGTCGCCCTCCCGGTGATAGAACAAGTTGCCGGACTGGAGGATTACCGTGTCCTCCCCCTCTCTTCGGACCTCAGATAATCCAATAATATCCCAGCGCAACTTGTCTACCTCTTCTTCCAGCTCCAGTATCTTCTCGTCAGTCCTCAGGGTGCGTGCGTTATACGTTGCCAGGTCGAGTCGTCGTAGGTGGCAACCGAACCTCCACCGGAGATTCTTAGCACCCCTGCCCCGCCGTTACCATGGTCGCCACCGTAGCCAGGAATAGCGAGGCCGCCGGGGACTGGGGGCCGTTTATTTGCGTCGTTGCTCATGGGGGGATATTTGCCATAGTTGCCACGCTTGGCGAGCGGGTTGGCAACCGCAGTTTTTTATTATGTTATTGTTGTTATTAGGAAGATGCTGCTGCCTATCTCCTGCCTGTCTCCCTCTGTCGCCTCTTACGACACCCACGGGTAGATATGGGGTAGTGGATATTCTCTACGGCCACTACACGGTAATATATATATATATATATATATATATATATATATATATATATATATATATATAAGATATAAAACTAAAAATAAAAACTACGGCTGCCACCCGGCATATATATGACGCGGTAAAGGATGGATGAACATCATATTACAGATAAGGATTTATTAAACTAACATTTCGCTTCGCATATTCACTTACAAGTGCCTTGTAAAAATTATTTCATAAACCTATTTATTAATGTTTTAAATGTTTGATAGTTTTATTTAAATTGCTTTTATTATATGATAATCATCTCTTTAATTCTTTAAATTTTAAAAAGTGGTGTTTTATGAGGCTGTTATAAATATTAACTTCGAGAGTCAAAGCCGAACCGAAAACACAGTTTATTGTAAATACGCTTCAACGTTCAACTCAACTTTTCCAAAACGCGTTTTGGAAGTTGTATATTGTTACAACGCTATATATTATAGTACAATGTTAAATATATAACAAATTGAAACACGACAACAAGGTATTTAGTTGCACTGTACTTTTCTCCCGCTTTCATTGTTTGACGCATCCAGTAAAATACATTTTTTAAGCAAGTTCTATGAAAGTTAGATCCATAGTAATGATTACAAAAGTTAAGTAATGTTACATTACACAACATGTTAGAAAGTTTTCACTGAGGTGGGGGAATATAACTTCTAACAAATTGTAGCAACGATTTACGTTAAAGAAAATAATTAAAACATTGAGTTTTAGGATAATTTAATGAAAAAAAAGACTGAAAAAATCTGAAAAACTGACTCTGCAGGCCATTCCTGGACTTCCCGCCATGTTCAATCTCAAAACGCTCGACAAATATTTTTACGAACTAATAGCTTTAACTCATTACATCAAAAACGATCCGATCAGAAATTTCGAAGTTATTAAAAAACCACTTAATTTGTTTTTTTTTTTTTGACAACGATAACTTTCGAACGGATTAACCGATTTTGGGCCTGCGCTCCCAGACGGCACGGCGTGTCAAAGGTTTTTTTCGTCAAAAAAATTTTTGACGTAATTTCAACGACCATAGCACCGTCATTCCTTTATTTCAACACGAATAGATCGAAACGTCCTGCGTGACACCACGGCATCTGCTGCACGTCACGGCATCCATGGAATGCCGCGGCACCATGTAAACGCATAGGTTACTTTATGTTGTTAAAGGACTGTGAGTGCTAAGTAATTGAAACAAGGTTGAATCTAGCTCGTTGCAGCGGCAATCTCAGCGACTCGTGGGAGCGCCCGGTACACGAGCGCGTCTTGACTTGTTTGGCATGCCGCGGGATGCCACAAGATCCTTCGGCATGCAGAAGTATGCCTTGCCACACCGTGCCGTCTGTGAGTGCAGGCCCTTTTATGTAATTGGTTTCAATCGACGAGGTATTTTAAGAACAGTAATAAAATCTATTATAAAAACACGATTAGACTATAAATTCAAGATAGATAAAAAAATCTTTCGATGTTTTTCGTCTTCCATTTCTTTTCAACGCATTAACCGATTTTGAAGCGGTTCGCAGTAATCGACGTCGTTATCCATGTTTAAGAGCTGATTAGATTTTGGAATTCGGATCGGTTATATCTGTTTTAAAATTATTTCAAAAATCTTTTTTTTTTTTTGTAAATTTTATTTTTGAGATTTCTTAAAATGTACCGATCCAATTCGGTTGAAACAGTATTGAAAATCTAAGTTTGGTTTCAAATCGGTCAAGCCGTTCAAAAGTTATGAGCGGGTTACATACACACACACGCACGCACGCACGCAAACTCGCACGCACTCATGCAAGACGCCAATCGTATATACAATATGTAACGTAATTAACGCACACCCTCAGACACCCCAATTAGTATATCATGTTATAATCATAATACATACACTGAATTTTTAGTTAAACATTTTTATGCACTGATTATTTATCAAATTAGTTATACTAATTCCCGAAGAATGTTGTGGTCACAGTACAAATCCACGAAAGCAGACTTTAACGAGCTTGAAATAAAGTTTATTTTCCTTATTTTTATTGAATGACAGAATTAGTAATAATACAAATAAAACTGCACTCTTAAAAGTCTTATTGCCTTAAGTTACGGTACATTTCAGTTTGTTTTGACTGTACAGATTTAGTGTGACTGTAATTTACGTAGTTTTAATTATTTTTGGGATAAAAAATTACCTATATTAAAATGATAGGAATCGATTCAGTAAACGATTCTGAACAAACTACTTTCTCAAAGTGCGTTAATTATGTTACATGTTGTATACTAAAACCCCACGACTGTTCTAACTGCATTGGGAACTCGTAGCTCTCTCGAAGCCTTATTGCGATGCAGGTCTATGTGAGTGCTTCGATACACGTCTGAAGTTGAGCTGGGCGTCTTAAGCGCTTTATTCATCATCGATCGTGCTGTCCGTCTCGCCAAGATCACGCACGATGCACGGTGAATTAATCCACAATGAGAAGGCTTCACGTTCGTCAATAAGTATGGTTTATTGTTTTTAAGATGACGTAGGTAAAGCCTCATCATTGTCAATTTCTCATCGTGCATCTCCTTGTCGAGACGTACAGCAATATGGACCGTATGTAAGACCTTTTACTACTTTATTTTAGGTGGATATATGTATATTTTTTTGTTGATCGGAGCTAGGGAACTAATTAAGTTGTCAGTAAAAGTAAAGTTACAGCCTATATACTTCCCACAGCTGGGCACAGACCTCCTCTCACATCTGAAACGGTCGGTAAATTAAAACTTAATGATCAATATAGGTATGTTATATATTTTTTAATATCGATATTTGATAATGATTGTCTAAGGAACTATTTTGATAAAGTCGAGTGTATACTAATTATAGAAGACTATCGAATAATAATAATCGATATTGATGAAAACCGCATCAAAATCCGTTGCGTATCTTAAAAAATCTAAGCGTTTTAATATTAAAAAAATGTAATTTGTAAACAGATCAGTTTTTTCAAAAGGCAGAAAATATGTTTATCTATCTTATAATTCGTATCTTAAAAATTAAAAATAATTTACGTTTCGATGTTCGATGCGTCCATTACTTTAATAAACACGTCGAATTTGTTTTTTTTTAATTATTAATAATGGAGGATAATAAATAAATAAAATAATCTTAAGACAGTGGCATGTGGCGTGTTCGCTATTGTACGTGTGTTTGACTCTATCTGTGACTTCAAATAAAATTCTAAAGGTGACGCAACGGTATATTTATATGGGTACACATTATTAAAAAAAGTTTTTCGATAACATTGAAATAAAATAAAAACTATGGAAATAACTGGGAAATAATAAAATGGGAAGTAGATTATCAGAGTCAAAATCACTTCACTTTATTTTAACATCATCGTGTTACACGAATTGGACATTTTCAGGCATTTCAAGAGGTAGTTTAGCAGTTTACTAATTTAGTTCACATTTTATTGCAAAGCGCATTAATCACTTTAATATTTATATAAACTACATACCATATCAAACGTTCCTTACTCCTTACAAATATAAAATTGGGTCGTATCATTGGTACCTATAATATACATTCTATTAGCCTTTCCAAATTCAAATTCGACAATATTTTGATAGCGTTACTGTTTTTAAGAAAACGCTAAATGGATTGCGGACATTAAAAATGTAGTCTAGTACAAACGATTCATAGACGACCATTCATTGGACACTTTATCCTTTCTTAATCCAGAAATTTCCTTATTCAATATATAAATAACAGCAATTTTAACAATGTCCACACTTCGCGACTCTAACACATCTTTCTACACTATGAAATACATTCCAAATTTAAACGAGTCTACTGTTCAAGTCATGAGAGCTGTAATTATACCAGCATTAGACAAGCACAGAAACATTATGAGCTGTAACGATATGTACAAATCTTTTAACATTTCGATGGCTTCTATGGGCGATATTTAAACGCACCAACAGGAAGACTTTTTGAATACGCAATGATCGCTTCATTTACATCACATTTAGAAAACAAAATTATGTAACTTATAGCCTTTTTCTTTTTTGTGTTTATGAATAATAGTTTCTGTATCTTCGTGACGCGAAAGTATTTGTAACGTTAACACAGGGTTATTTACAACGTTCAATTTGGTATAAACAATATTTATTTCAACGCCGATATATAACGTATAAAATTCAATTACATATGCATTGTGAGTTTATTTGTAATGATATTTTTTACAGAAAATATAATGTTTCTAATATTTATGGCGATCCTCTGTACCTCGGATGCAGTCATACAAAAATAATATACTATTAAAAGTTTAAAATGTACGTGAAAAATCAATTACATGGCTAACACATTGCTAATAGACCGAGAGCTGGCTACATAAAAAATGTTCGCATCGGATACACGGTTGATTTGTACCTATTAAAAAAGAAACCTTTGGTGTAGCCGAACATATAATATTTACCTGTCTGCCATCGCGAAGCTGGGGCATAAAGCGGGGGCATGCGGTTAAATATGACAAATTTAGGGGCGAAAAAATATTATAAGGCACACGGATACTAATTACGGAAAAATCTTATATTTATATTGAAGAAACGAGGGAAAATTTTGGAAGACCGATTGTTAGGGGCTAATGTGCCGCCAGAGCACTTATGTACCTCGTAACGTTAATAAAAGAGTTACGAGGTACATGAATTTAAATTATTTTATTTTAATATTAATATTATATTTAAATAAAGATAACAAATTACCAAATGGCAGACAGAGAAGTGAGGGCTAAAGCCGTGACAGACGATTTGAAAAAGCCCGTTAATTCAAGATTTATAATCGCGCTCGACGAGTTTCATATTTTTAAGCGCGTCAAAATTTTTAAATTACCTTATAAATTTTTTCGCCCCCAAAATTCGTCATGTTTATGCACCAGCTTCGCAATGACAGACAGGCAAATTTTTCTTCGGCTCCACCATAGCTTTCTTATTTAATATAAATCAACCGTGTACCTGAGGCGGACATTTTTAAGTAGTCAGGTCTTAGACCATATGTAACTGTATATTATTACGTGTTCTACATCTGTCGACTTAGTTAAAAAGTTATAAACTTAAACTAGTGGTGCAAAATGTTCTCTTAAACTATTTTATATGTTAATCTCCCTAAGCGCAGTCAGTTCAAATTGATCTACAAAAGTACAAATAATAAATAAGTAGCAATTACAAATAGATACTTATTAGCTACATGTATTTAACGCTATTGTTTTTTTTTTGTATAATGTTACAAAACGAAAGTGCAGGTACTGCAAATGGAGAACTAAGCGTATAAAATATTAATTTAGCATAAATTGTGTAAATGAGGCGGATGGCGTGACAACAACGTCACGTGTACGTACACGTCAACACAACCGTGACGGCCGCGCAACACGCGTTGTTTTCAAGCCTGGAACACTTTTAAGAAATATAATTTACAACGTAATATTACTGTAAATCGATAAAGCTATGTTTGACCGTTCTTCATACACATGCAGCTGTACAAAACAAAAGGTCATTACTACCGACATAGGGTCGGGAATAGTCGACGCGCGACGTGACTTCTGTCGATTCATTTAACATCGTCTCTGTTAATGTCCCTTCTTAAAAATAACAGCACGCAAGCACACGCATAGTGACCTGAACTATTTTTTATACATTTACAAATATGAAAAAAAAAGATAATATAATTCCTATATAAAAATTTGCAACGTATTTTTCAAATAGGACCATTAACCTTTAACTGGGGACGTGCGGTCTCACAGGCCGGGCGGCACCATTGAAACATGAAATTCTTCCTACCAAGCTTTTTTAGTGTTTGAGCTCCTGAGTAGCTTCGAATATTGTTGTGCCTATGCCGTTTAGAAGGAAATCTGCGTTAGTCAGGCTCAAATCGGTAAGTTCAATGTGAAATTCTGCAAGAGCCTCTCAAACTTTTTTATAATTTTAATGTATTGATTTATTTCGTTAACTACAGATATTACTTGCAATAAATAATTCTGAATCTCCTGAAAAGAAGAGAAGGGAGTCTGGAAACAAAAACATAGTACCAAGCACTAACGAGTCAACAGTTTTCATCATCAAATTGATAAATGGCTGAAATAAGAAGACTCGAGCCGATCAGAAACCGAAAATGGTCCCTAAAGTCATTATCATTCAAAGAGGTACAGTCTAAAAAAACAAAAGAGAACTTTCCAGTGTTTTTGGCAATTAAAACAAGCGTTGTGGGATCTACGCTCTACGGATTAATAAATCAGGCAAATTGCAAATTACAACTTGACGAAAGGAGAAATTCATGAGAAAGATTAATGTTTTATCTTTTCAATGTAGTTGCCGAAAGAGACCACCTTGGTCTAAGGTGCCTTTTTATCGAATTTTAGATATAAATACAGTGGATGCATATGTTCTGTATCAAGCTGACGGTGCCAGTATAGTATAGATCGCGGCAGTTCATCAAAACAATGGCCGGAAACATGGTTTTACAACAAATGTAGCGCAGTTGATAATACGCATAATATTCCACGTGATATAAAATCAATCATCTTTTATTTATTTTATTTTATGATGATGCAACAGGATGTTGTTGACTATTCTTAAGAAAAGAATGCTTCGGTGGTTTCGTCATGTGGAAAGAATGAACGAGGAAAGTGACAAGGCAAATCTATGTTGCAGATGTGAACGGCAGAGTCGAGAAGGGGCGCACTACACGAAAGTTTATTGAAAATGGGCCAGATTTAGAGTACCGAAATGAGAGAGGTGTGTCAGGGTCATGCTAAATGTAAGTCCGTAGTCTCTGCCTTCACCTCAGGGTGACAGAGGTGAGTATTTATTTCTTATTTATATTACATAGTACCCGGATGATCGAGCTCTGCTCGGACTTTTTTTTGAAATTACATTTATAAATTACATACTGATGAAACATAAATAATATTTTTGATCTTATTGACAGAATAGAAAAAACTGAACTGGTTATTTGAATAAAAAATCATGAGTGCAATTAGTTTTATTAAAATTTTCGTATTTTTAAAAAATACTAAAAAAGGACTTGAAATAATAGATTTTCTCACAAAAGAAAGGAACTTGAAAAAAAAGGAAAAAAGCCGAACCAGAGATAGGACGCGAACCACGGAACTCAGATATCACGCCCGACCGACATTCCCACCTGAGCTATTACGATCGTTATTGATCTGTCAAAATTTACCTTCTTATATTGTAGCAGTTTTTTTTATTGCCTGAAAACACGGACAAAAGAACATTTTCTAAAAATAAATCCTAGCTAGATCGATTTATTACCCCCGAAACTCCCTGGACACTAAATTTTATGAAAATCGTTGGAGCCGTTTCCGAGATTCCGATTATATATATATCAAGAATTGCTCGTTTAAAGGTATAGGATAAAATCTACTTGCTCGTATTTTGGGTTCTGATTAGCCACCCGAAACAAAAATTCCCAGAAAAACAGGCCTAAAGAACAGAAAACCTGTGCCAGTTGACCTCCTAAAGTGAACCGCAAATCGAATAACCATTATTATACGTGCGAAATACATGTGTTCTTGCACTATGCAAAACATATATGTACTGCCAATAAAAAATACCAAAGTTTGACAATTATTAGTTTTGTGAAATGAGACGTGATTTTTTTGAATTCGTTGGTACATATCTTAACTTTATTCTATCTCAAGTCTAACTTTTAGATAATAAAGACTACATGGCTTATGATTGCAAGTTCCCAATTAAAAATGATATTAAAAGTATTTGTTCTAATTTATCACATTTTTAAAGACTTGTTACGGCAGCGGCCTGTCAGACCGCTTAACAAGCGGTTACACAAAAACCATGTCACTAGTCAAAGGTTAAAGGAAAACGTAATAGCCACGCTTTAAGAATGACTAACACTAACAGAAACGATTTTCGATCTTATAACCCTCCGTCTCATTGTATTTTATAATTCCAAAATAGTTGACACGTTTGATGATTTATCAATATTTATATTTTTTCTTATTTCGATACAAAATAATATTCACCCCACAATTATTTTACGTGTTTTAAGGTTTTATATAATAAGGAAGAACTTTTATATTATTAACATTCAACGTTGTAAAAGTTATTGTGTATCTACTTTCAAAAATTAATTATACGTAATAAACAGTAATACTACAAATGACATCAAATTTAATTAAAAAAATAAGCGAAACAGATTTAAATGCCGAATACTTCATCCGTTACGAATCACATAACATTTATTTAGGAACATAAACATTTTACAAAAATATTTTCGTTATTTGGTTCTATTTATATACTATTCATTCTGATAAGTTCAGTTAAAAACAAGGGATGAGACGACTGAAACCTGCAAGGACCTTATTAAAAAATAATTAACTATCAATATTCCATTCGAAGCGATCTCTTTTACTTTTAACCCAAGCCTAACTTGCTTAAGTATAATAAGTTATATATAAGTAAGTAAGATTACTCGTCAGTAAAGGACATCGTAGACGTTTCACAACTGTAAGGTCTTTAAACTGTGACAGTACATTGAAAACGAGATTTCAAGCTTTTAAATTGACTGTTGAGTGTGGCAACTCTAAAGGTAAATATTATACTGAGTCATACAATACTCGTGAATAAAATAATACGTTGTACCTTTACACTCTATTCGTATTATACTTAAGCAAGCATAGTATAATATTATGCCTCACTTTCTGGTAGATCTAAGGAGTATAAGGCATTACATTAGAAAGAGGCACATATACCCCCTCCCATAAATTATGTATAGTACTGTTACTACTGTTGTTGCAATCATTAAATATAAAAATAGATCTTCTTATCGTAGTCAA
The DNA here is from genome assembly GCA_907164705.1 of Parnassius apollo. Taxonomy (NCBI): domain Eukaryota; kingdom Metazoa; phylum Arthropoda; class Insecta; order Lepidoptera; family Papilionidae; genus Parnassius; species Parnassius apollo. The sequence continues at coordinate 1,658,454 of CAJQZP010000288.1, read as the reverse complement.
GATTAGCGCAAAATGGATAAAACTACCAATTGTTATTTAGATGTAGCGATGTTTCTATTATCTATGATTTTCAACTTAATTCTTATAACATAAAACATATTCGCTACAATCACAACGTAATACATTTTCTAAGCTTTCACAAAATCAGAAACATTACAGTGATACCAACATACACATACAAATCGGTGTCCTTGCACGTGCCAAAAAACAGTTTGCAATAAACTATTATTCTCTTTAATCGTTATAAACGAATGTAATTAATACATCATGCACTGACATATCTAAGGTTATACTACGATATATATAATTTTTCACAGGTTGGTAATAAACATCTTAAGCAGTTATATACACCGTTTAGTTATTGCTTTCGTTTATTGTAAACTCAATAAATATATAACCTTATAGTCGATGCCATAAATATACATTTATAAATTAAAATACCGACAGTAATGATGGAAAGTTTATGAAGTTTGATCAATATATATGTAATTATGAAAATCGGCAAATATTATTCACATGAATTTCGAATCCACGGGAGGTCTCGCGAGGGACTATGCAGTACGCATATAATACGTGTAAGAGGGACGCGGAAGTGGGTCGGGGAGGGATCACGTAGCTGTGAGTGCTACATCCGTATACAATACACATGCACCTGATTCGATACGTTCAGAGAGATTCAAAAGATTTTGTTTGAAAAATATTGCAGTTGTGTAACACTTTAACACAGACTTTTTTGGCAAATAATGCTATAATTTGGTCAAACATTTTATGTATTTCATAATTTAAGTTGAAAAAAAAATACACAAGTGACCAGTGATTTCGTACAAGCGGTTAATTACTAAGATATCGTTTGTAATTCATATCTCAGATTACTTCGTTGAGGAATTATAATAACATGCATTCGATATTTCGATTTTTTTTATAAATAAGTAATTGTTTTTACTGAAAACGTGTATTTATTCCTTATCCCTGAGCAGGCAAAATTGTAATATTTATCTCCATTAACTCTGACATCACACATATTTCTGTGTAATAGTTTTTTATTGATTTTTCTAGCAGTTAAAATATAAAAAATAATTACCTTTACACAATTTAATACAGAATTTGATAATGTAGATAATTATGGGCGATCTAAGAGTGCAAATAAGGCATCTCAGAGATTTTCAGATAGTTAAGTAATAAACAATTATATTTAGTATAATTAGAAACAATGCAAGGAAGAAAAAGAAAATATATTCTCAACTAAAATGCAAGTTTTACTTAACATATTATATTAGACTATGTGTTTTAAATTTATATGGTTTTAAAACGGTCGTGTTTTATGTAAAAAAAAAGAATTAAATATAGAAATGAAGACCGATGTCAATAATTAAAAATTATTATCAAAATGCAGGGATAGTTTTTGTAATGAAGTTTGTTTCCGTACTTTGAATTGAAGTTCACTGGCTAGATTATTAAAACTGAGATTTAAAAAAAATATCTATAGACATTTGACATTGTATTCATTTTATAAGAAGTTATAAATCATTGTAACATGTCATTTAAAAAAAAATACCCTAGAGTTTCTTGAGAATATCTTATTTTTGAGATTTGGTGTAGATTTTGACGTTCCTAAGAATTATACACAAATCTAAATTGAATAAAAAGTTTTGACTTTGACTTTCAATTCTAACGTATAAACTTCATAAACTTGTTAGTTTGCTTTTACTGATACAAATTTGAAGTACATTATTAATTCCAATAATCCCAATATACACCTTAAGTAGCCAACAAAATAGTTTGTTTATTAATTTTCTGGTAAATGGTAGTTACGTTAATATTATTAACATAGGAACATTTTAATGCCAGCACATATATATAACTAAATGTTTTCTTATTTGCACATTTAAAATTTGTTAAATTTCAATATAAGTTTTAGTAAATAATTCGGCATGTTTATTCTCGAAGCAAGTAAGTGGAGAAAGTAAAGTCTTTCATAATTTATCGCAACAATTTATTTAGTTACCCAGTGTTATATTTAGTTTAACCCGACAAAGAAAATTTGTATATATTCGTATTTATATAGGTATATTCGGTGGCATCTTCTTCCTCAGAGTTATTAAACAAAAAACCGTTAATTTTTTTAATTTATTCAATATGGTACACATTTTACTATTTTATTGATTTCAGAATCGCGCACATATTAATAACATCTGTTTTCGCGATAAAACTTGGTGCATAACTAAAAATTTATGTTATCAAACTGAAAAAATAATAAACAGTGATTAATAATTCTTTTATACTGAATATACAGCAGCGCACTTCCCAGTATATAAACGCAAAGTCTTTAATACAACGCCCACGAAACTTGAATAACGATCCAAAACTCTTTTCCTCTATCAAATATCTACCACAATGTACGAATCTCGTAACGTTTTGAACACTAAACAAACTCGCATATAAACGTTTCACAACTAACACTATCTCGTTTCCCTAAACACGAACACCAAAACTTAAAGCATGAAGAAAAACTAATCATTCTTTGAGACTAAGATATCGAATTTGTTCCTAAATGTATTAGTACAGAGTTTATTACTTAACTTAACTTATGAGTTTAATTACTATGTTATGAAGGCGCACTTGATGACATCTCCACGCTTACAGCAGCTGGAACTTGCATCTGAAATTAAATTATTAAAATATTAATTCTTAGAACATCCATTCGTTCATTCATTCATTTCGCTCATTTAGGTCCACTGCTGAGTACAGACCTCTCAATAGATTGCCTCAGGGGGATATTTGCCATAGTAACCACGTTTGGCCGGCGGGTTAACAACAGTAGGTTTTTATTATATAGTTGTTATTAAACAGATGCTAGAGCCCATTTCCTGGTTTTCCTAGAAAAAAAAACTCGTGCGTTTGTCTTCGAAGGTCTAGTTATTTTGCCCAAGTTAGGCTTATTTCGTATAAAGAGATAAATACTATAGAGCGGACATTGGGAACATTTGCATTATGGAGTGTAGAGGTAAGGAGTACAGACTCTGTATAAAAAAATGTCCGTAGGAAAGCGTTAAATAAGGGTGGCGCCACTGTAGCTACAGTCTAAATTTTAAAGAACTTTTATAATGTTTTTATTGCACAGACTTTCACCATAATTCTTTTTAGAATAATTGTTTTATTGCTTTCAAAATTTTTATTTTCAAAATCACTCTCAACATTTTACGGCGATTTATCCTAACCCTGCAGCTACTCGAGCGCTTTTGTGGAGAGTTTTTGAACTGTTATTTACTGCTTACGGATGGACACATTTTCAACTATTCTCCTATGGGAAATTGTCCTCCTTACCTCTATGCTCCATGATTTGCATACAAAAACTGTCAGCTCGCGCGTGTGTTACGCCCTCTAGCGAAACATAGCAATACTACGCTGAATATTTATTAGGAAAACATTTTAGCTATTACCCACTAGGTGACGCTACTAAATATAAGGTTAAAATCCGTTTTAGGCACGTCGTCAATCACTAACATATTTGTAAATAAATAGTGACATTACTGGGTAACAGAGGGTGCTTATTACAATAATAATAAATCTTCTAGGACAATCCACTATAAATAATTTGGTAAATATACATTATTCTTACGATAATAAACTGAAATTACGTTCATTTTTTGCTACATATCGTCACTTAAAATACCTATAAATACACAACCGGAAATATTTTCTTTAATAAAAAAAAATTTAACTTATGAAACGAATGCGCGTCTTGACCTTTTGACGATGTCACTAAGACTAAATGAAAAAATCGGAGATATATCCTATAGGACAAAAGCTACAGACGACAATTTTGTTGCTGATGTCCGGTATATTACTACTACTTAAATGTCTTTAATTTCGTATTATAACAACAACTACAGTGGTGATACAAGTGATACAACATTGCTCACATGCTATGAAATTTGGTCGAGCGCTCTCCAACCCGTCATGAAACATTTAACACGTCCATTACTAAAATAAGAATAAGACGGTTTATCAAAAATCCACAGCTAGTTATAATCGCCCTTCCTCATAGATATAGATTTTGCCATGCCACACTTAGCAGGGTTCGTAACTGCAGTTTTTGTTATTTACCGCCGTGTAGTGACCAATGTAAAAGAATTCACTACTCTATATCCCTATTCTATAAAAAAAATATCACGCTGTTGTTGTAAGAGGCAACTGAGGTAAATCGGCAGCTGCATCTATCTGATAACAACGTACGATTAAGAAATTTCAAATTCGTATACACGTGAGATCCATTAACGCAGACTGGAGTAGCTTTTTTATAGAAGAAGGGTGACAAACGAGCATACAATCCACGTGATGGTAAGTGGATGCTGCAGTCTATAGATATCTACATTTATCTTCAATTTAGAATCAAAATGCCGATGCGTTGCCAGCTCTGAGGACTGAGATGGAATGTCTCGTTTCCAGTAAAAAGGGTGTCCAGTTCTCTACACTCACCATACAAAACACAGCAGCATTAAGCTGCTATTTTACGCTGGTATTCTGTGAGAGACTACCTTATAAGTTGGGGCAAGTACCAGCTGGAGGAGATATTGAATATCTCACTACAAAATTAATTAAAGTATCAGTTCAATATGCTGATACCTTCAGATATCCAATGTGTACAAGGTTATACTTGTTTAGTAATCTCTTCTCTTTTTGTAGCCTAAATGCTATGAAAACAATTAATCGTGTACGTTGAGTTCTACATGAATTAGTTTCAAGCGCACTACCTAACTATAACTAACTAAATAACTACTAATGATTTCTTATATTTACGCGAACACTAGACAATGGGTGCGTTTGGCAGAAAAAAGCGCTAGCAAGCGTTTGTAAGCAAAATGGCGAACGTAAGCGGTAAGTGCTGTCAAATCGTAAGTAGCTATTTTCCTCTAGGACACGATGTTAGCTTTAACCGGGGAACCTAACCTAATTTAAATGTATGTTAGTAAAGTATTGCATATTAAAAACTTACCAATCATGAATTTTTAATAACATGTATATGTTTATTCATGTCATTATATTAGTTAAAACTAATATTGCACAAAACAACTTATAAACTCTACTTCCGTAAAACAAACAAATTAAATAAGCAAAATGGCGGATTGTGTCAGCGCTACTGAAGTAGCGATCGTGTCCTGGCCGAAAACTATTTTAGCGCTTGTAAGCGTTTGCTAGCGCTTTTTTCTGCCAAACGCACCCATTGATTAAAACTACTTTTACGGATTTTATCGCGTCTTATTTTAAAGCACCCATGGTCACGGGCGACTGAGATGACTGACGTCCCGATGACATTGTTAACCCGGAGTAAAAAAAAAGCTGAAGGTACTCGAGGTTTAACAATGACATCCGGACGTCTGTCATTTCAGTCCCCCGTGACCATGGGTGCTGGAAAGCACCCGAAACGTCGGGAATTAAAAATAATTAAAATTAAACGCGATAAAATCCGTAAAAGTAGTTTTAATCAATAAATAACTACTATTTTTTAATATAGGTACATATATTTTTATAAAAGTAAGGGCGAGCACACAGTCCATCTGATGGTAAGTTACTGCGACCCATAGACATCTACACCTATCCTCTATTAAGAACGATAATACAGATGCATTGAATACCCTTCGATGAGCCATTCATTGTTAGAGATTATTATATTAACTTTATAAATTAAAGAGCATCTAAGATTTTTTCTGCCACCAAGCGCCACTTACAAATTAGGTGGAATATTTGAGAAATTTTATAGTGGGGAAGTTCATTTGTTCGAAAAATAAAAAGGCAAGGTATATTTTTTTTCTGTACTATTATAGTCAACCAAATCTAAGAAATACATTTTGACTGCTGTCAGACTTATTGCATCAAGCATGCCAACCAAAAAATGGGAACGTACAATATTCGATTCTTAAAAAAATCGATATCGATTATTTAGAGTTGGTAATCATTTACAGTTTGGTTTGAATAATACCGGAATAAATTAAAAACGGATAATTTAAAACACAAGATTTATCAGTTATTTCGTATTTGTTGTTACTGCTTATTTCTAGAGGCACAGTTATAAAAATTTAAGATTGAAACTATATTAAAAATAAATTTATTCAATAACTTTCAGTACAACTAGTAGAGATGTCGTTGTTTATATTAATTATTATTAAATTTTCAATAATGCGGTCAATATTGATGTCTCTTTCAAAGTCATCCATAATCAATTTTTTTTTTGTTTTTTCTACCACTTTTGCCCAATCATCCTTCGTGACATGGGCACATGCTTCAACGAATATTTTTTTATAGCATTGGGTGACAAACGAGCACACAGTCCACCTGATGGTAAGTGGATGCTATGGCATATAGGCATACACATTTATCCTCAATTAAGAATCAAAATGCAAATGCGTTGTCACCCCTGAGGACTAAGATGGAATGCCTCGATTTCAGTAAAAAGGGTCTCCGGTTCTCCACACTCACCATACGAAACACAGCAGCATTACGCCGCTATTTTACGCTGGTATTCAGTGAGAGCGTGGTCCTGCCCTGGTTGAGCCGACCCATTCGTGCTACAACTATAATATAGATGTAGCGTGGCTCTACCACGTACAAAAAGTTATTATAGAAGAAAAAGTCTAAAAAGTTAAAGCCGAGTCAAAAAATAAGAAAACAAAAACAAAATTACAAAATTGTGCACAGTAAGCTCTCGAAACAGAAACGTAAACTTTTTTATTCAATATAGATTATGAATAATACTTATTGAAAGTCACTTTTTTCATTTACCACTGGTTCGGGAAAAATCTTCTATCTTGGGAAGAACCAGTAAGAAACCCAACGGGACCAGTTTTTTTTTAAATAAATGCTTACAAGCATACGTGTTACAATTAACAACACAAAACAAATTAGAAATAGCTTGGTAGCGATCACCCTTCCCAGGGGTGATTATCATACATAATTTCCTTAATATTAAAGTAATCCTTTTTATACAAACTTGGTTTATGAAGTTCTTGAACTTTGTGTACTTACGTCAAATTTTGTATATTTTCTGGGATTTTATTGTAAAAGCGTATACATTGCCCCAAGAATTAATTACTGTGTGTGTGAAGTCGAGTAACTGGTACCGAAATGGCGGGATATTGAAATTATGTAGTGGTTATTTTAGCACGGCCATGTATGTATATGAGTTTTGTGCCTACACAATTTTACTTTGACAAAGTAAAAAAAATAAACTTGTTTTATTCATGATTCGTGTAATTTAAGGAATTTTGAAAATAAAAATTAAACTAAACAAATAATAGATTAAAGAAATTTTGCCGATTATTCACATAACAATGAATTTTAATCATCCAAACACTACGGTAATAACATAGCACCATATCATTGAAACGACGTCAAGTAAAAAAGTTAATATTGGTAATTTTTTAATATTTTGCTTTGTTTGAAAAATTCAAATTTAAATTAGTGACAAAAAACTATGTTGTACACGTTGTAATGAAATATACTTAGATAACTTCGTAATTCTTCGGATTTACGTAAAAGGTTATTTTAAATCGTGTGAGTACGCTTGTGCAAAATTATTGCGGAATGATTAATGTGAAACGTCAAAAGATATTTCTTATATTTGGTTGACTATAGTTATATTTTAAATTAATTAGATTAAAAATAAACAAACCAAACCACATGTAATCATAAAAATAGAAAAAATAATAATTAAAATGTGCAAAAATTCAAGAGCAAACGACTGAGGCATTGTTTTGTGTATATTGTTACTCAAGCAACTGATAAACTTCATTTAAAACTATTTAATTATTAACACAATTTTAAATAATAAAGTAGACCTGTGCTTTGCTGCGGAGGCAAGGCAAACATGGCTAAGGCTCTGACCCGGCGAAAACGTCCCACTGAAAGTTAACCAACAAAAACGCGGGATATTCCGTTGGTACGTAGTGTCCAGAAAAATTTATTTCAAAATTTCCACAGTCAACAAGATCAGGCTCGCCTTCTAGCTGTTTCGACTAACGAATTAGTAAAAAAAGTTTTTTTGGTTACACGCTCTACCATCAAGTAATCTCGGCACATTGCTTGATGGGGAGAGCTTGCGTATCGCCATAGGAATCCGGCTTGGAGCAGCAATTTGTCAACTTCATCAGTGCCTCTGTAGTAGCAGCGTCGATGAGTTTGGGTTCCAAGGACTTTCATGCAAAAAAGTATAGGTAGGTTTTCCCGTCACAGTTCTTTGAACGATATCATTCGAAGGGCTCTTGCCTCCATAAATATCCCTTCGGTTTTAGTCTTGCAGGATATTTAGAAAAGATGGCAAGAGATCCGACGGTATGACTTTGGTCCCTTGGGAGAGAGGTAAAGCCCTAGTGTGGGATGCTACTTGCGTTGACAATTTGGCGGCCTCTCAGAGCCGGAGCAGCATCAGAGGCAGCCGAATTTAGTAAATGGCGCAAATATGAGTCTTTGAGAAATGACTACATATTTGTGCCATTTGCTGTAGAGACTATCGGTCCGTGGAGTCCACGTGCAGTGAAGTTCCTAAAGGAACTGTATCCACGGCTGGTCGTCGCTGCTGGTGATAAGAGGGCTGGTTCTTTTCTCGCTCAAAGGCTAAGTATAGTTATTCAGCGAGGACACGCAGTCAGCGTTCTTGGTACTATGCCACGGGAAGCAGGACTTTTTGACTATTTAAATTTTTAGTGTTAGTTTTTCTATATTATAGTTTCCTTTTTTTATATTGTGTATAATTAGTATTAATTGTAAATATTATTACGAGCTTGAGGTTCGTGACAATTAAAAACTGCCGATTGAATTACCAAAATTTACACTTTAATTTTCTTTACACCAATTAAAACTTAAAACACTAATAATTAATCACACTGATTCACTTTATTTCACTCCGAAGCTTCGCTTGTCTCGCCATATTCAATACTGCCCCGATCGCGTATTGCAGCGCCTTTAAATACACCTTTTTTCCCCGAAACATCCAGAATATTCAAGTAAATACGCGCGCCAACCGACCAGACGTCGAAAGTTCGAGTGTGGGGGCTTCTAGAAAGCTTAGTTCTTTAATTCGATGCTAGATGGCGCTGTTGGTTGAAAGATTAGTCATGTCATTTTCTGGAAAGCTCTCCTCGCTCTGTTACCCGACACTAGATGGCGCTAGTGCCAGACGTCAACTTAGGCGCGCAACAATATTATAATTTTAATTATTACTTACTAGATTAGTTTATTTAAGCATAATTTTAAAACTAGCTTCTCAATTAAAGGACATTAAGTAACAAAAAACATCACCTCAGTGTTGACTAGCGACATCGATTAAGCGGTAGATTATTAGCCCTTATTAATTGAATAAACTTAACAAACACCTTATTGTGTACGAGTCCCTATTCATCTTTAAAACAGACTTCTGTAACGCGAATATACAGAAATAAATGCTTGTAAAATAATTCTTATTTTTTACACTTCTATTGCCCCTGAGCCAAAATCTTCTGCAATTTTCAGCTTCTACCAGCCAGCCTAGCTTCACAAGATTCATCACACATAGCACTCTGCTTCACCACACTCTCACAGTTTACTCGCCCTCTTCCCGACTTACCGCAGATTACAAGGTAAATCTCCGGCACTTTGCACCTTCATTTTATTCGTGGACTCGCACTGTCCATGCGCGTTGTCGTTACGTCGCAATGACGCATACGCATCCAACACAACCAAAGTCTAAATCAAGTTTTCAAAGTTAACGAACGACTCCGCTATAAACAATTAAATAAGAAGCTATTTACTGCCACACGGAATGTTGGCCGACCTTCGAGTTGAACACCTTCTATATCAAGCGATCTGCTTCTTTTCCATCGACGTTACGTCCAAAAGTTTATAAACACTTTTAGTGTAGCATAAGCTCTTCTCCCTAAGAGAGGAGTCTTACTGTAATGGGTGGATGGGCCATTTTTAAATCAGGGAAGTTGACTTTGCTCCACTGTTGGAGACTTAAAGACTTATGGACTAAAGCCGTTGTAAAAATATCTATGGAACGTTATCGAAATGTCTTAGTTGACTCTAAGGAACAAGCCCAGTTTGCCCAGCCCAAGGATGTCCCGTCAGTGATCTTCTTGATTAATTTTGATATCCTTTTCTAGAAAATCTAGCTGTTTTGCCAGTTGCGCAAATCACACCCTAAACCTTAATAACTGTTTCCGCATTTTGTCGATGCAAAAAAACTTCAGCATCTCCAGAACGAGTGGAAGACCAGCAGTACTTGCAATTATGTAATTTTGGTGGGATCATGGTATCGACGTTTTGATTCCCACCAGAGTAACTCATAAGCACTGCTGAACCTATCATATTTGTGATAATGATTTACTTTTTAATGTATGTTTTTTCTTTAAATTCCTATACTTTTAAATATGATGTATTTTAATAGACTATCGATTTTATTTGTTTAAACACGTATGATAATATAATTTTAAACATTTGACTTAAATATTTTGAATACAGTATCCTTGTACTTATAATCTATCATTACAAATAAATAAAATTTTAATGTCTGCTTGTAATGTCAAAATAACTTATATATAATAGTTAATAGCTTTTTACAAATGCATATGAAAGTACATAAGTAATTGATAGAAAACAAAAAACACAATTATTAAAATTTTTGTCTGTCTGTTGGTGACGCAAGATAAACATCTCACTAAATCTTTCATTGCTTCTCAAGATTAATGTCAAATTTATGTTAATTTTATTAAATGCTAATTTCTGAGAAAAATAAAGATATTTGTACTAGCTTAGAGTCATGTATTACATAGCAATCGGTTATGTAATGGAAAATAAATATTAGAAAGTTTAATCCTAGAATGAAATATTGTATATATTCGACCGGGATAAATATAAATATTAGCAGAATAGGAAAGGCCTCCTATTTGATCCATGTAAAAATGCGATTGTCAACTCACACAGGTATTTAGCAGGAACGAAAAACGCAAGTCCGAACCGTTTCTTAAGAATAATTAATTAAAATACATATACATAACATAAACACTCACATCTGTCACCCAAAGGGGTAGGCAGACTACAGACTTCCATTTGGCACGATTCTGACACACCTCCTCCACATTCATATATCTACGTATACATGCTCGCCAGTTAATGGCCCAATTCCTAATTTGAACCATTTTCAATATATCGCCAATTTGGTCGATAAACTTTCGCATAGGACGTCCGTTTCCGACTCTGCCATTCACTTCTACAACATACATTTGCTTTGCCACTCTTTCCTCATTTATTCTTTCTACATGATCAAACCACCAAAGCATTCCTTTCTTAATCCTGGTCAGAACATATCTTGCAAACCTCACTCTTCTCTTATAACACAATTTCTCACTCTGTAACTAAGATTCAGCCCTAACATAGTCCTTAATGACCGCTTAATTAAAAAAAAATACTTTTATTAAAGTTTGAAAATGTATGTAACAAGTGTTTTGGATAGATTTTGTATAATAATAAAATAAAAAAAATATTAAAAGAATTCTACTTTATTATAGTCAACCAAATCTAAGAAATACCTTTTGACGTTTCACATTAATCATTCCCCAATAACTTTGCACAAGCGTACTCACACGATTTAAAATAACCTTTTACGTAAATCAGAAGAATTATGAAGTTATTATATTTCATTACAACGTATATAGTTTTTTATCACTTATTTAAATTCGAATCTTTTAAACAAAGCAAAATATTAAAAAAATAACCAGTACCAATAATTTTACTTGACGTCGCGTCGTTTCAATGATATGACGCTATGAACCTAACCGTAGTGTTTGAATGATTAAAATTCATTGTTATGCGAATAATCGACAAAAATATTCAAATAATCGGTAAAAATATTCAAATAATCGAATCATTAATTTTTAATGTATTCTTATTAAAAATTTTATTTTTAAAATTCCTAAAATTACATGAATCATGAATAAAGCAAGTTTATTTTTTTAATTGGTCAACGTAAATTTATGTAGGCAAAAAACTCATATACAAGGCCGCGTTAAATAATTCACTACGTAATTTCAATCTCCCCATTTCGGGAGCTTACTGGGCGTAATTTTTTGATTTTGTGTTTGTCTTCTTATTTTGTGACCCGGCTTTAACTGTTTCTTCTATATTGTAGAAAAAAACAAAAAAAAATGATTATGGATGACTTTAAAAGATACATTAATATTGACTGCACTATTGAAAATCAAATAATAATTAATCTAAACAACGACATCTCTCCTAGCTGTACTGAGTTATGGAATAAATTTATTTTTAATCTAGTTTCAATCTTAAATTTTTATAACTGTGTCTCTAGAAATAAGCAGTAACAACAAATACGAAGAAACTGATAAATCTTGTGTTTATAATTATCCGTTTTATTAATTTATTCTGGTATTATTCAAATCTAACTCTAAATGAATACCAACTCTAAATAATCGATATCGATTTTTTTAGGAATCGAATATTGTACGTTCCCATTTTTAAGCTATTGCATAGCTTCTATCGCGGGCCTTGAGCGCTGGGACCGAATCCAGAAATTCCGTAACGAAAAAAAACCTCACGTTCCCCACTCCAACGGGCACGGAGGTGTGGCGTTGGGCGTGTTTCTCGGCAGACTTCGGCACTCGGCAGACTTCGGCACGGTGTTTGTGTGCGTGCGACTAGACGTATGCGTGTACACTAGCTGCTAACTGAATTATAAAAATTCCTGACCTACATGTATTGTAAGATATTAAAAATATTTTAAACAATATTAACTTCTCATTTATTCAATAAGAGAAAAAAATTGTTTTCTTATCGGTCACCACGCTCAAAAAGTGTAACTTGATTTAATATCAAAGACTTAACTGCATAAATAAAATAAATTAATAATTATAATTTCATAAGTTGATAAAAAATGCTACGCAATAGCTTTACCGCGGCAGTCACCGAGTGCCACACGTATTTTTTTGGTTGGCATACTTGCTGCAATAAGTTTGACAGCTGTCAAAATGTATTTCTTAGATTTGGTTGACTATAGTAATAAAATAAACGAAATAATAGTAAAATTGGTTATAGAAATTAAAGGTTTTAATTGTGCTCAAAAGTTTTAATTCTAACACTAAACTGTTGTATTACATAAGATAATTATGTGCAATTATTAACGATAATTGTATTAATAAAATTTATATTTGACATTTTGTTTTTAAGGTTTATGATCATAAGAAATTACTTGTAAAATTGTGATATTTTGTTAAATATTTTATTAATTCTTTGTATAATGTGAATGTCTTAATTGTTTTTATAATACGATTTCTGTGTACTTTATGTGAAATGTAATTGTTTTGTGATGTTGTCATAGATAATAAAGATATGGGATAATATATGGAAATGTGATAGTGAAAATTATCGATTAATTCAATATGGCTTTTCGCGCGCGGCTCTCTTTTTGGTTTAGCATTTGGGGTAGGTTAGTAAGTCACCCAACGTTCGCAATTCGTTGAAGTCGCGTCCGGATCGCGTTTGCACCGGTCACGTTCGCCGATCGTCGGCTTCCGCCTGGGAGGGAGGAGTACAGTGCGTCGCTTCGCAGTGGGTGTAGTGCTGTGCTGACGCACGCCTGTTGGTGACATCGGCTCCGCGTCGATCTCCATGGGACCTTGAAGTCGCTGACCCTTCGGCAGATCCCTTCCCAGAGGCGCGAGATACGCCATGAATGCCTGGGTACTAGGCCATCACCTATAACTAGGAAGGAGTACCTGAGGTCCAGAGTGCTGATACTCAGGAGCGCACAACTGTCGACGGAATTGGCCCTATGTCGAGATCCGTCCTCTACGAGACTCCGTGGGGCTTTTAGACTGCTGGCCCCTCCGTAGCACTACTTAAAATACGCCAAAGATAAGACGATAGCCAACAATGCCGTTACTGAACAGCTCCTAGGACCGGCCCATAGTATTGAGCCGTGATGACTACCCGTGGGGAATGCCCCGAGGCCCGAGACCTGCTGGGCAGAAAGCCCGCGCAGAAGACATCGTACGCTTCGCAATTCGTTCGGGACCAGCTACAGTTTCCAGTTATAAATCAAGAAAGAAAACGAAATTAGGGAAAGTAAAGTAAAAGTTATAAAAGTAGTGAAATTTCGGTATCTCATTTCCAAGGGCCATTTAGGAACAATCGCTGTTTTATTTAGAGACTTCTTCAGTGTCCATCCTCAAAGTAGGGAAGTAAGGAAAAATATATAGTCCACGAAGTACACGACTGAGGTCAAGACCGGGAAAATTCCTTCATCATTACAGCCCTTCACAAGTCTACTGTTCAACATAGGCCCCCCTCAAGGAATGCTACAAAGCATTGTCCTGACCCACCTGCATCCATCGACTTCTTGCATGTCTTACCAGATCGTCACTCCATCAAGTGGGGGGGTTGACCTACACTACACTTACCGGTACGAGGCTGCCACTCGAGAACCTTTTTTCCCCATCGGTTGTCGGTTCTTTGAGCTATATGACCAGCCCATTGCAACTTCAGCTTACTAATCCGTTGGGCTATGTCGATCACTCTGGTTCTACTGCGGATATCCTCGTTTCTAAGTTTATCACGCAAAGAAATTCCGAGCATAGCCCTTTCCATAGCTCGCTGAGCAACCTTGAGCGTCCTCATACGGCCAGCAGTGTAGGACCACGTCTGTAATGTACCGGCAGTCCATTTAGCACCGCTGAAGCGACTGTAACACCACCCAAATTTCGACGGAATCAAACGCTTTCTCATAGTTCACATACGCCAGGCAAAGTGGCAGATTCTAATCTTTGGTCTTCTGTACAATCTGCCGCAGGGTATGTATGTGGTCTATGGTACTGAAGCCTTTCGGAAACCGGCTTGTTCGGGAGGCTGAAAGTCCTCGAGTCTGCGTGCGAGACGATTCGTAATGACTCTCGAAAACAGGATGTAGATAGACGAGGCTCAGAAGGGAAATCGGTCTGTAGTTCTTCAAGAGAGGGTTGTCGCCTTTCTTGAAGAACAAGACCACCGCACTTCTGCTCCACCTTCCTTTTTTCAGTTTCCTGTATGCTGTCAAATCTGATGACAACTGCAGCTTCATCTCCCGTCTAACAGCCATGAGATTAAGAGTGTGATCGAAGAGTTTGTGTGTTCTTCTGCGGTGGGTCTTGCAGAACTTAGCTCCGACCGCATGGACAGTTTCCACGAGCTTGTCATTCATATCGTCCACTGCATTGCAATCGTCTAGGCACTGAAAACGGTTTTGTAACTCGAGCTGAAAGGTTTCGGGTCTTTGGATTAAAGCACGAGTTGGAAGGAGCGTTGACTTCACTAGATAAGACCTCTCCAACTTAATATTTAGGTTCAGTGTGCCTTTAACCATTCGGTGATCGCTGCCAATTTTCACCCTTGCGATCACTGAGACGTCACTAAGCAGTTGCCGTCTAGTCGTCATAATGAAGTCAATCTCATTTTTTGGCGAACCATCGGGGCTAGACCAGGTCCACTTTCTGTGGGACCGCGTCTGAAAGAGTCAATCAAATCAAAAAAATCATAAATAGTCCTTTTTTCTCCATGAAGTCAGCCAGCTGCTGGCCCCTTGGGTTCCGTTGCCCTATCCCAAATTTCCCTATCTTCAGCTCACCGTTCTTTCTTGTGCCTAGCTTTGCGTTGAAGTCTCCCATTAACACCGTATAGTGGGTTTTGGAAGAATGCATGGCTCCAAAAATATCCTAATACATATCCTCCACTTCCTCATCAGAATGTGCAGACGTAATATTCCAGTGCAACTTGTCTATCTCTTCTGCCAGCTCAAATTGCTAACAGCAATTTTAACAGTGGTAGAGCCACGCGGCAGATTTGCTTTTACACGTAAGGGCCGGCTAAAATCGGGGTGATACCACGACTTCACAGGATACCGGCGTGAAGTGGAAGCTCTGCTTCCGCGTTTCGTCAGGTGAGTGCAGGTGGTCGAAGGCCCAATTCATGGTAGCGGAATTAAGTAAAGAACTACCCAAGGAGGTACCAGGAGGATACCAGCACCCCTGGAGAATCCCTTGCTGAGCATCCACGACAAAGTTACTCCACTCCGGAGCGTGGGTGCCCAGGCTGCCCCGCGTATTCTGGGGGGGGGGCAAAAATACGCTCAGGATAAGCTGAGCAACAAGACCAATGCGACCCCTGCCACGCTATTTGTGAATTTCTGCAATGTCTTCATTCTAACCTAAACACCGTCTACTACCATCTCGAAACGGCGAGGCCGGCTCTGCTCTTTCTGACCGAGACGCAGGTGATGCTGATCAGATGCAGATCTCCTGCTGATGCTTCGTATCTCTTCTACCCGGGGTACAAACTGGAACACTCCTTGTGCCTCGGGCTGGAGTTTGCGTATATGTCAGAGAGGACATCTGTTCTCGACGCCTCGGCAGTCTTGAAGGTTTGGACCTGTCCATCCTTTGCCTACGCGTAGACAGCGACAAGCATCCGCGCGTCTCCGGGTGCCTCTTTAGGTCCCATAGCGGTAATGTCGAAACAGACCGACTCTTCGCCCACGTCCAAATGACTACAGATTCGTTGCTACAGCAGATCCCTTCCGCACAGATAGTGATCCTCGGCGATTTTAACGCCCACCACGCCGAATGGCATGGTTCACGTTTAACAGATCATGCGGGGAGATCTCTTCATGATTTTGCCTTGGCATATGGTCTGACAAAACTGGTTACTTCGCCTACGCGGATTTCAGATGTAGAGTATCAAGCACCTTCCCTGTTGGACCTTTTGCTAACCTCTCATCCAGAAGGATTTCAGATTTCCGTCAACGCCCCTTTAGGTTCCTCGGACCATTGTCTTGTCCGGAGTGTGGTGCCACTCACACTGAAATGGCGGTTGCATTTTGCAGGCTGCCGCCGTGTTTGGCACTATAGGTCAGCCGATTTGGATAGGATGCGGCAGGAGGGTACACTTCCATACTTTAGGTTGGGGTTCAATAATTTGCAAAGACACTAGTGCCATCTTGTACTATATCCGCATAAACTTTCGAACATTAAATTCTAAAAGGTGCGCTAGATGGCGACTACACCAATTCTGGTTATTCTCGAACTGGCAAGTAGCAACTTTATATTATGACATAATGGCTACCGGCGTCTGAGCAAGTTGTTGTCTTATTATAGTTTATAAGTGATTTTCGGATGTTGCTACAATACGTTTGGTTGAGTTGGATTAGCTCTCTGTTTCTTGTTGTCTGTTTAGATTTTAATGCTGGAACAACATTGTATGTTTGTGTAATGTTGTGCGAAATAGACGCTTTCATTTATCATTCCGGTAACCCGGTGGTTTATTTTGGTTTGGTGTTGTATTTTGCGGAATAGACGCTTTTACATCGTGTATGTTAAATATATATAACAAAAATAAATGTTAATATTGCTGAAATCTATAATGAGTCTTTAATTGAACCCTAATCCCTTAAAATATAAATATAACCGCCTATAGTATAGATAGCTGTATATACATAACTACATACATCTATGTCTCACACTAAGAGATAGCAACTATAAGCTATAGTCAACATGATATTGAGATTAGTTCAAGGGATATGATACCAGACGGCGACACTATTCATATTGGGTGACAAAAAATCCTAGGAGATGGCTCTCTATTTCTGTATATATTACTCTACTCTATGGGATGCGGTCTTTCTGCGTATTGTAATGTATTCCCTTGGGCGGGTTTGCTTCTCACCGAACTCTCATCCCAACGTTGTTGCTGATTCTGAGCATTAAGCTCGTAGAGGATGCAAGCTCCGATTACAAGCCTATTAATGCTGGCGTTCTACAAGGCTGTGTGCTATCACCAACGCTGTTTCTACTGCATATCAATGATATGTTGCAAAGTGGTCACATTCATTGCTATGCAGATGACAGCACTGGTGATGCTCTGTACACCGGCCGTGCCAATATTTCTCGGGAAAACGTCTCAGAGTACCGGAACAAACTCGCGTCTGAAGTCGAGTCTTTGCTGAACAAAGTCTCGGATAGGGGGCGACTAAATCTAGTACTGTTTAACCCTCAGAAGACACAAGTTGGCGCGTTAACCGCTAAAAAGAACCCCTTTGTCGTATCTTTCAAGTTTCAAGACACTCCTCTTGTTGCTTTAGCCAGTATCGGAATCCTCGGCGACGACATATCGAGTGACGTGCAGTTTCGTGGTCACTTGGAAGAGAAGGCCAAATTGGCTTCTAAAAAGCTTGGCATGCTCAGCAGAGCGGGACAGTATTTCATGCCGGTACACCACCCGCAACTTTACAAGGCGCAGGTTCGGCCACACATGGAATACTGTTTCCATTTCTGAGCTCGGTCTCTCCAGTGCCACCTCCTTCCACTTGACCGCATCCAGCACAGAGCGGTTCGAATTGTCGCTTTCCGATTGGCTCGATTCACTGGCATTGCGAAGAGATGTTGCATCTCTTTGCGTATTATGGGGATGTATCACGGGGAGTGCTCAGAGGAATTGTTCGGATTAATCTCAGCCGCCAAATTTCATGAACGCAATACGCGGCAAACTTCCCGATACCATCCACACGATCTGGATGCTTGGCGGTCCACCACTGTACGATTCACTAAGAGTTTACTTCTGCGTACAACCTCTCTGTGGAATAGCTTTCCACCGGCGATTTTTCCGGACCGATACGACCTAGGGACCTTCAAGAAAAGAGTTTACTCCTTTCTAAAGGGCCGGCAACGCATTGCGATTCCCCTGGTGTTGCGGTTCTTCATGGGCGGCGGTAATCACTTAACATCTGGTGAACCGTATGCTCGTTTGCCCCCACTTCTATAAAAAAGCTCCAAGATCTCCTCAGTCCTCAGTGTGCGTGCGTTGTATGTTGCCAGGTCGAGTCGTTTTAGGTGGCAACCGAACCTCGACTGGAGATCCTTAGCACCGCCTGCCCCGCCGTTACCATGGTCGCCACCGTAGCCAGGAATAGCGCGGCCGCCGGGGACTGGGGGCCGTCTATTTGCGTCGTTGCTTATGGGGGGTATATTGCCTTAGTTGCCACGCTTAGTGAGCGGGTTGGCAACCGCAGTTTTTTGTTATATAGTTGCTTTTATCAGGAAGATGCTGCTGCCCATCTCCTGCATGTTTCCCTCTGTCGCCTTTTACGATACCCACGGGAAGATATGGGGTAGTGGATATTCTCTACCGCCACTACACGGCCATTGCCGGAACATTCCTTACGGGCCCGTGATCTTAGTCATCAACCACTTTCTTTTGAGAGAGGGGTTAAAGTTCTAAGTTGAACGTTTTATCAGAGGTCACGCCCACCGCGTGGCTTTCAGAACCCAATGAGATGTGGTATAGGAAAGGGGGCTAGTAATTAGTTGATTACTATTGTGGGCGTGAGATAAAGAACAAGACCCTCTTTGTTCCGGCTAAACTCGGAAATAGCTGGACCGATTTTGACGGGACTGGCAGATAGCTGATGTTATGAGGAGTAACATAGGCTTTTTTTATTTTAGAACACGAGAAAACGAATTAGGGTTCCGCGTGAAAAAATTAAAACTCTAAATTGAAGCTAGTAAGTAATTAATTCCTATTAGTAGATAGTACTAGGTAAAAGATATTTTAATACCAACAATTCGTCGATATTAACAATTAGTAATGAAATAATAATAAACTTAAATAGAGATATGTAGTACAGGGGGGCTAATAGCTGACGCATTCTTGGAAAGTACTACTATTATACCTATATAGATGAATATTTGTGTACCATTTTATTTTCCATGAAACACTTTGCCGTGGTAGATCTGGGACTAAGCGCTGACTGTAAATTTTAGAGTATGCGAGCAATCCCGGTTCGATACCTGCCGTCACCAAAGATTGTATTAATTGCAATATTAAGCGCTGAATTACACGAAGTCGGTGGTGAAGGAAAGCATTGTGAGGAAACCGGCATGTCTATAAAATATAAAAATATATTTCGAGATCATGTGAACGTGTCCGGCAATGTACACTCGTGTGGCGGGGCAGACATCGTCGGTATAGATTGTAGCCTTCACTTTACTAAGAGAACAATGGCGAAAAATTTTTGATAGAATTATTAAAGTCTATTTGTATCACCATTATAGATATCGATAATAACATTTTTTTACATGGTGCAAATACCCTATTAAGGCAGACACAGGTCTTATACCAAACAGCCTAGTCTGATGTGTATTTTGTTCACAAAACACTTCACAATATGCCAATGCGCCACATTGCGAAGATGTTGGGAGATTTTGGCGACAGCTTAACCCAGCAGACAGTTGATGACGATAATATCTCAAGGCCTGCCTATGAAGGGATATAAAAAACTTGAGATTTATATCACCATTGAAGCCCTCATTACTCATTTCCACTAATGGTTCACACGCGAAGACGAATGGGAACACAACAATAATAATATTTATGCTACGAATACAGCAGTCTTAATTGATTCCACTTAAATACATGAAATCGCAGTACAATTCGAGTACGACAACATCCCTAACAAAAAAACAAAAACTTGTCGTTATTTACTACCGTTATTTTCCACTTCGTCAACTACTTCTGTTTATGGGCTCTGTCATTTTTAGTTCCTTGTGTGACTAGTGCTTATCAAAGGATTCTGATTATCTGCTTATACGACAATTTTCTGTGACTATGGATAACAATTCTGCTCGATACCTGAACTTTGGTGTGAGGCCTCCAACTGTATGTGCATGTGCATCAATTTGCTTATAAAAATAGGAAGTTATGTTCACATTCAGAAACGTGGTGCAAATAATAACACTGCCAGCGGATTTAGCCAAGATCTTTAAAGCTATATAAAACTATAAAAATCAACATATCAACCCTAAGTCGCGTGACTATCAACTGACAAAACGTTAACTAACGCCTTGGTCGACACGTATACGTACGTATATAAGTACCTTGTTCTTAGCAACGTGTGAATTCGGAGTGAACACGTCAGCGATAGTGTCTAATGCCCGTTCATCGAGCACGGCTTCCAAAGCGGCCGCCAGTTCCGAGCCTTCCTCGAATGACGTGCCTCCTTCCGCTAAAACAGATTACATTTACCATTTACCAGAAGAAATAAATATATTTAACAAGATGGATCATGCACGAATATAGTATGATAATGATTATGACGATGTTCTTCGTCTTAAGTTAAGTCTGAAGTTAATAAAGCAGTTATCAATAAAGTCAACTTTACCTTAAACTTTTAAAATGATGCAAATAAAAAAAGTTCCAAAACATGAGAAAAATATTTTATTGAATATTTTCGATTACCAATTTAATAAGTAATTAGTAATAAAATTAGTAATAGTTATAGAAGAACCGACAAGCGATCGGGAAGAAAATTTCTCAAGTGGCAACATCGTATTGGCAAGGACACTGTTGGGTGATTTGATGATCTGACACGCATATATTCGATAGATGTATATATTGACAGCAGTAGACTTCTGATGGACTGTAGTGATAGTAATAATGAATTTAATTACACTGAACTAAAAATTTGGACGACAATCGCAAGAACAAATTAAAAAAAATCTTACGCCTCGTACGGTTCATCTTAGTTACGAAGATGAATCGTAGAGTCTGTATAGTAATCTGTAAATTTCACAGTACGCGAGCAAATCAGGTTCGATCCCCGCCGGCACCAATGAAATTGTTAATTGCAATTTTAAGTGCTGATTTACCACGTGCTCGGCGGTGAAGGAAAACATCGTGAGGAAACCTGCATGTCAGAGAAATAAATAAAAAAATATATTTCGAAGACGCAGCGCGGCGGACAATTCCTTGCCCTAAACCCCTCTCAGAAATGAGCGGAGGCCTGTGCCCAGCAGTGGGACGTATATAGGCTGTAACTTTACTTTACTTAAAAAGCACTAAAATACCTTGATTAAAAAATTCCGTAAACGCCTCATCTGGAATCTGACTCAAGACAGATGGATCCAATATGTCATCCGGGGGTACTTGCTCCACTTCTGTGAATCGTGCAAAAAAAATGTCCTCAAGCGAATGAAAATAAGGTTGAAATTATTTATATACGCATAAAATGCATACCCAGTTCATGCGTGCCGGCAGTACTGATATATTCGCTTTCGCTGAGGCCTCCAACTGCTGTGTCCTCTGAACTATCATAATTTGATGAATTCGAGCAACCGTTGATTTCTGTGAATAAATAGCGATATCATAGTAGTTATAAGATGTTTAAAGCAGACTCTGGCCAGTAACAGAGTAGATTGCCAGAGTACCTACTGGTGGGCGTTTGTTATGTTCCCAATTTTATAACATCTTTTGTCTTTGTTTTAATACTTATGTAATATTAACGAGTTACTTTTTAACAACTTTATGGTACCCAAATACACTTCTAAACAAATTTCGAGGAACGCAACAAAAATGCTTAATTTTATCTCTGTCGTAATTATCGTGTCGTACTGACTACAAACATTAGTACTTAAATGCTATTAAAAATAATAAAATTTGCAATTGTTTTATTTTTTCGAATATCATTCGTTTTTATGAAATTATTAGGTAATAAAGCGTTCTTTTATACTGCGAAAAATTATGACAACTCTTGAATTTAAGTTGAAAATTTAGGTTTTTTTGTCTTAACTGCCTTGTTTATCGTGTTAAGTGTGAATTCTTACTGTAAGTAAATTGAGAATGCCATATTTAAATGCCACTCAAGTTGCTAGGGCTGTTATTTTAATTGAAACTGGGCTTCAAATATGGCGAGCATCTAAATCTGTGGTCCCGAGTTGTCAAGTGGTATCAGTAGACCTTACAGTTTACCAGACTCGCAGGACAGGGACGTGAAACAAAAGCTGTGGCCAGAGACGACCGGTTCATCATAACCAGCGTGCTTAGAAACCGGATTTTAACTTCTTCTGAGTTAAGAACGGAGCTCCAAGAAGTTCATGGGGTTACAGTAAGCACAAACACTGAGAAAAAGACTAAAATTGACCGGAATACTTTTTTTATATATTTTTTTTTATATATATATATATATATATATTTATATATATATATATATAGGCACGTGTGACTTGCCTATCAGATACCCTAATCCCACCACATGCTATCGATGCATCATCATCATCATCATTACAGCCCTTCACAAGTCCACTGCTGAACATAGGCCTCCCCCAAGTAATGCCACAAAGCACGGTCCTGAGCCACCTGCATCCATCGACTTCCTGCATATCATTCCGTCTTAAGTGTCGGCGCGAGTCGGTCGTTTAACTAATTACATTGTGCCGTGCGTATGTGTGAGTCTCGTGTAAAGCATCGTTAATGCTATATATAGAGTTTAACGTTAATGCTATATCGACATCACTCGAACGCATCGTTGGAGACTTCGCACAGATTAATTTCATAACAGAGCAGTCAAGTTATAAACATGACAACTGTAAACAGTACATTTACGCAAGAGTGTGAAAATGAACAAGATTTAAGACCCGGAGAAATGAGTGTCAACGAGTCATTTATTGAAAATGAATCACCTCCTTCTTATATAACATTTCGGAAAGGTAGTAGCGTGATTTCCTGCAATTTCCGATCTACAACAAGAATTTAAAATTCTTTAAAGCAGTTTACTTAACAAGCTTGATTCCTGGCTCTCAAAACAAGAAACAAAATTTAATACCCTTCTTAATGACTTCGACGAAATTAAAACTACGCTGAAATTTATCAGTGATAAATACGATGATTTACACAAAAGAACTCATGATGTCAGCAAGCGCGTATCTAGAATAGAACAGCAGCTGAAATCCACACCGGTCTTCGAGGCACGAATCTCTGAATTAGAAACTAAACTGGCTGAATTTGAACAAAAATCTCGAAATTGTAATATTGAGATAAGTAATCTGCCTGAAAAACGAAGCGAGAACTTAATACAAATACTGGAGAATATTGCTAAGTCATAAAGCAACCAATTTCTACTAAAGACATAGTTACAATTCATCGTGTACCTCATATGAACCCTAAGATTTCACGCCCGAAGAACGTAATTGTAAAATTTTTCAATCAAGCAACGCGTGACAACTTTGTTTCTGCAGCAAGATTATCAAAAGGAATCACAACAGAGCAAATAAATATGTATGGAGCCGTTCAAAATATATATATCAATGAGCACTTAACTATTCAAAGTAAGAATTTGTTTCGTCAAACTCGTGAAGCTGCAAAACAGAACGGGTATAGATTTGTGTGGATCAAGCGCTGAACTGTACTGGTTCGTGCAAGCGAAACATCTGCTATTTTTGCTATACGAAGGGTACAAGATATATTATCGAAAATGAAACCAAAGGATGCCAAATGATGGAATACTTAGGCTACTTGTGAACTTACAAAGGATACTTGTGAAATAGTTATTAGTAATAGGTTTGTGCAAGCGAAACATCTGTTATTTATGCTGTACGAAGATAACAACATCAATTATCGAAAAGTAAACATAATGATACCACGTAACAAATTTAAAAATAATATGAATAAGGTACGTCCTCTTATAAGATTTATTTGCAAGCTCTTAGTGTTGCATTACTCTATGTGTTGTTTACGACTGGGACAATTCTTTTACCACATATATTTTTCTGCGGCCACCGTCACAATAACTATTTTGTGTTTACATTTTAATACAATTCACGATTTATGTTTTCTAACAAACAACATAATACAATTATTACCAACTAAGTTACTTTTAAAATATCTTGTACAGAACAATTTTTGCACATAGTTCCATATGTTTTTTATTTCGAATTTTACACTTTTTCATATTTTATTTTTTTAAATTATTACTAGTAATTCTTAAAACGTATACTATTTATAAAGATGGCTTATAAAATACAGGTATACTATCTGAATTGTAGAGGTTTGAGGACAAAGTTGAGTACTTTATTCAATAATATATTGTTGGAACATTATGATATAATAATTCTCACGGAAACATGGTTGACCTCGAATATTGCAGATAGTGAATTCATTGATTCGCGTTATGTAGTATACCGATGCGATCGAAATCGAGTGTTATGTGGTAAAACTGACGGTGGAGGTGTATTGATTGCGGTGCGCATGGGGCTAATAATCACTCGATGTATTTTAAAGCCCACTTTTCACTGTGAAGACGAAATTATAAATGTCCCATCTAATATTGATTATGTGATACTTAAGTTTTATTCTAAGCAACACAACGATATCACGCTGTTGGCGGTGTTTACATACCACCAAATCAACCCTTAACTGCTTACCAATTATTTTTAAATTCTCTCCAAAATGAGCTTATGTGCAACGAAAATACAAAAATATATATTTTCGGGGACTTTAATCTACCCGACATTTAGTGGCTGCAGTATGACGGGAGTACATGTACTCCTAATACACATTACTGCAAAAATCCAATGACTTTGCTCGTTTCAAATTTTTTATCAATTGTAGGTTGCAAACAATTTAATTTAATTAAAAATAATAAGAATCGCATCTTAGATCTTTTCATTTCAAATAATGATACAATTACTTGTAAGTCACCACTAAACTATTTAGTTCCGATAGACGCCTTTTATCCACCACTTAACGCCGAGATACTTTTCAACGTAGAATACATACAATTGGCGCGTAAAACTTTACCAAAATACCGATTCTCCGAGGGTAAATATGCAGATATTAATGACGATATTAAACGTGTAGACTGGGCAAGTATTTTAGATGTGCCGTCCTTAGACACTGCCACCAACCACTTTTATGAAGAGATATATAAAATCATTAGGAAACACGTACCTTTACGCCCAACCAAATCTAAAAAGTTTCCAATATGGTTTACACGCCCACTAATACACATATTTAAAAATAAAGAAAAATCATGGATAAAGTGGAAAAAATCTTCTAACCAAGTAGATTATGAGGAATACTCTGTACTTCGAAAAAGATTTAAACAACTTTCCGCGCAGTGCTTTAATTCATATTTAAGTAAAATTGAAACAAGTTTGCAGAAAGACATCAAAGTATTTTGGTCTTTTGTAAAAAATAAAAAAATGTGGTATTCCCAACGTAATGTCTCACGATGGAAATGAAACCGATAATCCTGAGAACATATGTGAATTTTTTTCTAACTATTTTACTTCAGTTTATGAGAACAGCTCACTGATGACGTACGACATAGATTCACTTCCTTGCTCATCAAACACTAACTTTATTATCTCAGATATATCATTTTCAAAAAACACAATAGAACAATGTCTAAAAAACTTAGATATAACTAAAAGTTCAGGACCAGACGGTATCCCACCTTTTTTCCTCAAACATGCTGCTAGCTCAATAAGCGTACCTCTGTTCTATTTGTATAACCGCAGTTTGCGTGAATGTTTAGTGCCCACAGTCTGGAAATCTGCGAATATAACCCCAGTGTTTAAAAACGGTTCTAAAACGGACGTGACTAATTATAGACCCATTTCCTTACTTTCTGCCTTATCAAAAGTCCTTGAACGCTTAGTACATAATAATTCAATTTATCCGAGTTTACACAACTTACTAATTCCAGAACAACATGGTTTCGTAAAACACCGATCGACCATCAGTAATCTTATTTTATATACAAACTTTCTGTTTGATAATATGGACAATCGAATACAAACTGATACCGTTTACACAGACTTTTGTAAAGCTTTTGATAAAGTGGATCATTCCATCCTTCTTCAAAAACTTGCGTTCAATGGTATACGTGGAAACTTATTGCGGTGGTTCTCTTCATACATTATTAATAGGACCCAAAAAGTTGTGGTCAATGGATTCTCCTCTAGCGAAAAATTAGTATCCTCAGGTGTACCACAGGGATCTATACTAGGTCCGATGCTCTTCACATTGTATATAAATGATATTCAGTCTTGTTTTATAAATAGTAATTTTTTGTTATATGCAGATGATCTGAAAGTTTATTGACGTGTAAAGTCCCTTAATGATTGTGAGAAGCTACAGGAAGATCTTGACCGGTTATCTAACTACTGTTTAATCAATAAATTGCAATTAAGCATCCCTAAATGTAAATTTATCTCTTTCACCAAAAACGTAAAAACCTACAATTACATATATTCCCTTCTTAACAGTCTCTTAGAAAAAGTGAATAAAAGATTTAGGCATCCTTTACGATTCAAATATTTGCCACCTTTAATGCTCATATCAGCCATGTAACAAATAAAGGGTATCAAATGTACGGAATTGTTGCACGAACGTGTAATTTTTTTAAAAGCTCCTCATCTTATTTACTACTTTTCAAATCACTTATCAGACCACAAATTGAATATGCAACGCAAGTATGGAGCCCCTATTATAATAAATACGGTGAACTTCTAGAATCATTACAAGCAAAGTTTCTTCGTTTTATAAATTATAAATGTTACCACGCTAAATCATCGTATCGCAAATTATTAGAAAAGTTTTCAGTTCCTACTTTAAAAGCAAGAAGAATACACTTTGATCTAATACTATCATTTAAAATAATTCGAAATGATTTAGATCGTAGTAAACTACTTAACAAAATATATATCCGTGTCCCTAGTCGTTCTCAACGCATTAGAGACGTGTATACACATAAATTGTTTGCGCCTAAACTATGTAAAACCAATGCAGGTGAACGCGCCCCATTAAGACGTATTATGAAAGTATATAACATGCATTTTTCAAATATTGATCTATTCACTTCATCACAGTTACAATTTCGCAAGAACGTTCTAAGAAAGTTGGTAGATATTCAATAGTATCTTTAAATATTTTACAAGATAAATTTGTACTGCTAGCAATTTTTTTTAATTATTTTTTTTCCTTTTGTCTCATTTTGATTTTTATGTTACTGAGTACTGTTAATTTTATTTTATTTTCCCTTTTTCACTTATACTCTGTTTATTGTGCATTTATTATTTACTGTTACCAATTTAATATTACTTTGTGGATAACGGTGCTGGTTACATAATGACTAATATTATTTATAAAATGTTATTTGGTTTACGCATTATTATGTAATTGTTTGTTGACCTGAATAAATTAAAAAAAATATCATACCAGGTCGTCACTTCATCTAGTGGGGGGTCGCCCAACACTACGCCTACCGGTACGAGGCTGCCAGTCAAGAACCTTTCTTCCCCATCGGTTATCGGTTCTTAGAGCTATATGGCCGGCCCATTGCCACTTCAGCTTACTAATCCGTTGGGCTATGTCGGTCACTCTGGTTTTAATGCGAATATCATAATTTCTGAGTCTATCACGCAGAGAAACTCCGAGCATAGCCCTCTCCATAGCTCGCAGAGCGACCTTGAGCATTCTCATACGGCCAGCAGTGAAGGACCACGTCTCAGATCCGTAAATCATCACTGGCAACACGCACTGACTGTACAATCTAGTTTTTAGAGATTGAGGTATAACAGTTGGGCTGAAAAGTTCGTATCGTTTTATAGAAAAACACATTTTTTGGCAAAATTCGATTTTATTATTCAACATAGTTGCCATCGAGGGCGATACACCGATTATAGCGATCTTCCAACTTTTCAATACCATTTTTGTAGTACGATTTGTGTTTAGCCTCAAAATAGGCCTCTGTTTCGGCGATTACTTCCTCATCGGCTTTAAATTTCTTTCCAGCGAGCATTCTCTTGAGATCTGAGAACAGGAAAAAGTCGCTGGAGACGGTGGATGCGGAAGCAATTCGAAGCCCAATTCACGCAATTTTGCCATCGTTTTCATCGATTTGTGACACGGCGCATTGTCTTGATGAAACAACAGTTTCTTCTTCTTCAAATGGGGCCGTTTTTTTGCGATTTCGTCCTTCAAACGCTCCAATAACGATATATAATAGTCGCTGTTGATGGTTTTTCCCTTTCCAAGATAGTCGATGAAAATTATTCCATGTGCATCCCAAAATACGGACGCCATAACCTTACCGGCCGATTGTTGAGTTTTTCCACGCTTTGGATTCGGTTCATCGCGTGCAGTCCATTCAGATGACTGCCGACTGGACTCCGGAGTGTAGTGGTGAATCCATGTTTCACCGATTGTCACATATCGACGCAAAAATTCACTTCTATTGCGGTTGAACAGCTCCATACATTGCTCTGAAGCATCGACACGTTCTTGTTTTTGGTCGATTGTGAGCTCGCGCGGCACCCACTTTGCACATAGCTTTTGCATACCCAAATATTCATGAACGATATGTCCAACACGTTCCTTTGATATCTTTAGAGTGCCAGCTATACAAATCAACCTCAATTTACGATCTTCCAAAATCATTTTGTGGATTTTTTTTATGTTTTCGTCCGTAACAGCCTCTTTTGGACGTCCACTGCTTTCATCGTCTTCGGTGCTCATATGGCCTGTACGGAATTTGGCAAACCACTTACGAATGGTTGCTTCGCCCGGCGCAGAGTCCGGATAACACTCATCAAGCCACTTTTTGGTATCAGCAGCACTTTTTTTCATCAAAAAATAGTGTTTCATTAAAACTCGAAATTCCTTTTTATCCATTTTTTTCAAAATAACAAAAGTTGCTTCACTCAAAATGCTGTATCTCACAAACTAATAATCAGACAGCTGTCAAATTTATACACGTTTCTTTTGAAGGTTGGTACTACCTAAAAATGATATGGATTTTATTCTAGTGGCGCCATCTCATAGAGACGATACGAACTTTTCAGCCCAACCAATACCTGACGAGAAGTTATGTCGTAATTTCCCGAACGCTGCCCAGCCGAGTTGAATCCGTCGATTGACCTCTCGGTCGAAGTTGGACTTACCTAGTCGGACTATTTGTCCCAGGTAAACGTACTCGTCAACAACTTCGAGCATAGTGATCCCAACAACTACCGGCATAGGTGTGACATGGGCATTAAACATGATCTTTGTTTTGTCCATGTTCATCTTAAGACCTATCTGTTGGGAGGCACTATTGAGGTTATTGAGCATAGTGCTTAAGTCCTCCAGCGATTCTGCCATAAGGACTATATCGTCGGCAAATCGAAGTTGAGTGATGTACTCGCCATTGATGTTAATACCGTATCCTTTCCAGTCCAGTAGCTTGAAAACTCAGTCTTCCAATGCAGTGGTGAAGAGTTTCGGGGATATAACGTCACCCTGTCTTACACCTCACTGCAGTTGGATAGGTTTCGAGCTCTGGTTCCGTACTCGGATAGCCATCATAGTCCTACTGTACAAACACTTCAGCACTTCGATATACCGACAGTCAATTTGGCACCGCTGAAGGGACTGTAGCACCGCCCAAATTTCGACGGAATCAAAGGCTTTCTCATAGTCCACATACGCCAGGCAAAGTGGCAGAATGTACTCTTCAGTCTTCTGTACAATCTGCCGCAGGGTATGTATGTGGTCTATGGTACTGAAGCCTTTTCGGAAACCGGCTTGTTCGGGAGGCTGGAAGTCGTCGAGACCGCGTGCGAGACGATTCGTAATGACTCTCGAAAACAGCACGTAGACGCGGCTCAGAAGGGAAATCGGTCTGTAGTTCTTTAAGAGAGCGTTGTCGCCTTTCTTAAAGAACAAGACCACCGCACTTCTGCTCCACGCCTCTGGAGTAGTGCCACCATGGAGGACGGAATTGAAGAGCTTCTGAAGGACTTCAAGTACCGGTGTTCCACCCGCTATAGAGTAGCACGATTTAATTTTGCTGACAAAGTTCTATTCACAGATGAGTCCAGATTTTGCCTGAAGCCAGATGATGGAAGAATCAAAGTGTGCAAGATCATTGGGAAAGAGACATATTATGGTTAGTGTATTTTGGTTCCTCTAAATCTGTCCATGAGTATATTTTAAAATAAAAACAAAAAAATTCCACACCTGATAAACTAAAGAGTGATGGAGGTCGGAGGGATTATCCTTTTAATGCTCCTCGCATTACGAGGATAATCGGGGGCGTTTAAAGTTAAGCCAAGCAAACATATTCCTTTGTTTTCTCCCTAGGTAATGATAACACTACAGTAAATATTTTTACGATACAGTTAATATATACTACTGGCATGTTCCTGTGTTTTATTTTATTTTTGTTTTCGTAACTTATTATTTTAAAAACTAGGATCCTTCTAAAATCGGTGAGTCTAATTTGTTCATTATACATTTTGCATGTTTTCATTTTATAACTGCTCACTGCTCATAAGTGACATGAGAAAAAAAAACGACAAGTGAAGCGAGGAGTTTCAAATTACTGGCGAGAGTGCCGTGGAAGTATTTCAAGGCATTTTATAAGCCGGTATTCACAGAAAAACTCATGTATTAAATTCCACAATGTCAACATTTGTGGAGTGAGCTACACCCAAATTTTGACATTGTGGAGTTTGAGATCAGATCAAAATCGAGATCTTCTTTGAATACCGCCCATAGTGTGCTATAATTAAGTTAAGTAGTAATAAGTAAGGTTAAATAAAAGACACGAAATACGAGTAAATAAAAGTAAGTTTTAATATTATTAATCCCTTAAAATAATTAATAGAATCAGGCATTAATTTTGCGCTGATCAATTATATTAAAGTTGTACAAGATTAATTTGCTTATAAACGGAACTAATTACGCGGATAAAAGCAAATCTTTTATAACTTTAATCCCTTAAAATATTCCATCAGAACATCAGCATATGCGATAAATTATATTATATTTTTATTTATTTATTTTTTATTTATTATTATGTTATAATTGCATTTACGTTTTGTAAAATCAACAAATATATATTTTCAGAAGTGGAAGAATACCACTTTTAATAATATATGTTTTTAATTTCGTTATAATATTTTATTGTTTTAACGGAGTAAAAGTATCCATATCAAGGCGTTAATATTTGCTTTAATAATACGTGGTAGAGCCACGCTGCAGCTATATTATGGTTGTAGCACGAATGGGTCAGTTCGAACGGGGAAAGACTACGATTTCACATAATAGCAGCTTAATACTGCTGTGTTTCGTATGGTGGGTGTAGAAATCCGGAGACCCCTTTTTACTGGATCTTTCTATCTTAGTCCTCAAGGGTGATAAAGCATCTGCGTTTTGATTCTTAATCGAGGATAGATGTAGATGTCTATGGGCCACAGCATCCACTTACCATCGGGTAGACTATGTGCTCGTTTGTCTCCCTTATTCTATATAAAAAAGAATCCTTAAACAATACATATAATATAAATTGCACATATATATTACTTTTTTTACAGGATAGAGTGACAAACGAGCACACAGTCCACCTGATGGTAAGTGGTCTACTTCCGGTTCTCTACACTCACCATACGAAATACAGCAGCATTAAGCTACTATTTCACGCTGGTATTCTGTGAGAGCGTGGTCCTTCCCCGGTCGAGCCGACCCATTTGTGCTACAACTATACTACTAATATAACTGCAGCATGGCTCTACCACGTAAAATCTATCTACTTAGCCTTGTTAATCTACTTGCAGTCATGTAATAATATAATTTGAATCTGAATTTGTAGAACTACAAAAACTGTGTATTCTGCCGCCGTTAATCAAACCTCCAGGAAACAAATTTATAGCATATATTTATAACATACAAAATAAAAGAAAAGTATACATAACTATAAAACATTAATATAACAATCCTTTTTATATTGTTCTTGAAAAAAGTCAGTTTAGTTTTAGAGGAGGTAACAGGATAATTTCGTCAACTTTTCATCATCATCATCATCATCATTACAGCCCTTCACAAGTCCACTGCTGAACGTAGGCCTCCCCCAAGCAATGCCACAAAGCACGGTCCTGAGCCACCTGCATCCATCGACTTCCTGCATGTCTTACCAGGTCGTCACTCCATCTAGTGGGGGGGTCGCTTTACACTACGCCTACCGGTACGAGGCTGCCACTCGAGAACCTTTCTTCCCCATCGATTATCGGTTCTTCGAGCTATATGGCCGGCCCATTGCCATTTCAGCTTTTCATAAATACATATAATCAGTCTGAGCTGCGGTTGTCTCTTTCGGTTACCTAGCTCGGTCGTTCGGGCACAGCTCAACAACAAATTATTGTTAAAAACCTATTTTTTAAATTTCTTGAAGTTCTTATGCGAATCTATCACATTATATAACTGATAGACCAGTCTTGATGAATAAGATAAATATTTTATTGCGGTAGAGCATTAATGAGTAATGGGCTAGTAAAAGAATTACCTAAACTTTTATTTCGTTATTGTTACCATAATAAATGTACTTTCATATAACAAAGTTTTTATGTTTACATTTTCTTCACTACTTTCTTATGATGACAGATAACATTTATTATTACTGGCAAATGTCATATAAACTTTCAAGATAAAACTATGTTATTGTAAATAAAAGTTATTTCGTGATTAATATGCGACTTAAAATAGTTACGTATTATTGTAATATGTATGTAATAGCAATATTTTTCAGTAAATTCAATTTGCATTAAAATGCTACAGAAAATATAGACTACAGGGAGAGAGACGTATAAGCCAGAATTAAGGGAGAGAAAAGGTAAATGGAGGGAGAAAGAAAGAGAGAAGAGTAGAGCACATACCAGACAGTGACTGCGTGTGCTGCGGACGTTTCACAAGCAACCGACGGCGACGCTTCGCTCTTCGCGGCGGTCGCGTTGCCGATGGCCAAGCGCGTCTTCGAGCCTTCTGAGGGCGCCACTCGCGGCTTAGTTGCTCATAGTTATCCTGAGTGCAATACGTTCGTGCTTAATAAAAGATCCACATGCTTTTTGTCTTTTTACTAAATATATTTTATTTAATATTGATTTTTTTGAAGTGTAATGAGTAAAAACGTTAAACTCGCGTCAGGACACGTGACCTGATCGAAAATTCGTAAGACGGATGGAGAGTAGACAGCCGGCGCGGCGTAGGAGAAGAAGTATCCCCCTCTCTTTCTACGGCGCGGCGAAAATGTATTCCTGCGCCAGCTGTTACGTTTAGGCGGCGCAGGGCGCTTGCGCGAATGTTCGTGTGTGATAATTAAAGCAATTCGTGCAAAATTATTCCCTAAACATTCCAAAATATAAAAAATGCACAACGTTAATATTCAAGTTTTCACTTCTGGCGGCACTCCCGGAGTGCAACCCGTCGTTTTTTATTGATAAGGGTGCCAAACGAGCACACAGTCCATCTGATGGCAAGCGGATGCTGTAGCCCATAGACTTCTACATTTATGATCCAATAAGAATCAAAATGCAGATGCGTTGTCACCCCTGAGGACTAAGATGGAATGCCTCATTTCCGGCAAAAAGAGTCTCCAGTTCTCTACACTCAACGTGTAAAACACAGCAGCATTAAGCTGCTATGTTACGCTGGCATTCTGTGAGAGTGTGATCCTGTCCCCGGTCGAGCCGACCCATTCATGCTACAACTATAACATAGCTGCAGTGTCTCTACCACGTATAATTGATTGCTGAAATTTATAAAAAAGAAAGTATGTTGTTCATTAGCTATTTTCCCTTAGGTTAAAGAAACCTCAATTCATCAATACATTTCTAGGTATTTGAATTTAAATTTAATTTTTTAATTTAAAATTTAAATTTCTCACATCCAGTGTTGCCTATAAGTTTATTATCTTTACTTTTATCCAATAATTGTCATACATTTTTATACATGGTAGAGCCACGCTGCAGCTATATTATAGTTGTAGCACGAATGGATCGGCTCGACTGGGGAAGAACCACGCTCTCACAGAATACCAGCGTCAAACAGCAGCTTAATACTGCTGTGTTTCGTATGGTGAGTGTAGAGATCCGGAGACCCTTTTTACTCATTACGAGGCATTCCATCTTAGTCCTCAGGGGTGACAACGCATCTGCATTTTGATTCTTAATGGATCATAAATGTTGATATCTATGGGCCACAGCCTCCACTTACCATCAGGTGGACTGTGTGCTCGTTTGTTACCCTTATTCTATAAAAAAATACAATAAATGTATTTTGTTAACCCGCTTTCAGGCTCGATCGGTCATGAAACTGCAGCGGAAACAGCGACTGCTTTCAGCACTTTCGGCCAGCACACCCATATAATACTATAATATATACATAATAGAACGGGGGATAGGGCGGGGCCCGTGTAGCCACTAAAATGTCACTAACACGTCAATTCACACGTATAAATGTCAACACGAGATGTGTTTTGACGTAACAATCGTTTCCAAATTTCGGATGCAATTTATTTAGAAAATACCAAATTGCTCGCTATTTACAGATAAATATGTATTGAAATTTAAACGACTTTTTTTAATGATGATTTTGAACATTAATCAAAAGTCTAAAATGTGTAAATTTAGTCAGTTTATCAAAACACCGAATCAGGTTTGTAATACTGATAATACGACGTAATTGCTTGCATGTGTGCTCCCGGCGACGCGGGAGCTCGTACAAAATAAGTTTGTCAGCCATTCTATTGTGTATTATAGTATTCTATGATCACACCCAACTCTCATACATAACCCACAAACATTTAGGTACGCTCCGCACACATGGTGTTTGCTTCTGCAGCGCAAGTAGCGGTTGCTTTTCAGCACTTCCCTGCAAACCTAGGTCTTAAACAGAATTTACGCGTTCTCAGGTGTGTTCAGCTCACAGCGACGCACGATGGCGGCACCTGCAGCATAAGTAACGGTTGCATGCAGCGCACGTCGCCTGCGAATCTAGCTCTGGTACATAACTTACCCGCTTCCAGGCGTGTTCGGCACACAGCGGCGTCTGCTCCTGCAGCGGAAGTAGCGGTTGCTTGCAGCGCTCGCCACCTGCGAAGACGGCTGCACAGGCCGCATAAAGCCGCTGTTCGGGCGCGTGAGTTACGTGTTTCAGACAGTGTCGGCTGCACGGTAGAGGCGGTTGCGTGCAATTTGCCTCAACGCATACGCTACTAGTGACGTCAGACTGTCTACCACTTTCACCACCCGACCAGCCGGTTTCGCTAAAAATTACAAACAAATATGAACAACAAAAGAGCAGTAAATTTGTATTATTATTTCGTATAATACAAAGAATATCAGCGTTATAAGTAGCAACATAAATATGTTGTGTACCATAAGGTGAAGATTCCACCTTAATCCTTAGGTGACGATTCCTCTGCATTTTGTAGTAAATGTAATTATGCAATTAAGTGTGTAATTAACGCACACCCTCAGACACCCCAACTAGTATATTATGTTATAATCATAATACATACACTGAATTTTTAGTTAAACATTTTTATGCACTGATTATTTATCAAATTAGTTATACTAATTCCCGATGAATGTTGTGGTCACAGTACAAATCCACGAACGCAAAGACTTTAACGTGCTTGAAATAAAGTTCATTTTTTTAATTGAATGACAGAATTAGTAATAATACAAATAAAACTGCACTCTTAAAAGTCTTATTGCCTTAAGTTACGGTCCATTTCAGTCTCTTGACTGTACAGATTTAGTGTGACTTTTACGTAAATTTTTACGTAGTTTTAATTATTTTTGGGATAAAAAATTACCTATATTAAAAATGATATGAATCGATTCAGTAAACGATTCTGTACAAACTACATTCTATATATATATATATATACCCCAAGATATTGTTAATTGCAATTTTAAGTGCTGATTTATCACGTGCTCGGCGGTGAAGGAAAACATCGTGAGGAGAAAGATGGAGGACGAAAACATGTTCAGTTGCATGTCTGAGGAATAAGAAAAAAAATATGTCGCCAACACGCATTGGGGCAGCGCGGCGGACACTTCCTTGCCTTAAAACCCTCTCAGAAATGAGGGGAGGCCTGTGCCCAGTAGTGGGACGTATATAGGCTGTAACTTTACTTTTCTATATATATATTGCCGCCCGTTAGTCTCGCTGAAAAACTCAAAAACGGCTCGACTGATTTTGATGAAGTTTTTTGTGTGTGTTGGGATGGTTTAGATTTACATTTGGACCCCGTAGGTGGTGCTGTTATCGAGATGAAGAAATATATATATATATATATATATATATATATATATATATATATATATATATATATAATCTATTGGCGGCAGTATAAGATTCAAGTAAGAGAAAGACCTTGAACTTATGACCTGATGGTAAGTGGATACTGTGGCCCCTAGATACCAACATCTATAATGATAGTTTTGGCGGAAATTTGACCGTCGACGGATTGTTGCTACTGTTTTATCGTTTAAATAATAGTTTGAAGTTGATACGTAAGTCATGCTAAATCGTGTATTAAGTGTCTTTCGAAAAATGGCGATGCAATGTCTGGTAGTTGCCCAGCGTTACGGTACGTTTACCGATACCAAAATCGATTTTGTCGGCCAATGGCGGACATAACTACCCGGACGAGTAACTCGTACATGTATGTGCTCACACTGCAACAGCGTTACCACTCGTGCCGACATTGGACGTTGCCAGTATTCTTTTCTATTTTTATATTTTCAATATCCATGGTTGTTTAGGTAGATAACAACACTAATAGAAACAACAAAATAAAGACAAAATGATAAAATTAAACTATAAATACACTCAATTTGCACTGTAGACGCCGGCAGTCGGGCGAGAAATCCCAACAAGTACGGACTCGACGGTTAATCGGCCGTTTTCGTGCGTTATCGAACGATAACGGTCGTGTTTGTGTAGGCACTCACTTTCTTTTACAAGTGTTTGATTCGATCGTCCGAGTTCGGCCGTCATCGCCCGAGCAAACTTCGGCCGATGACGGATTAGGTGTACGCGAAGCGTTACAATTATGACCGATCCTCCCTTCTCAGGGATGAGTTCATATCGAGCAATGACTTGTTTTCAGGTTAGTGAGGAGGAACATTTGATTTTTCATTACTTACCGAAGTCGTCTTCGTTCTTGTGACGTCAATACATTAGGCATACCACGCATCGCTAGTAAATGATTCACAGTCTGAGCTGGAAGGCGGCATGACGTGTTTTTGTCGTTCAATTGTTTCTGTAGAAGAAATTCGATAATACTATATCACCTACTGAAATATATTTTTATCTAATTTTTAAATAGTAATAATTAGATAAAATTATATTTCCTAAGCACTAGATAAATGCCAGATGTTTCCCCCACTTAATAATTTGAAAATTAGCGTTGAGCTACTACAATATGAATAGACTGTAATTGATCCTAATAAAAAAAATAAAAGTGGAAAAGGACAACGTTCGATACAATAGATGTCCAAGGTTGCCAGGTTAATTAAAAAAAGAGTTGAGATTTGAAATGACAACACCAATATGTTTTCAGTGAGATATCATTATTTTTGAACCAAGTTTATTAATCTAAATAAATACATGACCTTCAACGTTCTTTCTTGCCTTCACGCTTATTTTTATGAACTAAATATTGACAAAGTTATTGATTCGGTTATATTTAAGTGCAGTACTTGGAACTATAGTTCATAAAAGATAGCTTGATCTCTGCGACAGCTGTCAGTAAAAATCACGCCTATGAAGTCCTGAATTTCTTAGTAGTACAGACACACAGTACCTGTCAATGTCATACTTTATGGGCATGCCGACCTAATTAGTGCATGCCCATAAAGTATGACATTGACAGGTACAGTCTGTAGTACTAAGAAACTCAGGACTTCATAGGCGTGATTTTTACAGACAGCTGTCGCAGAGATCAAGCTATCTTTTATGAAACATAGACTTTGACACCGCCATGTGTCCAGATTTGATGACATTGCGCTTCGACAACTTGACTATAGCTTTGATATTAAACTTTCATGCAATTTCAATCTGACCCTGCATGTCTATGACGATATTAAGTTAAAAAATGTTAACTTAGTTAAGATGTGCTTAAGTTGCAGCGATGAAATGTGATAAATTCAATGTTAGAAGGACTTACATATTACGTAGGGGTAGGGGTAGTCATAATAAAATTAACCTTGATGAGTGACGCCAGTGCTCGATGTTGACTACGATCGTTGATGAGTTGTAATGCAGTGCTAGCTCTGGCAACATGGCGTCGCAATGCTGCTCTACGTAGAGCTAGCCTTGCACTTCGGGATTCCGCTGCGCTCTCCTCTACGCATACTGGCCCTGAACCCGATTCTAAATAACACAAAGCAGTTTATATATACTGACATTGATATTGTGAAACCTATGCTGTACTTAATTTAATGCTTTATCATAGTTAAAATTAGTAAGACCTTTATCCAGTACTGGACTTGTGATGGGCTGCAATAATAATGACAAAATACCTAAATTGTTACTTAGCAAGTAATAACTTAAAATACATAGTGACTTTGGTGCAGTGTAAAAACGATAACTGCACTTATCATGCATCAAAAATACTAGATATCAATAATGAAAAATAAAATTAATTTCATCTTATTACCAAATGAGGTTTATTGATAGTCCCAAGTTTAAAATATCCAAATTGTATGTATAAGTATATAAACAAACATTTATTTATTTATTTAATATTCTTCATTGCACACCAAACAAAATTTTTAGATAATATATACAAAAGAAGTATGCAATAGGCGGTCTATTGCTGATAACAATTTCTTTCAGACAACCAATGAATGGTCAGCATTACACATAGATGACAGGGGTAAGGCGGTTTTTTTTTGAAATTACATTTAGATACTAATTACATACTGATGAAACATAAATAATATTTTTTTATCCTATTGACATAATAGAAAAAACTGAACTGGTTATTTGAATAAAAAATCATGAGTGCAATTACTTTACATAGCCGATCGAAAGCGAAACGAAGAGATTCGCAATATGGCAGGATTGAAAGATGACCTTATCACAAAAATTGATAGGGGCGTACTCCAATGGTTTGGGCACGTTGAGCGAATGAGTGAAGACCAAATGGTGAAGAAAATATATAGAGCGAAAGTAAATATTAAAAGGTGTCGAGGTAGACCGAGACTAACTTTCGAAGACCATGTGAGCAAATTGCTCGAAGAGGGGAAGGTCAAGAGTACTCGGATACCTAGACGTGCATGTATGAAGAAGTTAATGAACCTGAAAGAAGCGAAAGAGGTTTGTAAGGATCGTGACACTTGGCGATCTGTTCTCTCTGGCTACCCCGTTAGGGATTGTGCGTGAAGATAAGTAAGTAAGTAAGCAATTACTTTATTCCAAATTTTCGTATTCTTAAAAAATACTAAAAAAAGGGCTCGAAATAATAGATTTTCTCACAAAAGA
Source organism: Parnassius apollo (assembly GCA_907164705.1). Taxonomy (NCBI): domain Eukaryota; kingdom Metazoa; phylum Arthropoda; class Insecta; order Lepidoptera; family Papilionidae; genus Parnassius; species Parnassius apollo. Next base: position 1,618,293 of record CAJQZP010000288.1, on the reverse strand, counting down.
AGGGAACTTGAAAAAAAAAGGAAAAAAGTGGGACCGAAGACATGACGCGAACCAAGGCATTACGATTTCGCGACTGCTCACTATCCACTTGAGCTATTACGATCATTAACACAATGTCAAAATTTACCTTCTCATATTGTAGCAGTTTTTCATTGCCTGAAAACACGGACAAAAAGACATTTTCTAAAGATAAATCCTAGCTAGATCGATTTATTGCCTCCGAAACTCCCTGGACAATAAATTTTATGAAAATCGTTGGAGCCGTTTCCGAGATTCCGATTATATATATATATATATATATATATATATATATATATATATATATATATATATATATATATATATATATATATATATATACATACGTATATATATATATACGTATTTGTGCCAAATCGATTGAGAAAAACGGACAATGACCTCAGATATGAGCCGAGTGTCAAAAGGCGTAACTTACAAAATCTCAATTTAGATGTGATAACAATATTTAAATATTGATATTATTCACACTTCTAGGTCAGCACATATGTTTTGTTTTTTTGTTTCTTAAAATATTGTCTGTGGTTCCTATAAACATCGTAAAATCTTACGGTACATTGCGAGAAATGTGTTATATTTTATATTTCAATTTATGGTAAGTAACGCAGCAATTCATTTAATTACAGTTTCATATTAAAAAAAATATTTGAAGAAATATAATCACCATATTGAGCTTTTGCAAATTCATCCCTTTAAAATAAACAAAACGCGCGTTACGTCAGTTCGTTTTAAAAGAAACGTGACAATGGCAGCCAGAGATGCGTCACTTTTTTGGCCGGCCCGCATGCACCGAATAAAAATAAAGTTCTTATATAATATTGAAAATAAAGTTTTATCTTTTGAATAAGTACGTAATTATTCGGTGTCGTTATCACTCGAATCTTAATATGTGTTATAAATTAATGCTTTTTGTTGTTAAATGAATAAAGTACTTTATAACAAAAGATGATTTTTCGTCTACAGCGATCTTTTAGATTACTTTTTAATAATAGGTAATAAATATATATTATATCAATCATTATAAAAAAATCATTATAAATAAAGAAAGTACTACATATAAAAAGTGCGTATATATTGAAGGTTTGTAGCCCCTGGTTAAACAACCGAAGGGTCATTGTCCGTTTTTCTCAATCGATTTGGCACGTACTATAGCATAAAAGTGCACTAAGTAGACATAAATTTGAACTAGTACTGGCTGACTGGATGGTAAACATGCTCAGTACATGAACAATAAAGATTGCTAGTGAATCTCAAACAATTCAGATCAAGAAAGGCTGCCCGCAGGGTAGGGTTCTTCATTAATGAACTCATCAGTAAATAAAATTCCAATTATTTCTACACAGTAGGTTATGCAGATGACCTGACAATACTGGTCTCTGGAAAGACAGTAAGCATGGTGTGCGACCTGACCCAAGCGGCTCTCCGTACAGTAGAGATATGGTGCAGGGAATATGACCTAACCGTTAATCAAAATAAAACGGTTCTAATAATGTTCACACAAAAATGAATGCTGAATAACTATCATATCCCAAATATTTTCAGCACAAAACTCCAGCTATGCTCTGAGGTAAAATATTTGGGTCTTACCTTGGACAGTAAACTCAACTGGAATAAATGATAAAAAAGTTAATCACTCGAATCCAGATAATCTATTTGTAGCTGAAGACGGGACTCATATACAACAAATTGAGTCGCAGTGGAGAGCAGTCAAGAGGTTTTTCAGAAAACAAAATTATAACAATTCACATTACATTATTTCATTTACCGCTACCATAGCAGAGTTTAGGACCTGACTTTATAGATACGATTGGTCAAATCAGTTCTAAAATCGCATTAGCACGCCCCGACTTCACGTAGTCTTGTCTGCCCTACCCCTAGAGTGTTTTTGTAAAGCCGTAGGCGCGGAAGAAGAGCAGTCCCATCCCGCTGTAGCAAATCGCAGGCCCCTGAGTGAGCCGTAGCAGCCGAGGCTTCCTTCGCCTTCGGCGTCGGCGTCACCTTCGGTGACGACCAATAAGCCGAAGCTGCGAAGGCGAGTATGGGTGCCTGTGATTTGCTACGAAAGGGCGAAGGGGCTGCACTTTCCGCAGTGCCGATGCCCTTGCAGAAGTAACTTCGAGTCAATATTCCTGTATAAGTGAGGTTATGATTTAAAAAAAATATATTACTCATATACTATACATTTCCGCAAATAGACAAGGGGCTTCCACTGAACCCTTCCCCTCCCACTCCCACCACCGTACGTGAGTACCGGATGTCTATAGTTTAACCTAACATTCTGGCATTTCAGAAACATGATTAGCAAATGATTGGGTTCGACGCATTGAGCTATTATGTACTACGTACTAGAGGAGACACTGCATTCAGCTACTCTGTTCCACTTAACTGCGGTGCATGCACTGCACTTTAATCAGTCACTCGCTAGGCGCTTGTAGAGTTGTCACGTGTTGTGTTGATTTAAAAAAAATCTCTTGATAAAAATATGCCGTCTTGTGTACTTAGATATTGCACAAATAATTCAAGAAATGTCAGTAAAAACCAAGGAATTACTTTTCATCGGTTAATAAGATACTTATTCAATAAAAAAAGTATTATAAATTAATAATAAAGCAAATTATTCCTAAGACGCCATCTCGTATCATTGAATATAGATTATGAAATTAATATGTTCAGATGCGACATTTCTGTGGGTACTTAAGTTTAGGACGAATATATTATTATACTACACATTTTTTTTGTAGAAACATATAAGTTATTATAATTAAGCTAAATTTTTCATGTTTAAATCTGCTTATTATTCTTTTATTTTATTTTTAGGTTTCCACTTCAAAGTCAAAGTGGAATAAATTCGTCCATTTTTAACTCTCGCGTGCCCAGCATTTATGAACGATTATTTACAACATTTATGATTCTAATTTAAATAAATATATTTGTAATTTAAATTTTATGTTAATAAGTTTTGTTAAACATACATTTAGCACGTTTTTTTATATTTGACATAGATACCTTTTAAAATATTCAGATAACAATATCATCAAAATGTAATTCTGACATAATATTATGTAATATTATATTAAATTAGCACATATACAAAATAAAAAACAATTTAAAAAATTGTAAGTACTCGATATAATTAACAATACAATATAAATAAACAATTATTACATACTGACCATTCTACTTACGTATAATCTATAATAACAAAAACTGACCGCGCAAGCGCAAAGCGCGTTTATACCAACTGCGCATGCGCGACTCTACTATTACCGCGCATGCGCGAAGACATAGAAGTAGCGCACAATTTTTGTTTGGAATAGCTTCTCTAGTACGTAGTACATTATAACTCAATGGTTCGACGCCAAAAATTGTAACAAAACCGTAATTCGGCTCATGATCATATACGGCACTCTGGTATGGTGGACAAAAACTAATGAAGCCACCACTATAAAAAGCTTCAGCATTACCAGAGATTGACATGTATGGCTGCCACAGGCTGCATAAGAACTATACTAACAGCAGCTTTAGAGGCTATACCGGAGCTAGCCCCGCTTCATTTACACCACAGAAATCTAAATAATAAGGCACTAGAAATTCCTTCTACTGTCTTTTAATACCGCGACGCGTGTCGCCAAGTCGTAGCTTATCACACATAGACAAACAATAAATACACAATTACGCCTACAAATATCTCTAGCATTCATGCAACAAAGATTAATCTATAAACTATTGCGTTAAAGAATATTTTATAAAACGCAAAATCTCAGGAGTCGTAGCCACTCGGTCCAATAATTAAAGTGTGCGAAAAACAGAGAATGACATTACGCGCTCGCTCTCACTTGGGCATAGTGAAACGCAACGCACGTTTCGATAACTTTCTATTAAGCGTCGTTGATCTTCCAGGAGTCTCACACCAAGATATAACTAATTAACTGAAATTGTCTCAGTAATAGACGCTTTTAATCTTAGCTTTAGCTTTTAGACGTTTTATAATTAGAAAAAAGGGATATAATAATACGTTGAGAATAAATATATCTTTTGGAAACTTGTAATAAAAGCATTGTATTAAATAAACAGAAATATAAATAAAATGAATACAACATTATACAAATAGCATACGAATAAATATGTGTATGGGTGACATATTTATCATTTTTTATTAGTTTTAAAGATCTGTAACTGACTTTCTGTTTGCTAATTTTCAGTTTCCCGGCTTCTAACAGATCGAATTACGACTACTATCCTTACAATGTAACTGATTAAAAATTTATCAAGTAATTTAAAAGTACAAACAGTAAAAGTAAAAATTTAAAAGTATAAAATATTTAGAAAGAAAAAAAAAGTTGAAAGGTGTAAATAAATATTTAACGAAAAATCATATTCAATTCCCGTTTCGTTAAAACTAGGTAAGCCAAATATAATAAATTATCGATACAAAATAGTTGTGTCATGTAACTGACTTGCATTCGACTCCAGCGGCCGTGTTCTAGGAAATCTACGTACGCAACAATTTTGTTTATTGCCCATACTATAAATCCATCGCTAATTTTAGCTGTCATACTCGTAGACATAAACTAGCTTAAGAATCAATGGATATTGAAATGTAAAAAGAATTACAATTTCAGAGACATTCATAGTACTGGAGGTGGATAATTTTATTTAAGTATATTTCATTAAACACAACATTATTTAATACACTAAGTACTTATTTACGAAATGTTATCCCTTTATTTGAAAATTTGCAAGTTGTGGAGGAATTTCCCGCAGTTGGATATGCTTCAAAACACCACTTTTACGTCTCTGCGTCCGAAACAAACGCTTCTCGCGCGCTTGTGGCCTACGAGTCACATGTGCGGCGACAAGGTCACGCGCTTTTACGACTTCTATTTATATTTAGATTTCTATGATTTACACATACAACAAGAAGCAACTTTAGCTGCCATTACACTCAAGACCCTAAATCTTTTGAGTAAGAGAAGTCCCTGGTATAATTGATGAAATTTACTCAAAAATTCCTATCTTACAAGCCAAGTACGATAAGAATCCAAAATAATTTGCATTCGATAAGAAGTATAAGATACAATTACATAAAACCGACCAGCCAGAGGGATTAAACCCTATGATGCGCCTAGTTTTCATGGATGGTTCTAAGCCAAATGAAGGTGTAGGATCTGGAACTTTCTCTGAAGACCTTAATATCCACATATGTACACCGCTAGGTACTCATAACATAAGGCGGAATGTATGGGTATCATCCAAGCGGCCATTGCAATAGATGCTAGGAAAGTAAAAGACTTATCCATCAGAATACTAACCGACAGTATGGAGGTACTACAAGCTCTGACTTGTAATGTGGTGAACTCGGGACTAATATATGAATGCCATCAACAATTAAATGAGGTATGTAAGCACAACAATGTGACTTTGCAATAAATTAAGGAATATAGTAAATCCAGAGGCAATGATACAGCAGACGAATTGGCCAGAAGAGGATCGGCTCTGACCACTATGGGGCCAATAATACCAATCCCCTTTAGTTACATTAGTTTACTGGTGCATAGAAATTTCACTAATATACACGCTCAGCTTTGGAAATAAATATTTCATTTCAAAATATTTCATTTCATTTCAATAAAAAAAAGAAAAATGACTGTATACAAACTAGGAAGGCCCTGATTGAAATAAACAGTCGTCTAACCAAGATTCTAATGAGACTGAACAAGCCACAGATCAGTAACAAGTGCTATCACAGGACATGGCTTTTTTAACAAACATTTATTTACCATTTTGTGTTACAGATAGCCCACTGTACATGCCCTGGCATGTATGGGGGAAGAAGAAATGGCGGCTCCCGTGTTGCTGACATGTCCAGAGGTCGCTGCATTCAGGGCTAAATATCTCGGCACACCGGGATCGCTACCCGAAGTTGCTTGCAACATCAGTGGACTGTTGAACTTCTTCGGGGAGATTTCAATAATAACATTAAAAATAATAACATTATTACCCACAAAACACACACAAAATACGCCCTTAGACGTGGAGTTGCGGAAAACAGCCTGTTGTAAAATAAACTAAACTAGAAAAGTGATGGTCACTGTTTGGTGGTCTATCGCTGGTGTGATTCACCACTGCTTCTTACAGTTAACTTATTTTATAAAAACGGCAATTATATAGGTAAAGATCTTATATTTATTATATTATTTAACATTTTTTCAAGTATGTGCAAAACCAATGTGCATTTACCCTATTATAACACTATAGATCTTTTTTAATAAATAAGTCTTTTTAAATAATAACATTTTGGATGGACAGATGTAGCATAACATAAAATATTTAGTTCACTAAAATACAAAAGTCAGCCCTCATTGATTCAAATCTTTTATTTAGTGTAAATTTGGGATGTAAATATGAATATAAGAATTTTTCTTCAAATGTCAAGCTCACCTGCACTTGGCATGTCTATCAAATTAAGATTTTGCTGACTAATAATGGAACATCATTACTAGTACAATACTAATATGGTGTCCAGTCAATAATCTGCCTGCTCAGCTTTTTGAGTATACAGACAGCATTTTGAACAAAGACATGCATGCTAGAACATTCTAATAAACCTATGTCCAGCAATGTAATTAAAAATGTTGACAAAAATGATTATGGCTTAGGAGATATCTTACCAAAATCTGGCATATTGTCATCATCACTACTACTGCTCTCTATTTGTCTAAACGCATTAGCCTTTTTCTCATCTAGTGGACCACATTGGAATAAATCTTCACCAGGTGCATGCCATGACGTATTTGAAAGTGCAATTACTCTATGTTGGAGAGATATCCGTTGCAAGGCTTCATGTATAGTGGGTCCACGTCCACGTTTTGTTTTTGCTTGAAGTGTCTTAACTGAAAAAATTAAAGTGTTTTATTGTTTCATAACAGAACAATATTTGGTTGTTGAAAACTATATAAACTTAATTACTTTTCTGAATGTGAAAAAAAACCACAATTAGTTAAACAATTAAAATGTTCATATATAACTCACGAGGCAATGAAATGGTTTAAACATTATTTCTACTTCCCTCATCTTGGATTGGATGATGGATTTAAGCACCAATTTACCAATGTATTATTTATTATTATGTTTCATTACATTGAAAATTATTTCTGAACAATATAATTGCTGTTCTCAATTACTGTGAACAATGTAATAAAAATAACTTAGGTGGAAAAGGGAGGCAGGCCTGGTAGTAGAAAACACTAATTTGATTGTGTTATTTGTATATAATTTAACAATAGGCTTCTTCATGTTGACATGTCTACAGATTTAATGCCATTACAAAAACCAGAAGAAGCAACCTTACACACAAGATTTTTATCTATGATCATTATATGAGCAGTTGGTATTTTTTAGGAACTGTTAGTATTTTAATTGTGTATATAGATCATATATAAGTGTGGTCTCAACTAAGAAAAGGAGTCTTTTAAATTACATTGCAAATATGAACGATATTTATGGAGAGCAAATACTTAGTTGTGAATTAAGTAAAGATTGCTTCATTCTTATAATAAAAATTAAGCAATACAATTTAGTAAATTCAATCAAAATTCAAAAAATTAACTAGTTTGTTAATTGACTGCCTTGTTGGTGTAGTAGTTGTAAGCACGACTGCTGATCATGTAGTCCCAGGTTCAAACCCAAAGACAAGGAATCCCCAGGAACAGCCCGGAGTTCAGGAAGGAAAAAAGGAGGAATTGTTCAAATTAATCCAAGCCGCCAAATTTCGTGAACGCACCACGCGGCAAACGTACCTATACCATCAACACCATCTGGATGCTTGGCGGTCCACCACTGTATGTTTCACAAGGAGTTTTCTTCCGCGTACAACCTCTCTGTGGAATATTTTACCACCGGCTATTTTTCCGGACCAATACAACCTGGGGACCTTCAAGAAAAGAGCTTACTCCTTTCTAAAGGGCCGGCAACGCACCTCCAATACCCTTGGTGTTGCGGTTGATCATGAGCGGCGGTAGTCACTTAACATCAGGTGAGCCGCATGCTCGTTTGCCCCTCTTCTATGAAAAAAAAAGTTGGCAGTGTTTCACCCCCAAGTTTAAAAGAGCACAGAAAGCCTTTGGTCCTGCGTCCCATCTCCCTATGGTCTTATCAGATTACTGTCCTATTAACCCATTGACTCGGCTACCGATCTAATCAGATCATACAATACCTACCTTACGTCGGCTCTGGTACGGGTCGAATTAGATCAGGTCGGATCAGAAGTACTGCCTTATGAAAAAACTATTTTTTCCTTTAAAACAAAACCAAAGACAATATGCAATAGATAATAGTATCAAAGACAAAGATATGCTCTTTTATTTTAAACCATAACCTGGCAATGTTTCTTAGAAAAAAAAAAAGAAATCACTCTGAACTTTCGGCGTTCCACGTGTCGTTTTGATGAAGGTGCTCCGTCTTTTTTATAGAATTTTATATTTGTGTCTGGACTAAAAACGAAAGTATTATACTTTTTTATATTCCTTGTAATATAGTGAACACGTAGATATATAATTTGTGGTATAAAAAGTGAAAAGTAAATTGCCAAAAGTACTTCAAAATCTGGAAGACCCATTTTGGCGGTTGGGTCATAAATGTGTTATTTTTCAAATTCTCATTTATTTTTAGTGTAAAATGTAAGTAAAAATAGTTTTCTTACATATTTCAAATAACTTGACGTTGTATTTATTTCAAATTCACACATAATTATTTTTGAAATATTGTTCTAAATGTCACAGATAAAATATTATTATTGTTTTTTTTTTAAATTTTTAATATTTTAATATTTTGGTATGAGTAACGAATGGACACATATAAAACATAAAAATATACATATTTCCAAACATTTTCATATAAATTTCTCCAAAAACAAAAGTGTAGAATACAAATTAGTAGTAATTTTGTCACTAAAATTGAAGTATATGCTACTACTATGCTATACAGGGTAATTTATGTATTTTATTACAATTTCTAGCAACCAAAAATAATTTTATTCGATAGTTTATACATTCAACAAGAAATCCTGTAAGTTTTATCCATAAATATTGTCTCAAAGTGAAAATATAGCAAAATTTGCAATATAGCAAAAAATTTTCTAACTTACAAATTTTCCCGCCATTAAGGTCCCGAGCGAACGGGAGTATAACATGTCGCGCGCTGTCAGAGCCTTGGGGTTAAAATATGAAAAACAGGGAATTGAATGTGCACCTGTGTTTGCACATAAACTAGTAAACTTTAATTCTTCTAGTCTCTGTTGAGACCAGCCTCCGTAATGGAAAGTTCTAGACCAACTTTAGGACATTATTTTTATGATACTTAGTGAAGCATCCACATATTTAGCACAAACTATTTGAAAAGTTCTTTCTTAAAATTGGTGCACAGGAGAACAGCATTAATACATCATTGTCACTTCATTGAATTAGCAAAATGTTATATGAAATTAAAAAAATATAATATAAAAACCATAGAATACTATAACACATACATAATAGAACGGGGGAGTGGACGGAGCCTGTGTAGCCACTAAAATTTCACTAACACGTCAATTCACATGTATTAATGTCAACACGAGATGTCTTTTGATGTTACAATTGTTTCCTAATGCGTGAATTTATACGTGGTAGAGCCATGCTGCAGTTATATTAGTAGTATAGTTGTAGCATGAATGGGTCGGCTCGACCGGGGAAGGACCACGCTCTCACAGAATACCAGCGTGAAATAGTAGCTTAATGCTGCTGTATTTCGTATGGTGAGTGTAGAGAACCGGAGACCCTTTTTACTGGAAACGAGGCATTCCATCTTAGTCCTCACGGGTGACAACGCATCTGCATTTTGATTCGTAGAGGATAGATGTAGATGCCTATGGGCCACAGCAACCACTTACCATCAGGTGGACTGTGTGCTCGTTTGTCACCCTATCCTATAAAAAAAAAAAAATGCAAATTATTTAGAAAATGCCAAATTGCACTCTATTTACAAATAAATATGTATACCCGGTTGACCAAGCTTTGCTCGGTATTTTTCTCTCGTTTTTTTTTTAATTCGTGTGTTTTGGAAATTATATTTAGATACAAATTACAAACTGATGAAATAAGAATAATAGTTTTTGATCTTAGCGACATAATAAAAAAAACTGAACTGGTTATTTGAATAAAAAATCATGAGTGCAATTAGTTTAATTTAAATTTTCGTGTTTTTAAAAAATACTAAAAAAAGGGCTCGAAAAAATAGATTTTCTCAAAAAAGAAAGGAACTTGAAAAAAAAGTCAGTCGGTCGGTCTGGGCTCGAACCATTGTATTACAATTTTGTGACCGCCCAATATACCAATTAAGCTATTTGTAATCATTAATAAACTGTCAAAATTTACCTTCTTATTTTAACAATATTGTAGCAGTTTTTCATTGCCTAAAAACACGGACAAAAAGACATTTTCTGAAAATAAATCCTAGCTAGATCGATTTATTGCCCCCGAAACTCCCTGCACACAAAATTTTATGAAAATTATTGGAACCATTTCTGAGATTCCAATTATATATATACAAGAATTGCTTGTTTAAAGGTATAGGATTAAAATCTGTCTGTCAACACAGCGAATCAGGTTCGTAGTAGTGATAATACGACGTTATTGCTTGTATTGTGCTCCCGCCGATGCCAAATCTCGTACAAAATAAGGTTGACAGCCATTCTATTGTGTATTATAGTATTCTATGATAAAAACACATATACTAATTTTTAGACATTGAAATATATTTTTTAAAGGAAAGCTTGATTTACCTGTTGTTTGTTTTTTGTTAATTGGTGTCGGAACTTTAATGGGTGATGTTACTGAAGGTTCAGTTTTGATTCCCACTGCTTGACCTTCTATAACACCTTGCTCTCTTTTAAAAACATCAAGAAAAGTTTCCGGGCCTGTTGATTTTGCATTTGATGTAGACTTAACATTGCTTGAATTAACACTATTAATACTGACATTGACACTGTGCGATGGGTCAACTACATTATTCTGAACTTTCAAACTGTTAACACTTGGTCGACGATTTTCCGTAACATTTGTTCTACTTAGTTCTTTTGTAACATGATTTTGACTCTTAGTATTCTGGACTTTGGCATTAGTATTCTTATCTGTATCTGTGTTTAGATAAGTTTTAGTAGTTGAAAAATAATGACCATTGTTTATGACTTCCTTTTTTGGCTCATCGATTTCTTCTTTAATATCTCCATTTGTTAGTGCACCTATTAGGTCTAACTCTTTATTAGGACTATCAAGAAGTTTAGTTTTAACATCTACACTATCTGAGAAGATGAAATTATCTTCAGTGTGGCTGACTGTTATTTCACTAGCAATAACATCGGAATCATGAAATGTGTAAAGATCGTTGGGATCAATCTTAAATTTACTATGAAAGAAATTATCATTTAAATGTGGTATGTATGTTTGTTCATCTCCTGAACTGTCATGTATGAACATATTTACTTCACTATTACAGTTTCCTGACACCCCTTCCACTGCCATTTTGTATTGAGATGCACAGGTTGCATCTGATATATTTTGGGGAATACTACTGAAACTAAAATGTAAATGAAAGAAAATGTTGTAGTTCACATATTCATTAGTTAGTCTTTAAAAAGATTTTAAAGTCAATAAAACACTTACCCCACATTTTCTGATGTACTCAAATAAGACATGCTGTGTTCATTTTACAACTTGAGCTTAAAAATGATGGTTACAAGGAAAATACTACTGAAATTGTTTGGTCCCAGTGCTTCATCCTAAAATATGAACTAAAGTAAGATTTAGTTGTTTTTAAAAACAAAATACATGTTAGTAAATTTGTAATTCAAGTGCAGTGACAATTTAATCTGACATCTGTCAATGGTAGTGTATTTATTATTCCCAAAAAAAAAAACAATAAAAACTGAGAAATAATGTCTGTATTATTGTTAAATTAATCTTAAAAGGATTAAATTAAACCACCAAAATAAACTAAAAGATGCCATACAAGAGGATAAATTCTATAATTAAGAAATAGATTTCTCACATTCTAATTAAGACTATTTACTGAATATTTTGTGCTGAATATGCAAAAACCTTATTCATTAATACCAGTCTATACTAATGTAATGTATTTTAACTGAATACGCTCGAAAATAAAGATTTAATTTATCAAACTGTTCAATAACATCAAAGATTGACAGAAACAGAATACAGCAAATGGCAGCCACAGATAAACCATAAACCAGTAGCAAACTAATTACACAGCCTTATCGCGATGCGTTCAAAATTACTGAAAAGTACTGTTTTTTATTAATCATCATTACCCTAGGTTTGCACCTAAAAACATCCTACACGTAATGTTTTGAAACAAATTGCACAAAATGAATCACACAATATGTATTGTTTATGTTCGCATTCGCACTCACAAAAACTGTGTAAAATATTTAACAGATGTTAAGATTTGTTGTTATCTGTGTTCGCATCGAATACAACATAGATATAGTTACGCATCCCGGTATTCCCGGAACTGCACCGGAGACCATAACAATTCAAGTGTAAGCGTGGGCGTAGATTGCTAAATTGCGTCTGGAAGACTAGTGGTCTTCGTGTGAACACCGATAATTGTTCTTTAGCTTAAAGATCTAGAATAACAATTAGGAATAGTCTTAGTTAGACTCCCACATGTATCGGACATGTAGCTTTAAGTTAGAATCCATCGCGGATTATTTATGTAGTATATAAACTATTTTTAAAAACGTCCTGAGTCAATTTCGAATCTTGACTATAGTCTATTGTTTATTTATAGATCAACGTTACTATCGACTGTCAACGTTAGCGTTCGCACTGTTGTTTTTTATATTTCGCGATTTGTTTAAATGTCGTATTTTCTTTGTTATCCAATTTAGTTGCTAAACATCATGAAACATTATTACCCCTAGAGGAGAACAACGATAACTTTATATAAAATAATATAAATGTGATATATTTCCACTGACTCCATTTATAGCCAGATTACTTGCAATTATCTCGTAAGGCAAAAAAATTTAGTCCTTTTTTTGGGGGGTTTTATTCGGAATATTTTTTTGGGTTGCCTGTCTCAGAGCTCGAGACAAAAGAACATAATAAAATATAAATTTCTATTTATTTATTCAATTCACTGACCTCTATATACACAAGTACGCTGGACTGGCTATAACCATACAAAATGTTTGTGCCAATTTGAAGTTCCACAATTTGTCGTCTTGGGAACTAAAATTGATACAATATGCCAAAGTCTTATTTAGTAATTTTATACTATCGCGGTCCCCTCGTTTTTTGGCTCTAGAAAATCAAAAAATCATCCGATTTCGAAGTTTGTTTTAATCTTCGTTTTTATGGCGGATTTATAAAAAAATATGGAAAATCTCACCTAAAGATTTCATATAGTTTTATGACTTTATATGTGACCATAAACGCATTTCTTCAAATATAATCGTACATAACTTTTTTGCAAAGCATTAAACGAAGTTTGTATTTTTTACAAAAAACGAACATTTAAAAAAACATTGAAAAATGTTTGTTTATTAATTTTTTATCTTACTTAAAGTTTTATATGGTTTTATGACTTTAAATGTTATCATAAACGCTAAAGAAAATAGAAATAATTATAAAAGTTAATATTTTGGTGTTTTATTGAGGGTACGATGGAGCGAAGCGAGCTCGGGACTTAGGGCATCCCAACTCGGGCAGGTTAGTCGTTCGCTTTGCTCGCTCACTCGACATCGCCATCTCCTTCGTGGTTATTATTTTATAAACCACTCAGAAGTAGAAGCCCCTAGTAGGATTCTCGAGTCCCAAGCCTCGTACCGGCAGGTGAAGTGTAGGACGTCCCCCACTAGATGGAGTGACAATCTGGTAAGACATGCAGGAAGTTGATGGATGCAGGTTGCTCAGGACCGTGCTTTGTGGCATTCTTTGGAGGAGGCCTATGTTCACAATCAGCAGTGCACTTGTGAAGTGTTTTAATGATGATGAATAATAATGGCATTATATACGTGGTAGAGCCATGCTGCAGTTATATTAGTAGTATAGTTGTAGCACAAATGCGTTGGCTCGACCGGGGAAGGACCACGCTCTCACGGAATACCAGCGTCAAATAGTAGCTTAATGCAGCTGTGTTTCGTATGGTGAGTGTAGAGAACTGGAGACCATTTTTACTGGCAACGATCCATTCCATCTTAGTCCTCACGGGTGACAACGCATCTGCATTTTGATTCGTAATCGAGGACAGATGTAGATGTCTAGTTTCTGGATGTAAACGCTGTTAGTCTATGCGACTTTTACAGCTTTATCTGACTCAGGCTCGCGGCCTACAAGGCCGCAAACTAGTAGATGTCTATGGACCACAGCAACCACTTACCACCGGGTTGATTGTGTGCTCGTTTGTCATCCTATTCTATAAAAAATTAATAATATGATACATAAGCAGAATGGACGTTACGAGTAAAGGCCACATATCCATAGAGTCCATTCTATTTATATAGGTATGAGAAGGATATCGAGTTTTTATCGATATATTTTGTCACATTGTCTTTTTTCCCTATTATTACTTCCGTGGGCGTTCACTTGTGCAGTTAGCGCCAAAATGATACAAATCAAATCGTCTCATCACGTCACGATGTATAGCCAGTCCAGCAAACTTTTATATATAGATGTTTCAATTTAAATTAAAATGCATAACTTAAAAAGAACTTTACAAAACTGTTTACCAAATATTGTAGTTTGTCACTGTCATCTTAATAATGTGTTTTAAGTGACAAGAAAATTTCCTTCCACAGCAAGTTATACTCATTAATAATATCTATGAGAAAGACCTTTTTTACTGGAAATGAGGCACTCCATCTTAGTCCTCACGGGTGATAACGCATCTGCATTTTTATTCGTAATCGATTACGAATAAAAGACGTGTAGGTGTCTACGGGCCACCGCAACCACTTACCATCAGGTGAACTGTGTGCTCATTTGTCACCCTATCCTATAAAAAAAAGAAATATGAAAGCATATACCACCTTTCTCTCATAATTTTACAAAGCTTGGCAAAGTTTAGGCTTATTCCAATAATCTGTTTCCGTGGAAAGCTATACAGGCTTATTTTATTTATTTATTTATTTTATTCTTTATTGCACCAAAGATTTTGTACAAAAGGCGAGCTTAATGCTATATGGCATTCAGAGACAAGACAGAACAGAGAGTGAGTTATGGGCAGTAAAGATGTCATGATCTCATTCAATTCAAAATGTACATGCTACACATACATACAATATATATATATATATATATATATATATATATATATATATATACATATATATTATATACACTTACACACACATACATATGTATATACATATATATATATATACACATATACATATATAAATATATATCTCCATAAATTTATATACAAATAACTATAAACATATAAAGTAAGTGGACTCAAATTTGTTGGTTACGGATATATTCATATAGTTTTCTTTTAAACACGTTTTTAGCAGGTATTATGCGCAGGTCAACAGGCAATTTGTTCCAGAGGGAGATGGAAGTTAATGTGAAAGAATTTGACATAAATCCAGAATGGTAGAGAGGAGTAGACAGTAATAAATTGTGTGAAGACCGGAGATTGAGAGAATGAGTGTCACTACGGAATTGGAATCTTTCTTTTAGGTAAAGGGGTGAGGAAGAATCATTAAGAACTGAAAACAGAGAGGACAGCATTCGAAAATCTCTGCGCTGGCGTATAGTCAACCACTTTAATTGGGAGCGAAATTCTGATACGTGATCGAATTTGCGCAGACCAAAGATGAATCGTATGCAGTTGTTAAGTAACCTGTCCAACCTGCTTAGCAGCTCCTGAGAGATATTAGAAAGTCAAACATCGGCATAGTCAAATAATGGAAGAATTAGAGATTGGATGAGTAGAAGCTTAGTTGAAGGAGGCAGAAAGAACTTAAGACGATAGATGGAACGAAGTATGCCTGTGACTTTACGACAAATCTCGGACACCTGTAACCTCCAACTAAGGGTCGGGTCAATAATTAAACTCAGATCCTTGACACTAGTGCGGAAAGGAATTACACAGTTTTCATAGCAAATGGATGGTATGTTAAGTTGTGACACCAATCGACGACTGCCAATGATAATAGCCTGGCATTTACTGGGATTTACCGTTATACCAAATCGCTGTGACCAGTCTGAAATGCGTTGTAAGTCCTGATTAACAGCTGCAATAGCGGTAGCAATTTCAACCGAGGACGCTTGTGAGTATAACTGAAGATCGTCAGCATATAGGTGGTAAGAACATTGAAGGTGGGTAGTTAGAAGATTGATAAACGACGAAAACAAGAGAGGAGAGAGAATGCCGCCTTGCGGTGCACCTAGATATAGATCGCACCAGTCGGAAAAATCCTGACCAGCCCGAACAGCCTGCTGGCGACCACGAAGATAAGAGGAAAACCAGTTCAGTACTGACGGGGAGAAGTTTAGGCGTGAAAGTAATCCAAGGAGTAAGTCGTGATCGACACAATTAAATGCGTTTGAAAAGTCAATAAGGACCAGAACAGTCAAACATGACCTCTCCATGCCCTCTCTAAAATCTTCTGTAACTTGATGTAAAGCTGTGGTGGTACTATGTCCCGGGCGGAAGCCAGATTGATATGTACTAAGGTAGTTGCATTTCGAAATGAAAGAGGTGACTTGTTTGTGTACCAATGATTCAAGGGCTTTGGAAAGAAACGGCAGTATAGAAATAGGTCTAAAATGGGATGGTAGGGATGGATTGGGTACCTTCGCAAGAGGCAAGATAAAAGCTTTTAGCCATAACTTAGGGAAAATACCAGTAGAGAGGGAGAAATTGATGATGTGAGTGAGAACTGGAGTAACAATATTGAGTATGAGAAGTATCATAGGTCTACTCACCTCATCATATCCGGTTGCGGAAGATTTTATTGAAAGTATGGCTTTTCTAGTATCATCGTCAGTCACTGAACTGAAGTCGAAAGAATTACATGATAACAAAGGCATGGAATTAAGTTCCTGGAGAGTCGTAGCTTTGGTGGTCAAATGCAGACGTGATGCAGAAGAGAAGTGTATATTCAAATCATTGAGTGCAATATTTGGGATTAGAGAATTGGAATGTGATTTTCCAAATCCCAGGGATTTAAGGAACTTCCATATATCTGCAGAAGAGGAGTTTGAAATACTATTGTGGAAGTAGCGGCGTTTGGCTGTTCTTACCACCTGATTACAACGGTTTCGTGCTCGCTTATATTGTTGAAAGGTGATACTGTTCCGATTCTTTTTAAAAATGTGAAAAGCTCGATCTCTTCTTCTCATTGCTCTACGCACTTCGTCAGTTATCTTTATTTTGTGATAGCTGGCCAAATTTGCATAGAAGGTTCAAAATAAGGAATAGACAAACGGTGAAGAAAAATTTATTAAAAAATCTCAAATTTGTGTGCTTTTTATCCTTTAAATTCAAAATGCGCGGTAATGCATTATTTTAAGTGATTTTATTGCACACGCACACATTCGTAAGGGTCGATCGGTAGGCAAAAACGTCCATAAATCAGGTTCAATTTGGAATAATTTTTAATAAAAGTAGAAGCCTTATTTACTCGTATTTTAAAAACTACAATAACGTTATATCATTAGTTGTTTTCTATATATAAATTTGGCTATCCTATGAAATATAACCCTAATGTATATAATGGCAACAATATTGCTCATTTTACTAGTGCAGACCCATAGGGTGTTAACAGGATCGTAATACTAAGACTACAATGTCTGTCTTTCAGGCTAGTATTACAGTCCTGGCGGTATGTGACCGCCATGCATCCGATATCACTGCCGCGTCTAGTATTTGTATTCTGGGGGCCTAGTAGCAGGTGGTTCTAAGATACAGAAATACATTTCTCGAAAGTGCATTATAGTAGAACACAAATGACTGGAGACAAAATTTCTACAGCAAACTTAGTTCTGTCTTTAAAGGCATAAGATGAGCTTAAGGACGCGTTTACAAAATGGATAGGTATAGAATCGCACTACTACATTGACAAAAGTCACACACACACTAGTGTACGCACGGTTGGCTGTGGGAATCGTAGTCAAATGAAATTATTTTGATAATTTGAAAGATTGAATTTGTTTTTCATTTCTTATACCTACCTCAGAAATATACTTCGATACGAAATATGAATACCTGCTCCAAAGACTGCTTGGCACTGGAAGCCCTCTACTGGTAGTGAGATGTTAGCTCTGGACTTTGAACTGGTTTTGTCAGTTATAATAAGACCTTACCTACCTGCGGACTTGATGGAGTGACCTGAAGGTGTAATTTGGTGATTACAACAATAGGAACTCCTAGACTAGTGGAACTAGGTGTGCCGAGTTTGGGTTCGTTTTGTTGGTTATGATGAGACCTTACCACCGGACTTGATGGAGTGACCTGAAGGTGTAATTCGGTGATTACAAGTGGAACTCCTAGACTAGTAGAACTAGGTGTGCCGAGTTTGGATGCGTTTTGTTAGTTACGATAAGACCTTACCACCAGACTTCATGGAGTGACCTGAAGGGGTAATTCAGTAACTACTGCTGGAATTTCTGAACGAGTAGAACTAGATGTGCCGAATTTGGGCTCCGTTTTGTTAGTTATGACGAGTCCATACCTCCGGACTTGATGGAGTGACCTGAAGGTGTAAATCGGTGATTGCAACTGGAACTCCTAGACTGGTGGAACTAGGTGTGCCGAGTTTGGGTTCGTTTTGTAGGTTATGATGAGACCTTACCACCGGACATGATGGAGTGACCTGAAGGTATAGTTCGGTGATTACAAGTGGAACTTCTAGACTTGTAGGACTAGGTGTGCCGAGTTTGGGTTCGTTTTGTTAGTTATGATGAGACCTTACCACCAGACTTGATGGAGTGACCTGAAGGGGTAATTCAGTAACTACTGCTGGAATTTCTGAACCAGTAGAACTAGGTGTGCCGAATTTCACTCCATCAAGTCCGGTGGTAAGGTCTTATCGTAACTAACAAAACGAAACCAAACTCGTCACACCTAGTTCTACTAGTCTAGGAATTCCATTTGTAACCACCTGATTACACCTTCAGGTCACTCAATCAAGTCCGGTGGTAAGGTCTCATCGTAACTAACAAAACGAACCCAAACTCGGCATACCTAGTTCTACAAGTCTAGGAGTTCCACTTGTAATCACTGAACTACACCTTCAGGTCACTCCATCAAGTCCGGAGGTATGGACTCGTCATAACTAACAAAACGAAGCCCAAATTCGGCACACCTAGTTCTACTCGTTCAGAAATTCCAGCAGTAGTTACTGAATTACCCCTTCAGGTCACTCTATCAAGTCCGGTGGTAAGGTCTCATCGTAACTAACAAAACGAACCCAAACTCGTCACACCTAGTTCTACTAGTCTAGGAATTCCATTTGTAACCACCTGATTACACCTTCAGGTCACTCAATCAAGTCCGGTGGTAAGGTCTCATCGTAACTAACAAAACGAACCCAAACTCGGCACACCTAGTTCTACAAGTCTAGGAGTTCCACTTGTAATCACTGAACTACACCTTCAGGTCACTCCATCAAGTCCGGAGGTATGGACTCGTCATAACTAACAAAACGAAGCCCAAATTCGGCACACCTAGTTCTACTCGTTCAGAAATTCCAGCAGTAGTTACTGAATTACCCCTTCAGGTCACTCTATCAAGTCCGGTGGTAAGGTCTCATCGTAACTAACAAAACGACCCCAAACTCGTCACACCTAGTTCTACTAGTCTAGGAATTCCATTTGTAACCACCTGATTACACCTTCAGGTCACTCAATCAAGTCCGGTGGTAAGGTCTCATCGTAACTAACAAAACGAACCCAAACTCGGCACACCTAGTTCTACAAGTCTAGGAGTTCCACTTGTAATCACTGAACTACACCTTCAGGTCACTCCATCAAGTCCGGAGGTATGGACTCGTCATAACTAACAAAACGAAGCCCAAATTCGGCACACCTAGTTCTACTCGTTCAGAAATTCCAGCAGTAGTTACTGAATTACCCCTTCAGGTCACTCTATCAAGTCCGGTGGTAAGGTCTCATCGTAACTAACAAAACGAACCCAAACTCGGCACACCTAGTTCTACCAGTCTAGGAGTTCCAGTTGCAATCACCGATTTAGACCTTCAGGTCACTCCATCAAGTCCAGAGGTATAGACTCGTCATAACTAACAAAACGGAGCCCAAATTCGTCACCCCTAGTTTTACTCTGCAAGAAGTTCAAATAGCGGTCACGAAAGTACACCTTCAGGTCATGCCATCAAGTCCAGAGGTAAGGTCTCATCATAACCAACAAAACGAGCCCAAACTCGGCACACCTAGTTCCGCTCGTCCACGAGTTGCAGTAGTAGGTAAGTTTATATATCCTACTTATTTTTAGCTAAATAAAAACTGTGAGTATAAAAATAATAATTTTATCACTTGTCAAGTACTTATGTTTCCAATTTGTTTTTTTCTAATATTTTGTGTATGTACAGCGATCTTTTCAGAATGAGCCGCTGCAAACAGGCGATACAGTGTCCACTCACGACGGCGGCCGAGCGCGGACTGTGGTTTCATCGAAATCTTTGTACAATAAATCAAAGCAGGCACCAACAATAAAATAGCCCTTATTGCAATACATTATGATTCATCCATATTACCAAAATATGTGAAAAAATGTGCATCAGTTTTTATTTTTTTTACGACTATTTGTGACATTTTGTTAAAAAATAAACCCAGGGTTTTTTAATTGAATATGTCTGTCATCTTATAGTATTTTTTAAATTTTTAAATATGTTGATAATAGACCAAAACATCTACCGAAACACAAGCCGGTATCGTTAATTTTGTAGAAAATGGCAACGAAAGTTCGTTTTTACAATATAAAAAACTACTATTTTCAACAAAAGAGTTACAGACATTTGCAGATGAAGAACCAATCTATACATGGTAGTTTTTACTTATATTTGATTTGGTTTAGTTTTGTCACAAAATCTACCGAAAAACACCCTAATTTTGGTTGATTTGCAAACGCGTCCTTAAACAAAAATAAAAATCAGTACCGATTCCAATATTTTTTGTTGTAAATGTCCAGCACTGATAGATAAAAAAAACTTCTTCATCACTAGATTCCATTATAGTTAAAAAGTTGAAGTGCCTACAAATACAAAATTGACATCAAACTCTTTCTGCATGACAATATTTCCACAAATTTGTTTTAAAACACTTTCTTTCGGTATTGATATGGATATAATATAATTAGATATTTTATATTTTTTTAGATTAAATAAGTTTTGTACGTAGACGGAGAAACCTATAGACAAATTGATGCCTTCTTTCGCATTCGCACACGAAAGGGATAGATTTATGCATACGTAGCATAGAAATGAGACAGAGTGGTGTGATTGTTTGTCCCTTTCTCCGTGCCGGTTTTTTTGTTTAGGAAACTACACTTTGCTAAACAACTTTGACAGTTCGTAGCGATATAAGGAGTTTACAAGTTGGTTTAAGTAAGAAAAAAGTGTTTTGTGAGCTTAAGATTGGTGAACCTTGTTCAGTTCAGTTCTTAGAACAATTAAGTTTTTTATGTAAATATGTTTACAAGTCATAAAGATTATTGTATAACCTAAAACTACGTTATCGTCCTTTCTCACTCGAGGCCACGCTAATCATTAGTCTATAGGTTTCTCTGTCTTCGGTTTTGTACAATAAACTGTCAAACATATTTCACTACAATATGTTCTTTGACTATGCAAACGCGATTCGATCCATTGTCAAGAAATAGTGATTTAAACATGTCTTTTTTGTGAAAATCTCGTCAGTGCAAACTCACGGTTATCATTTCAGGTCATTGCTGAAGATTGGTTATTTTTAATATGACTTCAATAAAAAAAATTGTAACATTAATTTTGATTAATCAAATTTCAAGCTATAAAGCGCGCTTATCGCTCATTGCACATTATTCCAAGCATTAGTAAGTGTTATATAAATGAGAAAGTCTGATACATTGATGAAACAGTTGATAAGATTGACGCCTATGCATTATTTATTGCCTATGTACTTAACACTTTCAGTTTCCGATTTTCAAGCACAATAATTAGACAATAGCAATGACCTATATATAGTGCACGGAACAAAGAAAGAGTTAAGTTATTACTTTAAATATGATAAATAATTAGAAAATAATAAGTGGGTGTGTAAAATAGGTTTTAGCAGACCAATAAAACACGGGCACGAATTTAGAAAATCATATTTATTAATCAATACAAAACACAAACTTAATTTACTAACTTAACTAATTTAAAAACTTAAGGTTAACTTATTACATAGTTGTCGTGTTGTTTGCTTGATCGTACTTTTAAGTACAAGATATTTTATTTTAATATTAAAATATTTATGAATTGTAACAATAGTTTTGAAAAAATTGTGAACTTAACATACGTAATAACGTCGGTATCACAAACTAATAAGAGTACTAACGGTCGGTACCTGCATAAATAACTGCCAAAGCTACTTTTTAATCATTTAAAAATAAGTGTAATTTTAATTCAAATTTAAATTCTGTTATTGTACCTTCAACCAGCTTTCATTGTCCACTCTTGCTTTCAAAAATGTACGAAAAACTAAAATGAATGTAACAAACAAAACTCCTGATGTTGGAATCCCAGTTGGGCCTTTCTGTTGCTACCACCCACTTACGTGCCAAATACGGCTTTTCTGAAACCTGAAATTGGAAAATTATTTTAACCGTATTTACCTTTATTATGTGTATCTAATCTAAAACACAACCATTGGAAAGCCTATTTTAGACATTGATACATGTGTGTTAGGAATATAAATGATCTTAACTTCTAATATTATATAAATATTAAAATGATTACGAAATTAATCATGTTATTAAAAATATTCAAGTACAACGTGGCACAGCACTAGCACTACTTCGGGTAAAATCCGAAGCATAAATGTGTCGCCCCGGCCGTGCGCTTTCCGCTACTCCCTTTAACACCCTAAGTAATTTTATTTTCTTATTCTTATTGAAATACCACCATTACCATTTTTACAGTAAAATTTAAAATTCAAATAAATTTCGTCACGAGAAACAACTAACGCGCGTGATCTCTTGTGACTGATAAGTGATAACGTCGCCCTTACCCTTTCGAGACAATTCATCATACATAATATACTATATAGCTGTTCATACCCGTACTTACCGCTCATAACCAATCCAGAGCAGCGATTCTCCTCAAACATTTTGACCTTGGCTTTCACCAAAGACCTCCACTGCGTTCGTCGAGCGGCTGCTTGCTCCCACTCTAAAGGCTCAATGTCGCACTTCTTCATGTGGAGCTTAAGTACATCTTTGTACCTGAGGAGTTGTCCGCCATGCTTACGCTTGCCTTTCTCAAGTTCAGAGAAAAAGATGCACTTTGCCGTACGCTGGTTTGACATTCGCGATAAGTGTCCACATCAACAGAGTTGTCGCTCCATAAGGTAGGCCTCAATCCCCATGAAATGGGCTATACGCAGCACTTCCGTGTTTCGAGTGCGATCAGACCAACGGATGTTGAGAATTTTGCGCAGATATTGCAATTGGAAGTGATCCAGTGTTCGTATGTGGCGGCGGTAAACTGTCCATGACTGAGAGTACAATATGTTACGCAGCACTACCACCCTATAAATGGCAATTTTGGTAGCCAGCGTTAGGTCATGTGAACCAAAGACCCTGCGATCCAGTTTACCGAATATCGCAGCAGCGGCATCGATCCGACTATTGATTTCAGCATCAAGGTCACACTTCGAAGTTATCGTGCTCCCCAGATAACGAAATGTATAGATTTGCTTAAGTATTTCATCGCCGAGTTTGATGGCCAGTGTCTCTTTACCGTAGATAACTAAAGACATCACTTCCATCTTTTTAACACTTATCTTTAGACCAAAACCTGCTGGGGAATCGGTCACAAAACATAGATCATCTGCGTAGACGATCTCTGTAATAAGTGCGTAAGACACTTTCGTACGGGCCTTAAGTCTGTCTAAGCTGAAAAGATTGCCATCATTACGGAAACGAATGCGGATTCCTTCAGGGGTAGTTTTTAAGACTTCCTGGACTACAACTGCAAAGTATAACGCGAAAAGTGTGGGTGCCAGGACACACACTTGTTTTACTACACAGGTAACGGGAAAAAATTCTGACTTATCAGCGTTTACTGTGACGCAGCTCAGCATGTCGTCATGCAGGAGTCTCAGAAATCTCACAAACTTCTCCGTGCAGCCAATTTTCCAGAGGGCTTCTCGCGGTACACTATCGAATGCTTTCTCAAAGTCTACAAAGCAGAGATACATTTTACGATCCTGTTCTCTGCTTTTTTCCTGCAGTAGACACAATGAGAAAAGCCGAACTGGGATTCCGGCATAATCCTTTCAGAAAGTTTCTTGAGGCGGTATAATAGAAGTCTGGCAAAGACTTTTTCAGGCACAGAAAGTAGAAAAATGCCACGGTAAGAATTGTAGTTCGACCGGTCACCCTTGCCTTTATATAGGACTCGTATGAGGGATACCTTAAAAGTATTAGGGACTTGTTCTTTTTCCCACATAACCAAAACGTTCCCATGTCGCCGAATACAAATCCCCACCGCCATACTTCAATAATTCACACGGTATAGAATCAACACCAACCGCGCATTTAATTTGCTGTTGCTTAATGGCAAGAGCGACCTCGTCAGGCGAGACTAGCTCATCGAGCTCGAGGGCGAAAGGTTGCTGAGGTAGGCAGCAAACATGGTCTAGGTCAACAAAATGATCCACGTTAAGTAGGGTGTTGAAATGCTCCGCCCATCGCTTGAGTACTTCCTCCCTGCTTTTAAAAGCTCTTTACCACTAGTTGAATTCAATAGAACTTTCGCCATAGAGGACGTACCGAGTAGATGTCGCACCTCAGAATAAAACTCACCGAGCTGGTTGGTATCAGCAAGCTACTGCATCTGACGAGCCTTCTCCTGCCACCACTTTCGCTTGTCGTGCGAGTTTGCGCAGCTCCAGATCACTATGACGCAACTCCTTAACACTTCCACTCTGATGAGTTCTACTGTGCTGCTTTAGGAGCCTACGGTGTTTATCAATAGCGTCCGCAAGTACCCCATCATTATCAACAAACCAGTCCTCATGTTTTCGGACTCTAAAACCTAAAGTAGATTTGATTTAGCAGTGTCGAGAACATGAGAAGATAGAGACTCCCAGACAGTATTGATCTCACCTGATTTTAGGTCGAGGGGCTGCAGAGCAGTGCTCAAGGTTTCGGAATATTTAGCCCTCATGTTAATATCTTGGAGTCGTTCAAGGCTCAGACGTATCTGTTTAGATCTTTCAGATCTACAAGGACGTGGAAGATGAAGATTTAATTTAATAATAACAAGCCTGTGATCAGTCCATCAGTCAGCACCACGCATGACACGGGTGACTAGGACTTGAGAGATGTCTTTTGACGCACGATAGCGTAATCGATAAGGTGCCAATGCTTCGATTTGGGGTGCACCCACGTTGCCTTGTACTTGGCAAGTAATCTGAACATAGTATTTGTAATTGCAAGATCTAATGGTGCACAAAAACTAAGCAACAATTGGCCGGTGCTGTTCATTTTACCAACACCATGCCTGCCCAGAACTTTAGGCCAGGCGTCATAATCTCGTCCTACTCGGGCATTAAAGTCGCCCAAAAGGAGGATTTGCTCCCTTGGACGGATACGATCTATGCACCGCGTCAATTCTTCGTAGAATTTGTCCTTAATTTCATCAGACTTATCTAGCGTAGGGGCATAGACACTGATGACATTCAAATAGTTTTCACGTCCCGTGTAAAGGCGCAATGTGGTAATTTGTCCGAGACGTGTATAGGATGTTCTTGTAGTTGAGCAGCAAGGTAGTTCTTGATAGCAAAGCCTACACCAGACCTTCGCGGCTCTGACGAAGCGAGTCCTTTCCAAAAGAAAGTATACTCGCTGCCGTGTTCTACCAGCTCTCTTTGATCGGGGAGGTGTGTTTCGCTGAGTGCAGCCACATAAAAATTATAGCGACTTAGTTCTCGATCTACAATGGCAGTTTTCCGCTCAGGGCAGGCATTTTCTCCTCTGTCAAGAAGTGTGCGCACATTCCACGCGCCAAATATCATTGATTTAGATAAATTAAAATTTTGATTGTTTTTTCTGCAGCCGCGGTTGATACCATCCTAAAGGGTTGGAGTGAGCATTTGTTTAGGGCACCTTTTCTAGCCCCCTCCCCGGCTGAGCCAGGAAAGCAGTGCCTCCCTGAATAGGGCTGCTTTGTCACCTTGGGTGCTGCCGAATCCACTCCGTTACCCCGATATACTACACCTCTAAGACCGCCTACGTGCAGGAGTCAGACAAAACCCAACGAGTATCACGTTAAGCCTCTCTACCTCCTCCCATCGCCGTAGGACATTAGCTTAGATCGGAGTCCTAATGGGAAGCAGGTCAATTGCGCAGGAGATCTTAACGTGCACAAGTGTGCGCGCGAACACAGGTGCACGTACTCGTCTTTGTCCCCCTGAACACAGTGGGACGGAGACCGTTACGACCGGAGAGGGACTCGGACAGATGGAACAGTAGGTCGGTATATCGGTGAAAAAGATACAGTGGTCAATCCTTTTCCACACTCCCTTAGTCGCCTTCTACGACACCCATAGGTAGATATAGGGTGATGCTATTCTACTCCGCCGCACACCACACGGAAAATCTTCGGATCTTATATTACGAATGTAATAAGTCTGTGCATTATTTAGTACTTAAGTATTACAGGTAATGCTCGAAGAATTAGTAAACAGAAGTTTATCCAGCTTATAGTTTTTTTAAACTATTAGCAAACAATCATTGTATTAAATATTACTGGGTAATGTCCGAGCAACAATGAAAATAACGGACTTAAATTTGTATCATTTTGATTTTTAATTGAGGATAAATGTAGATGTGTGTATATGGGCCACATCATCCACTTAATATCAGGTGGATTGTGTACTCGTGCGTTACCCCTATCCTATAAAAAAAATAGGTAAGTCTAAGTTTACTACTTATCCTGGTATAAGGCTAAAATGTAAGTTAACTGTTCAAAAGATTATTTTTAAGTACGTTTAAGATATTGTATCTAAAACAAAATAAAATATGCTTTCAAAATATAGAAACATAAATATTTCTCAGCGTTAATCACAGATATCAACAAGTCAACATGTAAAATATAAATACTCTGTTTTTAATAAAATAGTCGCGTGCATTATTAAATTATACAACTTTTAATACTTTTAAGAGACGGTTAGGTAAGTTGGTTCTAACGTAAGATGCAAAAAAGATATGAACTTATTGGGTAAACAAATAATTTTATGTTTCGATATATGCATTGGTAGTATATGAGTAAATGTCGAAATATTATTACAAAGTAGATTTTATAATGAAGAAGTCACAGACACAGTATATGAATTCAAAGAGTAATTTAATTTTAATTATGGTACTCAAGTTGTACAATATTTGAATAAGTATGTAAATTAAAAAAACAATTTGAATGCATTTTAGACACTGTCCTCTATATATGCAAGTACGCATATATAGAGGATAGTGATTTTAGAAAGCAAATTTGTCTTGTATACGTTTTGGCAATTCTATTTCAGCTGTCAAGAATTGCCGTTTGTTATTGGCTGACAGTGATTAAAGTAGTTTCCTATTGGCCTACAAATTCGTAAGAGTTGTCATTTTTTTTATTTGAAAATATTTGTCGTTTTTAACACAGTAGCAAAATATACATGTTTCTTTTTATTTAGTTAAAAAAAGCACTTGTTTTTAATACAAATACTACGCTGAGTTTATTTACCCTTTTTTTTAACAAATTGAGTTAAAATGACCGTACTTTTTGTATTGTTTCAAGAGATTTATTTTAAGTTTACCGCCTTTTTTAGTTTAACTTGAGAACCCCGACTTCGAAGCGTTGTTGTGAATCCAATATGGCGATATCTGATGTTGTACTATTTTGAAGGTACGTCAATAGGATGATTTTGTAATGAGTAAATTCGTAAATATATAGTTTTTGGAAACATAACAATTTATTTCAAAGTACATAACTATATTTCATGTTATTATTTAAGTGTTTTAAGTGTAGTGAAAGGTTTATGATTGTATTGTTTTGTTTGTGATTTCCTAAAAATTTTGCGATCCATTGTCATATGAAGTTTGAAATCCTTTCTAAATATTTTAAATGCGTGTTTTTTTTGCACATCATACTTTGGATATCATACCGTTGAAGCATAGGACGAAATTTCATTTTTAAACAAGAACTTTTAACGACGAAATATAATTACAGCAATTAGCCATCACTGAATTTTATAGGATCACTTTTTTACAGATGGGCATATGATTTCATACCAATGGGAGTTAAATAAAAACATATTTAGGTGCACTAATTTAGCGCCATAATAACTGATTTATTATTCGAATAAATAGTCATAGTTGCGTTGACTATAATGACAGACACCCGACGAAGAGTGAAACTATATGCTCTGAATGCTGATCGGCAATGGGACGACAGAGGAACAGGCCATGTATCATCATGTTATGTCGAGAGATTGAAAGGTACCTCGCTATTAGTAAGAGCAGAGTCCGACGGTTCTCTTCTTTTAGAGAGTAAAATACAACCAGATACAGCCTATCAAAAGCAGCAAGACACATTGATAGTATGGTCAGAAGGAGATAATTTTGATTTAGCCTTAAGTTTCCAAGAAAAAGCTGGCTGCGATGAAATATGGGAGAAAATCTGTCAGGTATGGATACTTTCAATTTGTCATTTTAGAATACATTTTAGAATACATTATTTCCTTAGCTTTTAAAGTACATGATTTATTGGATGAACTTTAAATAATACTAGTTTTTACGGATTTTATCACGTATATTTAACTTTTTAAATACCTGACGTTTCGAGCGCTTTACAGCACCCATGGTCACAGAGGGACTGAGATGACCATGGGTGCCGTAAAGCGCTCGAAACATCAGTGTTCACGTAAATATAAGAAATCATTATGGATGAACTTTATAAGGTCAGGAATAATATGTCATATTGCTTGTTTTCTGTTTTATTATTGAGTAATTTTATTTTAATTGTTCCTTAATGTCCATTGTAAGGAATATTGAAATTAGTATTAATTTTCTTTTCCCTATTTTTTATATTGTTGTGATTTCAATATATTTCTAAAATGTTAAACTAGCTTACAATGGGATTGTTAACTATAATCTTACAGTTAATTAGTTTTACTTTGTTATAGTGTGTTGAAATAGTCTATCATGGGACTGCCATAATCATAAATGTTGTTAACATTGTCCTATTAATATTAAAGGTCATTTCTAAACATGTATATTGTCTTTGCATTAGCTTAATGTAATATAATCATTTCAAAATTTTTAGGTACAAGGGAAAGATCCATCAGTTGAGATCACACAAGATATAGTGGAGGAGTCTGAAGATGAACGATTTGATGAAATGTCAGATAGTGTGCAACCAGTGGAACTACCAGCTTGTGAAATGGGACGTCTAGAAGATATTAGTGAGCTAGTTAATAGTTGTTTGGTATCACCGGCGAGAAAGGATAAGCTGGCAGCAGCATTAGAAAGCCAACACTATATCAAGAAACTATTAAACCTTTTCCGCATGTGTGAAGACATTGAGAATATAGAAGGCTTGCACCATCTATATGAAATATTCAAAAGTATATTTCTTCTCAATAAAAATACCCTTTTTGATACCATGTTTGCTGATGATACAATATTTGATGTAGTAGGGTGTCTTGAGTATGATCCTAGTTTGCCTCAACCAAAAAAGCACAGGGAATATCTACGGGAGCTAGCTAAATTTCGTGAAGCCATTCCTATAAAAAATCAAGATTTATTAGCAAAAATTCATCAAACATACCGAGTGCAGTATATTCAAGATATAGTCTTACCCACACCCACAGTTTTTGAAGACAATTTGCTGAGCACATTGTCTAGTTTTATATTTTTTAATAAAGTTGAAATAGTGAAACTTATAGAAGAAGATGAGAAGTTCTTAACTGATTTGTTTAAATTGCTTATGGATGACAAAACCCCTAATTCTAAGAGGCGAGACTTAGTACTATTTTTGAAGGAATTTTGCAATTTTTCACAAAACTTACAGCCACCAGATAAAGATGCATTTTATAAGACTTTAGTTACACTGGGGATCCTGCCAGCATTAGAAATAACACTAAGTATAGATGATCAGAAGACGAAGACTGCCTCTATAGATATCTTAACATATATTGTAGAGTTTTCACCTTCTGTTGTCAGGGATTATACCTTACAACAAGCAAATAATACTGAAGAGGTATGTTGGAGTTTTAATTTAGTGACCAAATTTTTACCTTTTTTTTACTAATGATTGTTTTTTTTTTTACAGGAGCAAATGCTGTTAAACATTGTAATTGAACAAATGCTTAGAGACAGAGACCCTGAACTTGGTGGTGCAGTACAGTTAATGGGTGTTCTGCGTATTCTTCTTGACCCAGAAAGCATGCTTGCATCAGTCAACAAAAGCGAGAAGGCAGATTTTCTTAATTTCTTCTATAAACATAGTATACAAACTCTTATAGGTAAGTAATAAATGTATGAAATCAAAATTTTGTTTGCAAATACACTGAGAAGACATATTTGAGTGACAGACATATTTGAGAAATACAACTAAAAAAAAGTAAACAAAAATTGTGCATAGTGGTAAAGAAAAACATTGTATAATAAAATGTTGAGAATAAGTGATATCCACCAACATGTATTGAGGCTGCAGATTAGACTAATTGCTCCACAACCATCTCAGGATTGAGAGTAGACATGTGCCCCACGTGTGGGACATAATAAAAAAGCTGCAATTGGACTAGAGTTAAACTTTATGGTATTGAGTAATAATAATATAGCAATAGTAACTGCAATATTGCACTGGATTGCATCTACTTTCAAAATGATTAATGCTATCAACATCTCAGTGGCGAAGCTTCCATTAAAGCCGAAGAGTCGGGCTTGCCTTATTAAAACTGATTCAATCAATAATATCAACTAAGAAAATAACTCCTAAACTGTTTCGAATTATTTCAATTTTCCCGCGCACTCCACTGTTCGACACATGTTGACCGATGACCTCGTATTGCCTTAGCGGTACGTTTATACAAAGGTACTCTGTGGTGATACTGCTGCTGTCATAAAGTGAGTTTTAATAGAGCGATTAGTTGTCTCCCTCACTCGCATGGGCTTTTTACGGGGCTTTCGAGAAGACGATCGCTCTCTTTCTAACCTATGGCAAAATATTCTATTATGAAATATAACTACGAAATGTTTATATAGCAATTACTATTGAGCCAACAAGCCTGGCTTTACCATGAAGTTGTTTAGGAGTGCGTTAGCGACTAGTGAAGTGGTTGCGGGCCCCTAGTATGCAAGTTCACTTCACATTTCAATGTTTATGTTTGTTTGCGTTGTGGTTGTTAAAAATTTATGCTTTTTCGAAGATTTTCAGTAAAAATGGGAGGATAATAGTGTTCATTGTGATGAATATAAGTGTGTTGAAGTGCTAATTGGCGAAGAAAGGGTAAAAATCTTTAAAAATGAAATTTAATATTCAATAAACATTTCTTCATACTTTAAATATAGGTACAGGACTCTTTAGTATTAAAGTTTATTTAAGTTAGGCGTATTTAAAGGTTTAATAACTCAATATTAATATTACCATACAAATTAAAAATATCAATTTGAACAGCAGCATAAAGTATGAGACCTAGGTTTAATTTTAGAGGAAATAAGTGTTACAATCTTTTTTTTAACGTGAAGCCCAAATTTTAATTAAATAAATCAAAAGAATACAGAAGAATGTATTGAGGTTTTTAAAAAATAGTACTCCCTTTAGTTATTTCCAGTTAGGTTTCTCTGTCTACTTTTCAGTATATAAAATTTTAATGGCACCATCTACTTAATTCTATACGTAAAGTCATTTTATCGAACGAAAATTGGTTGATTCTCACGATGGTACCTAAAGATTACGCTAGATGGCACAAATACGCTATCGGCTAATTTATAGTGATATATGAGTTTAAAAATATAATTTTGTACGGTTTATTATGAATTGAAAATGAATAATTATAATTATAATAGTCATTATTTTATGGTAAAAAATTAGCAAAGCTTAATCTTCTCATTATAACTATCTAATTCCTGTCGTAATCTGTTCTTTTATGCATATAACTTAAACAAAATATAATTCCGAGGTTTCACATCTGCCAGGTGTCCCTTTTTTTTAACTTTGTACATAGTTTGTTTGTACTTTGTTCATGTATTGTATTGTTTGTAAATATCTCAAGCAAACCCAAACGGCTCTTTTCAAAACCACCGAAGGTGTGCAGTTGCATATTATGTCATACAATCTATCTAGTGGTAGTATGCTTTCTGTGTGCTTTGTTAAACACGTCCTTGTCAGCACTGAATATGAAACTAAAGAGTGGAGACAGCTCAAGATTGCTGTGTTTTAAACTGCTAAAAACAACAAAGCCATATCTTGGGCTTGTCCTAGTTTGGAGCCCTAGTTTCGCCACTGCAACATCTTTTCTCTAGTTAAATGTCGGCATTCCAAAGTACAGAAAAAACCACTTATTAAATCAAACTTGTCATAATATTAAAATTTAGTTGAAAAACAATCTAGTCTTCAAAACACACTGGATGGAAAATTTTTCATAATGAAGTTAATTCATTTTCACTGCTTCCTTGAGTCTTTATTTAATCAAAATTTAAAATAAAGAAAAGTGCCGGGATCAA
This sequence comes from Parnassius apollo, assembly GCA_907164705.1. Taxonomy (NCBI): domain Eukaryota; kingdom Metazoa; phylum Arthropoda; class Insecta; order Lepidoptera; family Papilionidae; genus Parnassius; species Parnassius apollo. The sequence goes on along the minus strand of CAJQZP010000288.1, from coordinate 1,585,281 downwards.
ATTGATAATTAAATATGTTCAGTATGGCCAGTACTTTCAAAGTTATATTATATGTAGGCAGTGTTGATATTAATTACCCTTACAGCATATTAAAATCCACTGCTGAACCTAGGCTGCCCCCATAGATTATCTTATAGGAGGGATATTTATTTATATAATTGCCACTCTGCAACTTTTTTATTTTCAGACATTTGGAAGACACCGCTACCCATTTCCTGATATGTTTGATTGATATGTCTATTTCCTATAAGTTTTGCATTTATATGGCAATTAAAAATTAAGTTAATATTTTTTTACAATTTCAGCACCACTGCTTGAAAACACAACAGGTGAGAAGCCCCTCAAAGAAGATTATCATACAGTTCAGCTACTGGGGCTTGTGTTAGAGCTTCTTGCCTTTTGTGTTGAACATCACACATACCATATCAAAACATGCATATTGAATAAGGTAAGAATAAAAATATTGTTTAATTCTTTACTTCAACATAATTTAATATATTTGAAAATAACTACTCAGTCAAAAAGAATGCCTCACACTACTTATCTAAGCAATAGTACCTTTTTACATATTATATGTCTATCAATAACTATATCCTACATAATTTTATTCCACTTACTTAATGAAAATAATTTAATTACAAAAATTTGAACATGAAAAACCACATAACATATTATGTACTATACTAACCACATAATATATAATATGTGATTACAAATACTTGTGGTTTAAAATTGAGAGTTTGAATGGGAGTTGTGATGTGTATGTACTATAATTTCTACTTTGAGATATGTTTTGTCAATATGTGAAGGAGGTGTGAGAAAGGTGTGTTAGAATTGTGTCATACTCCCTAGTCTCTGCCTACCGCTCTAGTTGACAGGCAATAAAGAAATTTGTGATGGTTACTGTTACAGTGACATTTCATGTTGAAAAGGGAATTTAAATTAATAAAAAGCACACACAATTGATTCAATTTGATCAAGATTATATAAAGACTTTTGTTATATAAAATTATATCACAATTGTAAATAAAATTTTATCAGATTTGAACTAATTTTGACAAAAATTTAAAAAATCTATTATGAATTACATGCAACAGATATGTAAAATATTTTTCTTTTTAATTTTAAAACCATATTAGGGGTGATTTAAAAGAATAAAATTTAGGTAATAAACCTAAAATCCAAAAAAAGAGATAGCTATTTTCTACTCTCTTTAACCCTTCAACAGTCAAAACTGCCGGGATGTTGTGCACTGGACTGTCCAAACAGCCACTGCGGCTGTCTACTTTATTATTTCACTGTGTTACCCCTATCGTAACCTGTTCATATTTATGGAAAGGCTTGTTGATAGACAAAGCTTGATAGAAAATAATTTTTAATCTGTAATTTGTTGACAAATTTGAAGATTTGCCAGTTGAAAATCGTCAAATTGCCCCAATTCAGTGCTAGTTCATTTTATCTTGTATTTAGTGTTTTCTTGTTTATTATTGCTGGGAACATCAGAGTATCGAGAAATATAAATTAACTTTAATATTTGCACGTAATTTTGTGGGTGTCATAAACTAGTTGTGAAATTAATGTTTTTTTTTATTTTTTTACGAAAATTTTGTACCCTCATATTTATACGAGTTTATTACTTTGCTATTAGCATTGTTTTTATATTATCAAATAATTTAGGTGAGAAAACATTTTTATTAGAGTTTATTGTATAAACAACATCATTCCCATGAAATGCAAGAAAACATGAGTTTACGTAAGTAAGTATTAGATAGCCTGGCATTTACTGTTGAAGGGTTAATGAGCCATTTACATGATGCAAGTTTCTTGCTTGTTGCATATATTTAAATTGAATCAATAAATGACTTGCATGGTCTAAACAATATGTAAAATTCTTAACCTATTTACAATTATTGTTGAATGATTAATTTGTCATTTACATGATGCAAGTTTCTTGCCTGTTGCATATAATTAAATTGAAGCAATAAATGACTTGCATGGTCTAAACAACATGTAAAATTCTTGATCTATTTATAATTACTGTTGAAGGGTTAATGGGTCATTTACATGATGCAAGTTTCTTGCCTGTTGCATATAATTAAATTGAAGCAATAAATGACTTGCATGGTCTAAACAACATGTAACATTTTTAACCAATTAAAAATTATTGTCGTTCTCTCTTGATTTGCAAACATGAGTGCAGAGGGTGTGTTGATCGTTGATGCTTTTGTGAGGCAAGAAATATTATGATAACATCATAAGAAAAGGTGTTGGACAAATAATGGATATCAAGAAGGGAGGTTCTTGGAGCATCTAACAATCTTTGTGTAGAGTTACCATCAGAAAACGAAAATGATTTTAAAGACATATTTGAGTAAACAGAACCCAGTTTTATTATTTGTTAAAAAAAGTTGGTTCTTCTAAACTAGAACTCTGACTAGAACTAGAACTCCGAATTCCTATGCAATTGCTCCTAGTGAGCATTATGTTCATCATGATTCTTATAATTTACATTTTCAATATCCCATAAACAGTCATGACTTTGATAAATCTTAATGAACTTCCTTAAATCAGCAGAACCAAATTTTAATACTTTGTGTCTCATTTTTTAATAAACACTTCTTTTCTGAATTGTCAACACTTGCTCAAAAATTCGCAAATACAAATACGTGCAGTACTTGAAGCAACATGTCAAAAATGACATCACAACATGAAAGCAATTATCTCTTAAATATAATTAATTGCCTGGCTGCAAAAAAAGATAGCAATTATTTCTTGTCAAGATTTGTATTAAATAATTGCATTCAATCATCCACATGGAAAAAGCTTCTTACAATTCCTGGGTGGCTATGTTGCGCTTATTTAATTACATTCAATAATTTCTCTTGTATGTACAAGAAAATTATATCATGTAAATGGGCCTTAACTTAGGATACAATATCACACAAATAGATCTTCTGATGAAAAAAGGAATTGAGAGCCATCATCAAGTACTTCTGTTTGAACAAAATCACTAATGAAGATTTACATGCAGACTTGGTGGCAGTTTTAGAGGATACTCCTGCATATTCATCAGTTGCACATTGGTCCAAGGTCCTTAAGCTGGGCACACCATCCACCATGATTAACACTGAATTACCACCAATATCCCTCCTAACTAAAGATAATGTAAAAAAGTTCAAGGTATTGTGTTGACAGATCAGTGACGAAAAGACAGCAAGATTGATTTAGCAAGGTGATAGCTGCTGTGGATGTAGACATAAGATAGGACCAAGTCGCCCGATTCATACATATTCATGGATACTCTTGATTTAAATATTCTCGCACAGGACGAGCATAATGTGCTGGGCAACCATCATTTTGGAACCACATGTTTTGGAGATCACTTAAGGGCACGTCGCCTAACAATTCTTGCCTATAATATTTGCTTACAAAATATCTTAAAATTCCGTACATGTTCAAAAGTTGTTTCTTTTATTGTTAAAGCAAGATTAAATAATCTTAATTCATGTACTTATTATATAGGTAGGCGCGTTAACCGCCAAAAAAAAACCTTTGTCGTATCTCCTGTTTCAAGACACTCCCCTTGTTGCCTCAGTCAGTATCGGAATCCTTGGCGTAGACATATCGAGTGACGTGCAGTTTCGTGGTCACTTGGAAGAGAAGGCCAAATTGGCCTCTAAAAAAACTTGGCATGCTCAGCAGAGCTAAACAGTATTTCAAGCCGGCCAGCACACCGCCTGCAACTTTACAAGGCGCAGGTTTGGCTGCACATGAAATACTGTTCCCATCTCTGGGCTGGGGCTCACCAGCTCCTTCCACTTGACCACATCCAGCGCAGAGCGGGTCGAATCATCGACGACCGAGTGCTTTCGGATCATCTCGATTCACTGGTGCTGCGAAGAGATGTTGCATCTCTGCGTATTTTATCGCATCTATCACGGGGAGTACTCTGAGGAATTGTTCGGAATCCCAGCCGCTAAATTTCATGAACGCTTTACGCGGCAAACATCCCGATACCATCCACTCCATCTGGATGCTTGGCGGTCCACCACTGTGCGTTTCACTAGGAGTTTTCTTCCGCGTACGACCTCTCTGTGGAATAGTTTACCACCAATACACCTGGAATAGTTTTTCCGGACCGATACGACCTGGGGACTTTCAAAAAAAGAGCTTACTCTTTCCTAAAGATCTGGCAATGCACCTGCAATTCCCCTGGTGTTGCAGTTGTTCATGGGCTGTGGTAGTCACTTAACATCAGGTGAACCGTATGCTTTTTTGCCCCCTCTTCTATAAAAAAAGGCATAGGATCCATATAATTTAGCAACTACTAAAATTACTTGGAATCAGAACATTGGTGGTCATTGAAAATTGACTAAAATATCAACAGCATTTAATTAGCATTTGCTTGGAGAGATGGTGATTATCTGTAGTTTATATTAAAGAATGTTAGAATTAATTCTAATGATGCATCTAAATTGATTTCTTAGTCCAAACACCTACTTATTTGTGAATCTCCTTGAAGTTATTATTGCTGTTTTTGAGAACCAAGTACCTATGTATAAACCCACAAGAATAATTGATTCATTAGTATACAATTATTTTAATGTTTATCTTAATTAAATACATTATTATATAATCATATCATGTTTTCACTGCTGAATGTAAACATCATCCAAGCTAGGAGAATTTATCATAAGTGCAATGATAGTACTAGATATTTTACCTTGTAGACTGTTTACTTAAAACTAATAATTATACTAAATATTTAAACTATCAGTTTCTTAGTTAGTCCTTTAGTTTTCATTGCCCGTCATTGAATTTATACATTTATTTTCTAGGATTTACTTCGTCGCATATTGGTGCTTATGAGGTCAACACACACCTTTTTGGTGCTTGGCGCGTTAAGGTTCATGAGGAAAATAATTGCTCTAAAAGATGAATACTATAACAGATACATCATCAAGGGAAATCTTTTTGCACCAGTCATAGATGCTTTTCTTAGAAATAATGGCAGGTAAGTGAAAATATTTATATTTTACTTGATAACATTAGAGATGTGCATAATGAAACATGTGTAAGAATCAAATCTGCAGTATGGGTCCATATTTAATTACTATAAGCCTTGTTCAATCAATGTTCTAATGAGTTGTGAGATTGAAAAGTGTGCCTAGTAGTATAGTAAATAGGCTTAATGGTGTCAAGTTGACAAGTTACATCTTTTAAAGAATATGTGTTGCGTAATTATTTTGCCTATGATAATTGTAGCTACTAGATTTTCCTAACTTTCAGAAGACATTTTTCATTTTAAGAGGTTCCTAACATTCAACTAGTGGCTGATTTTTGGGTAAAAATATGTTAGTATTTTTGAAGTGAAGACTGGATACAAGCTACTACTGTCACTAGTGAAGACACATTGGCTCTTTTAATGTAGGCTCTGAATACTGTCCGCAAACGCATAAACTTAAGCAGGTCATGCTAAGTACTTTGACACTCTGGGCCACAGGTATATCTGCAACGGTGATTGGAATAGCTAGCAAATATACTGAGGCTGCATATATATCTGATAGATAACTAGAGGATGGGAGCTTAAGTAATGTGTAGAAAACCACAGAACTAACCAATTGGCCAACAGATTTCTTATTAACAAAGGGGCTCTCAAACATACACTTAAAAATAGAATCATCTCTTGATATCTTTTCGAATCAGTACTGATAACCCTGAGTGTAATATTACACAAAGAACAAAGCCACATGTTAAGCAATCATAAATCAGACTGAAAGGCATTTACCAAATACCTAAAGAGGAAAAAACCCTAAGAGTGAGTCTTAAAACCGACGCGGAAATAGATGATATAGCATTCTACATCATAAACCTGATACAGGTGGCACATGGCGTGCTACTCTGACTCTGGAACTCCCGTCAAATAGGTATAACATATCTTGAAATACGCCGTAAACTCGAGGAAAATGTAAAACGAGGAGGTGGCTTCATGCAAGCAGATCAGAACATGACAGAAGAGAATTTAATAGGATCTCTAGAGAACTGAAGGACATAGTCATTGAGAATAGGAATGATACTCTTCAACAGAAACTGTCTACATTATCGGCTCAGAACAAAGACTACAATTCTCTTTGAAAATTACCAAGAATTTAAAAAGGCCATTTAATTCTATACCTCCACTAAAAACTTTCACAGGTAATTGGGCTAATAAGCCAAATCAGAAAGCTGAGGACTTCGCAGAAAACCTAAGAAAGATTTTTACCCCCAATCCATCTCCAATGATTGAATTTGAGAAAGAGTTGGATAATATTATCAACAGTGATCAAAACCTCTTCACTACCAAATAAATTGGTGACACCTAAAGAGATGAAACATGCCATAAATCATCTAAAAAATACGAAGCACCTGGATTCGACCTTACTCAAACGACTTCTTAAAAAACCAATAGTTTTTCTGATAATGTTTGTAAATACTATATTTAGAACTTGCTATTTTCTTAAGATGCGGAAAATATCACAGATATGTATATATATATATATATATATTATATATTTTATATATATATTTTTATATTTATATATATTATAATGGCCAAACTGGGGAAATCTCCAACTGATCCCAGTTTGTATAGACCCATAAGCCTTCTCCAAATGTTATCCAGTGTTCGAAAAAATATTCCTCCGAAGGCTAAAACCAATATTAGATAAGAACAAACTCATTCCTGACCACTGATTCGGGTTTAGGGAGAATCATTCCACAGTGGAACAAGTACATAGAGTGGTACACAAAATTAGACAGTCCTTAGAGAAAAAATAATATTGCTCAGTGGTGTTCGTAGACATTCAAAAGGTGTTTGACAGAATGTGGCACAAGACTAGACTACTGTTCAAACTAAAAAAAATATTTTACCTTACTCATTCTTAATGATCATGAAATTATACCTTCACCAAAGAAAACTTCAAGTGAAATTTCTAAAAAGAATTAGAATTCTAAAATGTAAGACACCGCTGCTTCAGTCCCACAAGGATCCATGCTTGGGACAGTACTGTATGCCATATATACATCAGATCTGCCAGCCACTGAGGAGGCAATGACAACAACGTATGCAGACGACACTGCATGTCTGGCAAGTGAGAAAGACCCGGAAGTTGCTTCACAAAAGCTCCCATAAACCCATTGTAAGTAATCTGTATTAACAGAATATCAAAGACGCTAGAGGACAATCAAACGAGAGAAAAAGCGAGATTTAGAAGTGGTTACTCAACATTAGACCATATACATGTGGTGAAACAACTATTCGAAAAAGGTAAGAAATTTAATATAACCTTCTATTGCGATTTTGTAGATTACAGTAAGGCCTTTGACTCACTTGAACATGAAGAGATTTGGCAGGTGCTTAAAAAACATATATAAAAACAGCAAAGCTAGAATCCAACTAGAAAGAGAGGGCAAGAAAATTAAAATAAGAAGAGGTGTACGCCAAAAGCGACCCAATGTCACCAAGACTTTACAGCTGTCCCGGGGGGAGGTTTTCAGTCACTTGAATTGGGAGAAATGTGGATTATCAATCAACAGAAAATCTGTCGCACTTGAGATTCGTGAACTATCTGATAATCTACTATCCATTGGCAGAAGAACTGCAGGCAATGCTAAATGACCTAGACATAGTAAGTCATAGAGTGGAATTAGCCATGAATGACCAAAAAACAAAAGTCATGACAAATGGGAGGAAAGTACCTATATGTGTTAGCAACAACAAAATTGACTATGAAAGTAAATATGTATATCTGGGTCAAGTAATCTCGCCAACAGATGTAACTGCAAAAGAAATTGATAGACGCATTGGGAATGCGTGGAAACAATATTGGATTCTGAAAGAGATTATGAAAAACTGAGAAATAAGTATGACCATCAAGCAGAAGCTGTTTGGTTGTATATTGCCTGTATTGACATATGGTTGCCAAACCTGGGCACTTACTAAATCTCACAATAGAAAACCTGCAGTGTGCCAAAATGCTATGGAAAGGAGTATGTTGGAGAAAAAACTGAAAGGTGAAATAAGAACTACAACCATTAAGAAACACACCGGAACAAAGGAAATTACAGTAACCATAAGAAAACTGAAATGGAAATGGACAGGGCATACAATTAGGGGCAAAGAAGAATTGTTAAAAAATAATAATGTTCTCATTCACAAGAAACAGGAAAAAGAAACGAGTCAGACCATCCATAAGATGAATCGATGAAATAAAGGCTGTTGCATGTGGACAAGTGTGGCTGGTGATAGAGAAAAATGGTCACAGTTGGAGGAGGCCTTTGTTGAAAGAGGCACACGGACAGGGATGTTGAGGCAAAATTAGTTCAAAATTAGTAAAAAATGGAAGAATGTATCAACCAATATTTTTCTGAATAAAAGGCTTATATTATTATTATTAAGTAATCTGTGCAGGCAACATTTACTCTAAGAAAAGGAGAATGTACCACCAGTCTATATGGAAGATAAACAATAACAAACAAGCAACTGTAAAACCACCAAAGATTAACATGGGCTAACACATCAAGGCAAAGAAAAAAGAGACAAATCACAGTTATTTCCTAACAACAAACTACTGGTCTATAAAGCCATCATAAAACAATATGGAGTTACGGTATAGAACTATGGGGTTTTGCCAGTAACTACAACCTAGAAATCTTACAGAAATTTCAAAATATAGCCTTAAGGTATTGGACCAAGATCAGAAAGACTGAGAATAGCTCTTATACTTAGGGTACTCCCAGTACCCACGCGAATTTATCCGTCGATTGGCCTTGGGTATTCCCAGTACGCAAGCACTGAATTCTTAATAGAAATGTGTTTCTCTTTCTATCGTAAGCTTGTTCTTATTCAAATATATTTCTGTTTCACTCACACTAAACGTTTCTGCCTACTAAAGTGCCAAAAATGTACATCACCAATCAAACAATTTAGAAAATACGTGTTTATGTGCACCATATCCATAGAAAGAGAACATTTTTTGAATTTTGAATGAATTTCTTTTTTTATTTTTTACATGTAGTTGTGGGTATGGCCTGTATTTCAAAATAAAAATAAGATATGGTTGTCACTTTAGTTTACGAAATATGATTTTTCAAAAAAAAAACTTATCAAACTTTTAAATAATGCAAAGAAACGTTCAACAGCTAAACAAAAACAAGCTTGAGTATTATATTACAAAAACTGTAATCTAACATGTTGATTCCGAGACGCCACTGCATCAAGAGTTTGCTTAACGCTAAAATGGGCTTTCAATCTACCATTATTTTGCCCACGGCGCCGATTAATCGAGCGGTTTTGTTGAAGGCTTAATGGAGCCACATTGTCAAAAATATATATAATCTAATGAAAACATCTGATTATGGCTAGATAAGACAATTGCATATATTGAAATAATACTAGTTTTTACGGAATTTATCGTATCGCGGGTATTTAAATAGTTAAATATACGCGATAAATTCCCTAAAAACTAGTATTATATCAATGTGTAGTGTTCGCGTAAATATAAGAAATCAATTGCATATAATTAAAAAGGGGAAAAAGTACTTTCACATCATCATCATTACAGCCCTCCACAAGTCCTCTGCTGAACATATGCTTCTGCCAAGGAATGCCACGAAGCACGGTCCTGAGCCACCTGCATCCATGGACTTCCTGCATGTCTTACCAGGTCGTCACTCCATTTTGTAAGGGGTCGCCCTACTTTCGTCTACCGGTACGAGGCAGCCATTTGAGAACCTTATTTTCTCATCGGTTGTCGGTTCTTCGAGCTATATGGCCGGCCCATTGCAACTTCAGCTTACGCAGATTTGGCTATGTCAGTTACTTTGGTTTTACTGTGGATATCCTCATTTTTAAGTTTATCACGCAGAGAAATTACGAGTATAGCCCTCTCCATAGCTCGCTGAACGACCTTGAGCATCCTCATTCGGCTTGCAGTGAATGACCACGTCTTAGATCCATAAATCATCACTGGCAACATGCACTGGTTGCATTAGTGAGGTGCCTTTGTATAAATTCAAGGCACATGTAAAAAGTATTCTAATAGAAAATTTGATCCTAAAGTAGATGATACTTATAAGATAAGAATGCTTAGTCGTATTGAGCCCTCTTAGATTTTCTTATATTGATTTGTGTATATTTTTTTGAAGTTTATTTTCTAACTGCCTATTTGGTCTAATGGTAAACGCGTCTGCCGATCCTGTAGTCCCGGATTTGAATCCCGGGTTGGGCCAAAATTGTCAGTAACACACTAAATTTCGCTCCGGTCATTGCCCTCATACTAATGCGCTCTAATCCTGTCTTGCGTAGATGTATAGACCCTGTCAAGAGCCGCCGAGACTGAAATTCGGTCTAGAGGACATTATTAAGTTTCTTGCCTCTTCTTCTTACAGAGTCTCCCGCAGTTGAGACTTGATGAAGCTATGGCATAGTTTTTTACCTTAAGAAAGTACAAATAATCATGGTAAACAATCACTCCGTAAAAAACATTTTCTCTAGTTCTTGTTAAATGACACTGTCAATGATGACCATAATCATGGTAACAAAGGAGTAATCTTTGTTGATTATTCATTAAAGTAAAAAGTAAAGTTACAGCCTATATATGTCCCACTGCTGGACACAGGTCTCCTCTTATTTCTGAGAGGGTTTTAGGCCAAGTATATGTCCGCCGCGCTGACGAGTGCATGCAATGCTTCTACGAAAAGTTTTTTTTTTCTTATTTCTCAGACATGACCTCTATGTGGAATAGTTTACCACCGGCGATTTTTCCGGACCGATACGACCTAGGGACCTTCAAGAAAAGAGCTTAATCCTTTCTAAAAGGCCGCCAACTCACCTGCAATTCCCCTGGTGTTGCGGTTGTTCATGGGCGGCGGTAGTCATTTAACATTAGGTGAACGATATGCTTGTTTGCCCCCTCTTCTATATATATAAAAAAATATGCAGGTTTACTCACGATGTTTTCCTTCACCGCCAAGCACGTTGTAAATCAGCACTTAAAATTGCAAATAATTCCATTGCTGGCAGAGATCAAACTCGGGTTGCTCGCATACTGTGAAATTTACAGCGAGTGCTTAGGCCCTGAGCTACCATGGCTCATTAAAAAGATTATTCATTAAAAAGTTGTAATTCAAGTCATTTATTTTGATTGAATATGAATATGGTTAATTTTATGGTGTTTATACGCACATAAAGATGGATGTGAAAATCCAGAGTAAAGATGGATGTAAAAATCCAGAGTATTTAACAATTACAATAATGAATTAAGCTGTAACGTAGACAGAGAAACCTATAGACTAATGATCGGCGTGGCCTCGAGTGAGAAAGGATGATAACGAATTTTTAGGTTATACAATAATCTTTATGACTTTTAAACACATTTAGATAATAAATTTAATTGTTCTAAGAACTGAACTGAACAAGATTCACCAATCTAGCTCACAAAACACTTTTTTCTCACTTAAACCAACTTGTAAACTCCTTAAATCGCTATGCTGTTAAACAAAAAAACCGGCACGGAGAAAGGGACAAACAATCACACCGCTCTACCTCATTTCTATGCAAGACGTATGCATAAATCTATCTTTTTCGTGTGCGAATGCGAAAGAAGGCGTCAATTTGTCTATAGGATTCTCTGTATAACGAGCTGTAATTACAGTTTGCAATTTTTTATAATATCTACTTATGTTTTTCAGGTACAACTTATTAGATTCAGCTATTTTAGAATTATTTGAATTCATTAAGTTGGAAGACATAAAGTCACTTTGTTCACATGTTGTGGAAAACTATGGAAAAATCTTAGAAGATGTTGAATATGTACAAACTTTTAAAGCTTTAAAAACCCGTTATGACCAACATCAGGACAAATTGAAGGAAAGAGACAGAGGTGAGTATCTTGTCAAAGGCAGTATTTTACGAAGTTTATTTTAAAAGTTCTTATAAAATATATGTAGGATTTTCAGCCCATTCATTAAAAAATAAAATGGATTAAGAAATATTGTCTACATTACCTATCTAAAAAGTCAATCCTGATTAATGTTTTTTTTTTCAATAGATTGTATTAACTATATTAAATCAGTCTTTACTGTTCAATAGATTATTGTATTCAGTGGTCTCATCGTTGCGCCTACATAATTGTCATTACCTATTTAAATGTATTTATATTGTCCGATATTAAGAAAATGGAATATTAGCAACTGGAGAACAAATTTTAGCACAAAATGGCAGCATAATAATTCTGTATTTCACATTATGGTTAGTGATGAGAGTCTGACTCTGTACCACAGCATCCAATTATATTCAGAACAACTGTATGCTCATTATTTGCCCTTGTTTAAACTTTATAGTCACTTCATATTATTTTGATTCTGCTGTGCATTTTGGGTTGCATTCTGTTAAATTTCATTTCTTAACTTATTATAAGCCAGTTTTTGAGTACAATCCCACCTGGTTGTAAATTGTGATGATGCCGTAGATGGTAAATCTCACTACTTTAGTGTAACAAAAGGCTATTTTCACCCTTGCCTTTATTAATTAATTTCAATCAAAATTACCATAATTCCAGTTAGTGGCAGCGTGGCAGTGGCGGAGGCGGTGGTACCGTCGTTGCTGCGCACGCGGTACAGACGCGAGGCGCGCACGCCCGACGACGAGGAGGAGATGTGGTTCAATGACGAAGACGAGCTCGAAGACGAAGCGCCGCTCGACTCAGCGCAGCCACACGCGCACGCGCACCATGCGCTCGACGCCATTGGTAAGTGCGAGGCCCCTTCATTGCATGTCACTATTATCCTACTCGATGCAATTATGTTTTGAGCAGTGACTCACACACTTCACTACTGCAGGGTAAATCAAGGTGACAATCTACGATCGTTAATATGTTAATTATAAACTAAAATCAACGCTAAGTCACCTTCATGTGATTTTACGTTCAAATTTGTCATTTCCTTTCATTTTTCACCCCGCTGCTATCTTACGCGCTCGCATAAGTCTCACGATACACGCCATGTCGTTCGCCAGTACGTATCGACTGCAACGGATCTTCAGAATGGCGGCTGAGAAATAATAAGAAAACCCTTTTATGAGATTCTTTTGACTTTCGGTAGAATTATAAAAAATCTGTCATCTTGTAGTTCTCGTGCAGCAACAAAAGCTCTACAACTTATGTTTCTACGAGGGTGGATTGAAAAGTACTCGGCCTAACACAGATCCATTCAATTCTAAAAATCAAATCTACCCACATTATTTAGTTCAGTTCAGACTAGTTCATTGTGTGAAGTTCGAAACGTGTGCGATAATTAGTTGTGATTTTATAAATTTATTAACAAAGTAATCGGACGTAATTTCCGCGAATGGAGCAAATCGAGCAGCGTGCCGTCATTAAGTACCTCCATAAGAAGGGGCTATCATCAAAAGCCATCCATGATGACATGGTCAGTACATTAGGCGATTGTGCTCTGTCATATTCATCCGTCAAAAAATGGATAGCAGAATTTAAGCGTGGTAGAGAGAGTGTGAAAGATGAACCCCGCTCTGGAAGGCCTTCGACGTCAACTACTGACGAAAATATTAAAAAAGTACTTGATTTAATAATGGGAGACCGCAGATTAAAAATTAGAGAGATAGCCGAGATTATAGGCATCTCTTATGAACGAACTCAAAACATCATTGTCAACGAGTTGGGTTTCCACAAGGTGTCTGCGATGTGGGTTCCGCGACTGCTTTCAGTTGAACAAAAAAGGACGCGATTGACTATTTCACGCAACTGTTTGGAGTTATTTGAAGCCGATGCAGATGATTTTTTGAATCGTTTTGTTACTATGGACGAAACATGGGTTCATTACTGTACACCGGAAACAAAACAACAATCAAAACAGTGGAGAAGACCTGGTTCACCACCCCCTAAAAAGGCTAAGTCGATTTTGTCGGCAAATAAGGTGATGGCTTCAGTATTCTGGGACTCGAAAGGTGTGATTATGATTGATTATCTTGAAAGGGGTCAGACTATAAACTCTGATTACTACTGCACCTTACTACGTCGTTTACGAGAGGAAATAAAAGAAAAACGTCGAGGAATGCTCAGAAGAAAAGTCCTGTTTCTTCAAGATAACGCCCGTGTTCACACGTCTGTACAGTCAATGGCTGAAATTCACAACTGTGGCTTTGAACTGTTACCGCATCCGCCGTATTCACCTGATCTGGCACCATCAGACTTCTTTCTGTTCCCTAACCTAAAAAAGCACTTGGGAGGTCAAAGATTTTCGACAAACGACGAGGTCAAAGCAGCTGTAGACGCATATTTCGACTCTAAGGAAGAATCATTTTTTTTTCAACGGTCTAAATGCTTGGAAGGGGAGGTGGCAAAAGTGTATTGAACTTGATGGTGATTATGTAGAAAAAATAAAAATATAACTGATTTAGTATGTGTTTATTTTCTTGGTTAGGCCGAGTACTTTTCAATCCACCCTCGTATCAATAAATAGATGAATCCAAAAATTTTTTTTCTCTTCTGTTTCTAAAAGAGGAAAACCGAAAGTGCATCTTTGTTATTAGAATTAATCGACATAGTTACAGAATTAAAGATGAACTTTATTTAGCAGTATTTCGTAAGAAATGGTCAAATTTTGTTTATTTTAAGTAGCGTAACATACAAACTTTGTGTTAGGGAACAAGTATTCTACTGGTACCGATTAGAATATCGTATCTAGGTGTATATTAATGTATGTACAATCTACAGTTACTGTTACAGCCTATTACATATACTGGATGATCTTTTTTACTGAACGGAGTAGAAGCCTAAGCACTGATTGCACAAAAATTAAAACCAAAATTTTGAATTAAATAAATAAATCAATTAAAATCATACCCAACCTAGTTTTACGAGCAGCAATAAAACAATAAATTCTTTGTCAATGTCCTTTCGCAGGGTCTCAGGCCCGAGGTCAAAGCACGCCTTCAACTCTCATTTCATTTACCCGTAGTTAGATGTGGCGTGACGTCGCATCGCCGTCGTATTGTTTATGTTTCCGCGTGTGTGAAAACATAGACGATGCGCCGTATCGATATTTACCCGTGTTGGAATTTATGGATTGAATATCGATTGATGGGAGTAACGTATCTGCAAATGATACTTTCCGTCATCGACACAGTATTGCAAAACATTCATCTGAGCCATCTGAAAGGAATGTACTTCCAGCAGGATTTCCAGCTCATTACGAACGATCTGTGCGCTCATATCTGGACAGCCAATTCGATATAGGTGGATAGGTCGCGGTTGACCTGTAAATTGGCTGCGAGATCACCAGACCTAACAACACCTGTAGACTAATTTGTGGGCCGAACTAAAACGATTAGTGTACACAGAAGAACGAAATGTTAGTGATTTAAAGCAGCATATAATAGACGCATTTAATGTGATAAAAAATGATAGCAATACGCTTCGAAGTTTACCAACAAATTACAAAGACTAGTTTATGTTTAGAAGGAAACAACAGACATTTTGAACAGTTAGGTACTATGATATAGTGGGTGACTATTTTTACTTATATTTGAAGCTATCTATAGTATTTGTAAAATATAACAGAATTTTCGAATATCCAAAAAAATACATAAAAACAATTCCTCCTACGACGTTTGTGTAAAACTAGTGAATGAAAGTTAAAGCGAGCGAGACACATGCACATTTCTTTATGTAGGCGCCAGGTGGCCGAGTGGGGTCGTTGCAGCCAACATTTTTAGAATCAGCTGACGCGCGCCTTATGTTAACAAAAAAGTATATTTCTCTTATAAGTCTGGCACGTTGGTCTGCTGGTTGTAGTAGTGTGACAGCTGATCATGAGGTCCTGGGTTCGAATCCAGGATCGAGAAAAAAAATTCAATTTATTGAGTTTACCCGTCAAGAAATTCTCACTAGCTGTCCGGAGTCGGGAAGTTGACGGTGTCTCACCCTCATGCCTCGGAAAGCACGTAAAGCCGTTTGTTACGACCACACTTCGCATTTTTCGATTTTTTCACGTATAATGTCAATGACCTTAAAACTTTCAGTGTAATTGGACTTCCTATACTAGTTACTGCCTACTAATGCGAGAGAGGTATATACTGGTTATTAATAAAATACATGGTCGATAAAGAGAATGAGATTAAAAATAGCAGCACTTCTCATTGCCATGCTTTCATTAATAATGTTCAATAATATTTCAGTTCAATAATACATTCAATAATATTAATGAAACTCTTGAACTCTTAATGAAATTTCATTAAGAGTTCAAGAAAATGGTAAGTTGGTAAATTAACTTTCGTATCAGATTATTATTTTTGTGATTTAGATCTTTCCTTCATACTCTTACGGGCTTAGGACCATCTGATATGCTGAAGTTGAGTAGAATTACATGTTAAATTTTATCTTGTTTTGTAATGAATTGATAAACAATTTATAATAATAATTTTTATGCTTGCCGTATACTGCAACATACGAAATCATCTCATTTACAAACTAAACTGATTGATATTTACAAAATTATGCTACATTATTGTTATTTACAAATTAATAAAAATTACCTTTTTTTAATGATATCACAGTAATTGTTCAAAATGTCGCTATCACTTTTTATCACATTAATTGCGCCTATTATACGCTGCTTTAAATCACTAACACTTTCTGCTTCTTCTGTGTACACTAATCGTCTTAGTTCGGCCCATTGCTAGGTATTCGACATTAGAGTATTGGTGCATGTTTACGATAACTATCAGCGGGCGGCCAATACACACGCGGAAACGTAAACAATACGACGTCATGCCATGGCTAATTGCATGTGACTGTAAAATGAATGATAGTGTGGGGGCGGGAGCAGGTAATACGCGGGAGGCTACTTGCGCTTGCTAAAAGACATCTCCCGCGGGTGCTTCGAGTGTCGGTTGTTAAAATGTATAGAACCGCGTTACAAATTCATTGATATTATTGACGCTCGTATGGGTAGGGTGGATATGATTTGAGTTTCGATAGATTTATTTATTTAATTCCGAATTTTTGTTTTTATTTTTTGTGCAATATCAATGCCATAGGCTTCTACTACATTCACCTGTTACACCCTATTTTTTTTCCAGACGGTAAAAATAGTCAGTATATATAGCCAGTATATCTGTGGTGTTAAGGAAAAAGGGGACAACTACACAAACTTAATTTTTACAGCAGGGGCAATATAAAGAAATGACTGATTTGATTAAATAGAAAATAACCATTTATTTAGTAATAAAATAATGAGAGTACATGTTAAAATTTGTTTTGGCAACTTTTAATTGCAAGCATTAATGTATTTAAAAAAAAATACAAAAATAATTATTTTATAATTATATAATTGACATGTCTCGTTTTACTTTATTATGAAAAAATCAAATAAAAAACATTTTAATTACTTATCTCCTTATACATTACAAACTTTTGCAAATTAAAACGTTATACTTTAAATTTATAAATATTAGACATCATTAAATTCCTCTAGGTCGGGGCCCACATCATGGGTACTTGAATTAGTTTGTAATTTCTTATAAAAATTGTGGCAATCATTGTCAATTAAATGAAGAATACTCGAGAGATCTTTCTTTTTTTCTTGACCAATAGGATTATCGTAACATTTCTGGGGATTGAACGGTTCGTTTGCTTTGCCTCTTCCTACAGAAATATTTTTGAATTCAGGCGAGTCTATGCTGCTTTTAAATTTTATTGTGCCTGATTCATTTTCACCACTGTACCGGAACCATTTCACATCATGCCATGTAAACTTTTCTCCAGATGAATCGACCTTCCTTAATTGCAGTGGACCCTTGTACAAACTTGCAACATCAAGAAACATAGCATTTTTCATGATAATGACAGTAATATTTGAACTTGTCAATCTTACCAAATTGTACCAGTCTCTAGGCAAATGTATAGACATGTCAGTCTTTTTCTTTTTTCGCTCTATTTGAGCATGAACAGAATCATATTACATGTGAGTATGACCAGGGATTAATAACTTTTGATCTATTCGCATATCTGGTAATAAGTTTGCTTATGCAAAGAAACATAGCAGCCACATGGCTATTTTTGTTTTGACCGCCACATGTATCTGAGTAAAAAGTAATTATTTTTACAGTAGATGGAAGTGATTTAAAAAAATGAAATAGGCAGGAAGCTATTTGGTTTGCGCCACGGCCACCATCAGCTTCATGCCACATGTAGCAGATTATTTTTTCAAAGCAATCATATACAGTTAGATTGAAAGTCCATAATAGCCGCTTGTAAAATACGATATTGGTTTTCAAAAAGGGAGTTGGGAGACATTGTTGGAGGTCAAAACAATATACCCTTTTCGCATCTGTACACTCCTCCTTGTCTTTCTTTTTCATTGCATAAGCTGAATCTGCTTGCATTTGATGGGCTTCAAGTTCTTGTTTTAGATTTTCTATATCTGATGGTAAAGCCAATTTAATTTTCATTTTATATGAGTCACACGTATTACAAGTGTCCAACGATGGTTTTTTAAAAGAAAACCCATTGTTCGAAAAACATTGCCAAAAAATGAATATGATACAGGATTATTAGTCACCTTTTCCTTATACATGTGATACATTGATGTCAACGAGAGTCCTGATGGTAGATATCGTTTATTTGTGTGACTTTGGCTATAATGTGACTCATACAAAGGATACGGATTTATATGGTCTTTTATTGTTTGTACTACATCACTACCAATTTTATTAGATGGAGTAAACGATCCACGTTTATCAGGGCTTGTAATCCCAGATACTCTCTTTGATTGTTTCTTGACAATCACTTCAATGCATTTATTAGAAATTGCAAACGTTTTTAAAAAACAACCCTTGCATACCTCAATCAGCTGTCCATTTACTTTTAAATGATAAGTGTGGTTTATAGTTAGCTGATTACGTATGCGTTGTGTTTTTTTTTTGGTGCATCGAAAATCAGTGATGATAGATATGCCAACGTTATCACTCATCAAAAAGTATCGTTTGATTATCTAAACTAATTTTATTACGACACTTTTTTCGGAAATCTGACAAGGCGGTAACTTTTCTAGACGGAATTATTTTTCCTGATTTTGTTTCATAAGATTGGCCTTTGTTTCTTTTAATCTGAATTGTTTTGTGCAAGTTTTGTCCTTTCCGTTTCCTTCTTGTATTTAATACATCATTACTAGCATTTTCTTGATACATCCCAAATTTTTTTAAAAGTGCTTAGGCTCTCTTCAGAGGACGAACTTTCTTCTACCCTTGGATTGAATGTCTTATCACGTGCGCTATCGTCAGATTAAAAGTCAGGTGGCTCGGTTTACTCCAAATTAAAATTTGGACGAAGAATTTCTCTATCAAGAGCCGATTCGAGTGATTCATTAACTGAAACACGAATAAAAAAAATATTACTCTCTTAACCCTCTTTCCAAAGTGTCTTTAATAACAAGGTCGTAACTCGGTTACAAACTTAAAAAGGGCATGCTAAGTATAATGCATTAGTAACTTTTATACCTTGGTACCAACAAGATAACAAATTTGAGCATAACAAATTACCTACACCCAGGTAGTAGGGTGTCACTTACTACCAATATTAAAAAAACAGGTACCTAAATACCTACTACACAATGCGTCGTGAAAAGAGTAACAGTTTTTTACATTTTGTTATAAATATAATATACTCACCAATTGGTGTTGTCATATCATTTCGATCATCATGTGGCAATCCTAAATCAGAAAGAGTAATCAAATCTTCTATCTTCTATCTCTTTCTCAGGCAGCTCGTATTTGATCTTGATTAAGCTCACTGCTAACCTCAGATGTTTTAATGATGTACTGACATGATCATCCGTTGAACATCCTTGTAATGCTGTAATTATAATAATTTGCATAGTTTAGAAAATAGGTAAGTATCTAATTAACTGACAAAAAACGCACAGCGCAAGCGGCACAATCCCTTTCCACATGCCGAGTTAAACTATATCTTTTTTAGGTATCTAAATTAACTAAAATATTTTTATAAAGCGTACAGTTTAAATAGTACCTTATTACCACAAACTAATACTTTGGTAGGTATAGAGCGCGGCTGCCGCCGCCGCGGTGCGGTGGTTCGATTTGCCTTCCACCTGTTTAGGTACCTACCTACTTACAGAAATGTGGCTATCGAATATATATATCTACTAAGATAATCGTAAAAAGAACAACAACACAAACACTCAAATTAATTCATCATGATCAAGCACTTATGCCAAACAATATAATTACCTATCTTAGCAATTTCAAATTTAGTTGGTTAAACATAATACTTACGTTCAGTTGTTCCATTTTTTAAGGCTAAAGTAATTATTTTATCAACCCTTTTCATATTTATGTATTATAACGCTTAAAAACTGGTAAAACCAATTTAAACAAAATTTCACGTCAGGACAACTCGCGTCGAGTCCGCTCGTACGTCACAACTGATGCGAATATCGTCGCGCACTTTAGGTACGAGTCAACTCATCTCACTATGCATAATTTAATATTTACAATAATCTGCGCTTATACTGAGATAACTCGAATAAACTCCATTTACTCATTTAGGCATTTGTTACTTAAGACTTGTCCCAATATGTGTATTGAGGTAAAAAAATTGAAATAAATTTTTCTATGACTCATCTCCTTATTACCGTATTACATAATAATGTTTTGGGTTAATAGGTGCAAAAATCTCATTGTTCAAAAATTTTGACTCATCCCCTTTTTCCTTGACACCACAGATATATACAGTTCCGTGTTAAAATAGTTCACCCCCATAGATTGCCTCATAGGGGCATGCTTAGCAAGTGGGTTGCCAACCGCAGTTTTTTTAGTTGTTACTAGGAAGACGCTTCTGCCCATCTGATTTTTTTTCAATCTGTCGCCTCTTACTACACCCACTGGATGTACGAAAGGTAATAACTACAAGGCTATACTGGGGCGGCCGCTGTCTGCAGTGTGTCAAGCGACCGCGACCAGCGGATGTGTTGTTAGTGAAGAGTTCGCCCGTCCTGCCTTTTAAACTAATCTTGTTTTATTATCCGTCATTTTAAAATGCCAAACATACATTTTGAAGATTTTATTAGTATGAGTAATTTTTTTGGATAATGATTAGACTTGCACAAATATTCGGCTATTATTCGGTATTCGACCTTCTTCTTCTTCTTTCTTTTGTGGCGGTTTGATAAAATTCGCCAATGACGTATTGAGTAGAAAATGAAAGCTTATGAGTTTAATTAAAATAAGAGTCTGTGATAATACAAGGATTCAGTTTTCCTCCGAGAATTTTGACAAATCTATTTGTTGAATTACCTAGAACAAATATGACAAACACAGGTGTTAGACTCTTACCCGTATGTTAAAAGTGACAAGGATTTAAAGTTTCATATTATTAGTATTAATAAAATCACATAAAATATACACAAAAGGAGTACTGGTATATGTTAAAAGAGAATTAAAATCTATAGGTCGAGGAATATAAGGAGGAAGGTAATCATAAAGGGAGGAGGATAATTTGGGACAGTTGAAAAAAATATGGTTTGTGGAACCTTCATCTAAGCCACATTCACACAATGAGCTATCCCTTACTCTGATTTTTGCCAGATGTGCATGTGTGCAGGCGTGTCCAATTCTTAATCTACAAATGATTGAAGTTGCATGTTTATTTGCTTTGTTAAATTTAAAGAACCAAGGCTTGGGAGGAATAACCTTTTGGATGGCAGCATAGTGCTTACCTTTAACTTTTTTGGAAACTTCCCATAATTTATTCCAATTTTCATTCAGTTTCCTTTTAGCTAGCAAAATTAGGTCATGTGAGTAAATTAAATTTTGTAGAATGCCATTAGCAATTGCATTTTTAGCGAGTACATCAGTTGTTTCGTTACCATGGATACCACTGTGGCCTGGAATCCAGGCCACTGAAACATGGATTCCTTTAAGATGGCATCTGAATAGGGTGTTTTTTATTTTAAGAATTAGTGGAAACTTATGTTTGTTATGGAATTGATTGGACAAAATAGCTAACAAACAACTGATTTTTTGAATCTGTGAAAATAACTGTTTTATTAAGATTATGTGACTCTACATATAACAAAGCTTCACTGATTGCAGTTGCTTCACCAGTAAAAGTGGAGGATAGTGAGGGGCATTTAAAGTTAAGAATGATTTTGAACTTAGGAATCCAAACAGCAGCTCCAGTATAGTCTTCATCAGAATGTTTTGAAGCGTCTGTGTACATGACAAGCCAATCTTTAAAGGTGTTTTCTATAATTTCTTTTAATTTCAAATTTGCCATTGGAGAATCCTTTTCTATACCTAGATCTAGATGAATGTCGGGTTGGTAAACAATAGCCTCGTAAGGAACATCAAAGAGTGGATTTATTTTGCATTGAAAGATTGGGTAAGGAAGCTGAAGAAAAATTACAAAACTTTTAAACAAGCAGGGAGAGTCCTTATGGGTCCAGTATCGGTCAGATGAGATATACTCTGAAAGAAGGTGCAATTTAGGAATTAGGGGATGATCTGAAAGTTGGCAGATCTTAAATAAGAATCTGTCTGAAAGGTATTGCCTTCTTAATCTTAAAGGAGGATCTACGCACTCAACCTGAAGAACATTTATTGGTGAGGATTTCATTGCCCCTGTAATAATGCGAAGGCATTTCGATTGAATTTTGTCCATTACTTTAAGGGATGATTTATTGCAAGGCTCCAACAGAAAACATCCATAGTCAAGGTGGCTTCGTATTAAAGCATTGTACAGTAATTTCTGAGAAAAAGGATGGGACCCCCACCAAACACCTGACAAAGACCGAAGAATATTTATGTTTTTTTCGCATTTTTGTGTTATATATTCAATGTATGGACCGAAGGCCAATTTCGAATCAAGGATAACTCCCAAAAATTTAACATTGCCTCTAACTGGAATAGGTTGCTTATCATATACAACAGATATATCGGGAACTCGCCTTTGGCGGGAAAAGATCACCACACTACTCTTGGCCACAGATAAAGAGAGGCCATGATTAGTTAACCATTCTTGTAAATAATCCATGGATGAGTTTAGACGGGAACATGCCACTGTGAAGTTGTTTGAGGAGATGTATAGAGCTAAATCGTCTGCATATTGAAGAACATTACAAAAAGAATTTACTGAAAGTTCTAAATCGTGAGTATATATAGAATAAAGGAGAGGACTAAGAACTGAGCCTTGTGGAAGTCCTTTCCATATAGTTTTTGGGGGAAGCAGGAGATTTTTAACATTTATAGATATTGATCTAGAAGAGAGAAAGTTAGAGACGTAATTGACTATCCTCACTGGAATGCTCAGATTAAGCATTTTCTGCCTGAGCACAGGAAGAAGCACATTATCATATGCAGAAGAAATATCCAAGAAAACTCCTATGAGAAATTCATGTTTTGAGAAGGCAATATGAATATCTGTGACCAAGGTACTTAGGCTATCCATGGTGCTTAAACCTTTTCGGAAACCGAATTGGCTTTTAGGTAAGAGATTATTCCTTTCCAAAAACCACTCCAAGCGATTTTTTATTAAATGTTCCAAGATTTTTGCCAAAGTACAAGATAGGGCAATAGGTCGGTAACTGGAAGGGTCATTGCTAGACTTACCTGGTTTGAGAATGGGCAAAATAATTTGGGTTTTCCATTCAGCAGGAGGATCACCAGTAATATAAATAAAATTTAAAATGGATAGTAAAACAGTTTTAGTGTTCTCACTACTATTAATTATAAACGAATAAGGAATCCCATCAATACCTGGTGAGGAGTCTTTAAGGCCATTGAGTACAGTAAACAATTCCTGAGAAGAAAAGGGGGAATCAAATTTATCATTTGTTTTTAAAAAAGCAGAATTAAAAACTAGGCATTCATCATAAGATGGGACTGTTTGTGGTGCAAGTTTATTAGAGAATTCATCTATCCACGGGGAAGGATCATTAGAAATTATATTTTCACTAGAAACTGCACAGCGATATTTTTTAACATTTCTCCAGACCAAAGATGGGGGAGTCCTAGGTGACAGTGACTCACAGAATTTAAACCAACCAGTTCGCTTTTTGTCTGACAGTAATTTTAAGGTTTCTGCAGCAATTTTTTTATAAGAGATATAATTCTCTGCAGTCATAGAACGGGAGTATATTAATTCAGCCTCTTTTCTTCTCCTACAAGCTGCTGAACAATCTTGGTCCCACCAAGGAGGGGAGGGATAATTATTTTTGAAAGGTTTTTTTAAGGGGATTGACTTATTAGCAGCAGAAATAATTGCATTTCTGAACTCTATATATACAGTAGCAATATTATCATTGTTAATTGGGGGAAGAGTTGAAACCTCTTGTTCCAAGACTTTAGAATATAATTGCCAATTAGCTTTGGATAGATTATACTTTAGTCTTGGGCAAAATGTAAAATTTATTCTAGGTGAAGTAGGAGGAGTGATGAATGTAGGAAAATGGTCACTGCCATAGCTAGAAGGTAATATTTGCCACAAAAGAAGGGAAGCAATATCTGGAGAGCAGAGAGTTAGGTCAACGGCACTTCTAACATTTTGTAATGGTGATACTCGACGGGTAGGAGACCCATCATTTAGAATACAGAGATTAAAATTATCAATAAGATCTAAAAATAAGGGAGCCAGTGAATCACACAGATGGGAGCCCCAAACGGTATGATGCATATTAAAATCTCCCAAAATAACCATAGGAGGTGACAGAGAAGAGATAAGTGTTAAGTTTGTTTTACATCAGGATTAGGAATGTAAAAGAGAGTAGATAAGGGCCTTATAGAACAGCATTTACTGCTGGTTGAGAAGGGAGAGGAATTTGTGAAAATGTAAAGTTTTGAAATTAAATGAGGTGCAGACGAGGATGCTGGCTAAGCCATGTCTCCTGGATGGGTGGGGATGAAATTTGTTAATGAGGTAAATGAGTTCATGTTTTTTTTTTCGGAGGAAGTGAGAGATACAAGTGTCGTGCCTTTTTTTGCTTAAAATTTATTGTTTTATTAAGTGTTGTTGATTTACCATAGTAAATTTTTCTGTCTTGGTGGAGGTTATAATATCTGTAAATTAGTAAGTGTTTGTAGTTGTGCCGTTTTTATGTAATTTTTTGTTGTAGTAATATAATGGAGGACGAACCTCCCGATCCCGGAAGGGTTCGCAATGATTCCTTTTCCTTACCCACTAACATTGATAATGTAGAATTAATTAAACGTAAACGTGCCCAAGTAAGTAACGAGTCTGCCCATCCACAAAAAATAGTTATTACTGATCCAAATCAACAGTTTCCTTCAATACAATCCTCATATACCCATCCTGATTTTATTAATAAAAAAGTTAAGTACTCTCAAGATGATGCCGCTCCTTTTCTAGTTCACGTAAGTAAAATCTCAAATGATCAGCTGTCTGGAGTAACTCTTAAACCAATTAAATTCGGCCACTTTCTGTATCATAACAATATTAAAAATATAGTCCATGATGGAGTCAAAAAAGTTGGACGAAATAGAATATCAGTGGAGTTTAAATCAGCTGCAGATGCAAACAACTTTATCGATCACCCAGCTCTCCAAATTTCTAAATATGAAGCAACCATCCCCTCATATAGTATCACTCGTATGGGGCTAGTTAGACAAGTTCCCATAGAGTGGACACTAGAAGAATTAATAGCAGCTATAGAAATTCCCTCTGGATACGGTTCTATAATTAAAGCAAGGCGACTTAATAGACGATCAGTGAGTGACAGCAATAGCGTTTCATGGGTTCCAACTCAGACGGTTGTTCTAACTTTTTCTGGACAAAAACTTCCTCCCCATATTTACTGTTTTTACACCTCAATGCCAGTGGAAAAATATGTTTTGCCACTAATTCAGTGTCATAAATGCTGTAGATATGGCCATGTTACTTCCCAGTGCCGATCATCTCCTCGCTGCTTTGTATGTGCACAGAATCATGAAGGTTTATCTTGTACTCGACAAACTCCTACTTGCCTATTCTGCTCTGGTCCCCACACCGCAAAAGACCCTACATGTCCTGAACATCTAAGGCAAAAATCTATTAAACTTGTTATGTCACAAGAAAATATTTCATATTTAGAAGCTTCAGCTAGATTCCCTCAGACAAAAAGATCCTTTGCTGATACAACAAGAATCCAGCCTCGTAATTGTTCTCAACAGACCCCTTATACTGACAGTCTTTCAACCCCTTCGGCTCAGCTCTCACAAACTGCATCATATAAAAAAACAATTTTTATCCCTCAACGTACCCGCAGCCCACCATTAAATTCTGGATATGATATGGCAGCCCATCAAGCAATTGTTGAGAATCCTAATTCTTCCCTTCCTAATGGGTGTGCTCTACTGGGAAATGACAACAACTCCTCTAGTAATGATAATTTCTGCGAACTTATGATATCAATTCTAATTAACATGATCTCCCGTTTTAGTGACACGGAACTTCCTCTCAGCTTACACCAAAAACTTACTCAGCTTTCCTCCTTAGCCCGTAACATTCGCAGTCCCGCCAATTCTTCAATGGAATTGTCGGAGTATTAGAAATAAAAAAAATGAACTCATTTACCTCATTAACAAATTTCATCCCTTCATTCTTGCCATCCAGGAGACATGGCTTAGGCCTGAATCTCATTTTAGGGTTTCAGGCTATGCATGCCTCCGGGATGATAGGAGTGATGGTCGTGCTGGCACCTCTATTTTAATTTCAAGAACTGTTACATTTTCACAAATTCCTCTCCCTTCTCATAGTCCAGCAGTAAATGCTGTTGCTATTAAGGCCCTTGATGTCTCTATTCTCTCTGTTTACATTCCTAATCCTGATGTAAATGTTTTAACAGAACTTGCAACACTTATCTCTTCTCTGTCACCTCCTATGGTTATTTTGGGAGATTTTAATATGCATCATACTGTTTGGGGCTCCCATCTGTGTGATTCACTGGCTCCCTTATTTTTAGATCTTATTGATAATTTTAATCTCTGTATTCTAAATGATGGGTCTCCTACCCGTCGAGTATCCCCATTACAAAATGTTAGAAGTGCCGTTGACCTAACTCTCTGCTCTCCAGATATTGCTTCCCTTCTTTTGTGGCAAATATTACCTTCTAGCTATGGCAGTGACCATTTTCCTATATTCATCACTCCTCCTACTTCACCTAGAATAAATTTTACATTTTGCCCAAGACTAAAGTATAATCTATCCAAAGCTAATTGGCAATTATATTCTAAAGTCTTGGAACAAGAGGTTTCAACTCTTCCCCCAATTAACAATGATAATATTGCTACTGTATATATAGAGTTCAGAAATGCAATTATTTCTGCTGCTAATAAGTCAATCCCCTTAAAAAAACCTTTCAAAAATAATTATCCCTCCCCCTCCTTGGTGGGACCAAGATTGTTCAGCAGCTTGTAGGAGAAGAAAAGAGGCTGAATTAATATACTCCCGTTCTATGACTGCAGAGAATTATATCTCTTATAAAAAAATTGCTGCAGAAACCTTAAAATTACTGTCAGACAAAAAGCGAACTGGTTGGTTTAAATTCTGTGAGTCACTGTCACCTAGGACTCCCCCATCTTTGGTCTGGAGAAATGTTAAAAAATATCGCTGTGCAGTTTCTAGTGAAAATATAATTTCTAATGATCCTTCCCCGTGGATAGATGAATTCTCTAATAAACTTGCACCACAAACAGTCCCATCTTATGATGAATGCCTAGTTTTTAATTCTGCTTTTTTAAAAACAAATGATAAATTTGATTCCCCCTTTTCTTCTCAGGAATTGTTTACTGTACTCAATGGCCTTAAAGACTCCTCACCAGGTATTGATGGGATTCCTTATTCGTTTATAATTAATAGTAGTGAGAACACTAAAACTGTCTTACTATCCATTTTAAATTTTATTTATATTACTGGTGATCCTCCTGCTGAATGGAAAACCCAAATTATTTTGCCCATTCTCAAACCAGGTAAGTCTAGCAATGACCCTTCCAGTTACCGACCTATTGCCCTATCTTGTACTTTGGCAAAAATCTTGGAACATTTAATAAAAAATCGCTTGGAGTGGTTTTTGGAAAGGAATAATCTCTTACCTAAAAGCCAATTCGGTTTCCGAAAAGGTTTAAGTACCATGGATAGCCTAAGTACCTTGGTCACAGATATTCATATTGCCTTCTCAAAACATGAATTTCTCATAGGAGTTTTCTTGGATATTTCTTCTGCATATGATAATGTGCTTCTTCCTGTGCTCAGGCAGAAAATGCTTAATCTGAGCATTCCAGTGAGGATAGTCAATTACGTCTCTAACTTTCTCTCTTCTAGATCAATATCTATAAATGTTAAAAATCTCCTGCTTCCCCCAAAAACTATATGGAAAGGACTTCCACAAGGCTCAGTTCTTAGTCCTCTCCTTTATTCTATATATACTCACGATTTAGAACTTTCAGTAAATTCTTTTTGTAATGTTCTTCAATATGCAGACGATTTAGCTCTATACATCTCCTCAAACAACTTCACAGTGGCATGTTCCCGTCTAAACTCATCCATGGATTATTTACAAGAATGGTTAACTAATCATGGCCTCTCTTTATCTGTGGCCAAGAGTAGTGTGGTGATCTTTTCCCGCCAAAGGCGAGTTCCCGATATATCTGTTGTATATGATAAGCAACCTATTCCAGTTAGAGGCAATGTTAAATTTTTGGGAGTTATCCTTGATTCGAAATTGGCCTTCGGTCCATACATTGAATACATAACACAAAAATGCGAAAAAAACATAAATATTCTTCGGTCTTTGTCAGGTGTTTGGTGGGGGTCCCATCCTTTTTCTCAGAAATTACTGTACAATGCTTTAATACGAAGCCACCTTGACTATGGATGTTTTCTGTTGGAGCCTTGCAATAAATCATCCCTTAAAGTAATGGACAAAATTCAATCGAAATGCCTTCGCATTATTACAGGGGCAATGAAATCCTCACCAATAAATGTTCTTCAGGTTGAGTGCGTAGATCCTCCTTTAAGATTAAGAAGGCAATACCTTTCAGACAGATTCTTATTTAAGATCTGCCAACTTTCAGATCATCCCCTAATTCCTAAATTGCACCTTCTTTCAGAGTATATCTCATCTGACCGATACTGGACCCATAAGGACTCTCCCTGCTTGTTTAAAAGTTTTGTAATTTTTCTTCAGCTTCCTTACCCAATCTTTCAATGCAAAATAAATCCACTCTTTGATGTTCCTTACGAGGCTATTGTTTACCAACCCGACATTCATCTAGATCTAGGTATAGAAAAGGATTCTCCAATGGCAAATTTGAAATTAAAAGAAATTATAGAAAACACCTTTAAAGATTGGCTTGTCATGTACACAGACGCTTCAAAACATTCTGATGAAGACTATACTGGAGCTGCTGTTTGGATTCCTAAGTTCAAAATCATTCTTAACTTTAAATGCCCCTCACTATCCTCCACTTTTACTGGTGAAGCAACTGCAATCAGTGAAGCTTTGTTATATGTAGAGTCACATAATCTTAATAAAACAGTTATTTTCACAGATTCAAAAAGTTGTTTGTTAGCTATTTTGTCCAATCAATTCCATAACAAACATAAGATTCCACTAATTCTTAAAATAAAAAATACCCTATTCAGATGCCATCTTAAAGGAATCCATGTTTCAGTGGCCTGGATTCCAGGCCACAGTGGTATCCATGGTAACGAAACAGCTGATGTACTCGCTAAAAATGCAATTGCTAATGGCATTCTACAAAATTTAATTTACTCACATGACCTAATTTTGCTAGCTAAAAGGAAACTGAATGAAAATTGGAATAAATTATGGGAAGTTTCCAAAAAAGTTAAAGGTAAGCACTATGCTGCCATCCAAGAGGTTATTCCTCCCAAGCCTTGGTTCTTTAAATTTAACAAAGCAAATAAACATGCAACTTCAATCATTTGTAGATTAAGAATTGGACACGCCTGTACACATGCACATCTGGCAAAAATCAGAGTAAGGGATAGCTCATTGTGTGAATGTGGCTTAGATGAAGGTTCCACAAACCATATTTTTTTCAACTGTCCCAAATTATCCTCCTCCCTTTATGATTACCTTCCTCCTTATATTCCTCGACCTATAGATTTTAATTCTCTTTTAACATATACCAGTACTCCTTTTGTGTATATTTTATGTGATTTTATTAATACTAATAATATGAAACTTTAAATCCTTGTCACTTTTAACAAACGGGTAAGAGTCTAACACCTGTGTTTGTCATATTTGTTCTAGGTAATTCAACAAATAGATTTGTCAAAATTCTCGGAGGAAAACTGAATCCTTGTATTATCACAGACTCTTATTTTAATTAAACTCATAAGCTTTCATTTTCTACTCAATACGTCATTGGCGAATTTTATCAAACCGCCACAAAAGAAAGAAGAAGAATATTAAAAAAAAGTTAAGGAAGGGAAAGGGAAAAAAGAGAGAAGAGGGGGAGTGGTTGGGAGGGGGGGGGGGGTGGGTGGTAGTTTTGGAGTTAAAAAAGGGGGGGCGGGGACCCCCTCGGGGGGGCCTGAAAACCTAAAATGAGGCCTTGAGTTCATTTTTTTATTTCTAAAACTCCGACAATTCCATTGAAGAATTGGCGGGACTGCGAATGTTACGGGCTAAGGAGGAAAGCTGAGTAAGTTTTTGGTGTAAGCTGAGAGGAAGTTCCGTGTCACTAAAACGGGAGATCATGTTAATTAGAATTGATATCATAAGTTCGCAGAAATTATCATTACTAGAGGAGTTGTTGTCATTTCCCAGTAGAGCACACCCATTAGGAAGGGAAGAATTAGGATTCTCAACAATTGCTTGATGGGCTGCCATATCATATCCAGAATTTAATGGTGGGCTGCGGGTACGTTGAGGGATAAAAATTGTTTTTTTATATGATGCAGTTTGTGAGAGCTGAGCCGAAGGGGTTGAAAGACTGTCAGTTACAGTATAAGGGGTCTGTTGAGAACAATTACGAGGCTGGATTCTTGTTGTATCAGCAAAGGATCTTTTTGTCTGAGGGAATCTAGCTGAAGCTTCTAAATATGAAATATTTTCTTGTGACATAACAAGTTTAATAGATTTTTGCCTTAGATGTTCAGGACATGTAGGGTCTTTTGCGGTGTGGGGACCAGAGCAGAATAGGCAAGTAGGAGTTTGTCGAGTACAAGATAAACCTTCATGATTCTGTGCACATACAAAGCAGCGAGGAGATGATCGGCACTGGGAAGTAACATGGCCATATCTACAGCATTTATGACACTGAATTAGTGGCAAAACATATTTTTCCACTGGCATTGAGGTGTAAAAACAGTAAATATGGGGAGGAAGTTTTTGTCCAGAAAAAGTTAGAACAACCGTCTGAGTTGGAACCCATGAAACGCTATTGCTGTCACTCACTGATCGTCTATTATGTCGCCGTGCTTTAATTATAGAACCGTATCCAGAGGGAATTTCTATAGCTGCTATTAATTCTTCTAGTGTCCACTCTATGGGAACTTGTCTAACTAGCCCCATACGAGTGATACTATATGAGGGGATGGTTGCTTCATATTTAGAAATTTGGAGAGCTGGGTGATCGATAAAGGTGTTTGCATCTGCAGCTGATTTAAACTCCACGGATATTCTATTTCGTCCAACTTTTTTGACTCCATCATGGACTATATTTTTAATATTGTTATGATACAGAAAGTGACCGAATTTAATTGGTTTAAGAGTTACTCCAGACAGCTGATCATTTGAGATTTTACTTACGTGAACTAGAAAAGGAGCGGCATCATCTTGAGAGTACTTAACTTTTTTTATTAATAAAATCAGGATGGGTATATGAGGATTGTATTGAAGGAAACTGTTGATTTGGATCAGTAATAACTATTTTTTGTGGATGGGCAGACTCGTTACTTACTTGGGCACGTTTACGTTTAATTAATTCTACATTATCAATGTTAGTGGGTAAGGAAAAGGAATCATTGCGAACCCTTCCGGGATCGGGAGGTTCGTCCTCCATTATATTACTACAACAAAAAATTACATAAAAACGGCACAACTACAAACACTTACTAATTTACAGATATTAAAACCTCCACCAAGACAGAAAAATTTACTATGGTAAATCAACAACACTTAATAAAACAATAAATTTTAAGCAAAAAAGGCACGACACTTGTATCTCTCACTTCCTCCGAAACCAAAAAAAAGTTTTTTAGTTGTTACTAGGAAGACGCTTCTGCCCATCTGATTTTTTTTTCAATCTGTCGCCTCTTACTACACCCACTGGATGTACGAAAGGTAATAACTACAAGGCTATACTGGGGCGGCCGCTGTCTGCAGTGTGTCAAGCGACCGCGACCAGCGGATGTGTTAGTGAAGAGTTCGTCCGTCCTGCCTTTTAAACAAATCTTGTTTTATTATCCGTCATTTTAAAATGCCAAACATACATTTTGAAGATTTTATTAGTATGAGTAATTTTTTTGGATAATGATTAGACTTGCACAAATATTCGGCTATTATTCGGTATTTGACCTAATCAGTTATTCTTATTTCCTATTCGGCCGAACACTGAATATCGGGCACTATTCGACCGAATACAGAATAAGATGTTCTGTTGTAGTCAAATAAGGGAGAAAATAAAAATATTGATTTATTTTATTATATTGTTTTTATTTATTTTAATCACATTAGTAGTCACAGGTACATAATCAACTTCTATATTATAAAAAAATAACAAAAAAACTATTAGATAAATGTCTATGCACCTGAATGATAGTAATTAAAGTGAAAGATTATAGTGCAGAAAGACAAATTTTTCTGCATCTTCAGGCAGTAGTTGACTAGTTTTCTTCTTATAAACAATTCCAGATTCCGAGAATAGACGCTCTGAATAAAATAAGACTTCCTTCCCGGCTTAATAATTTGCCTAATAATAAAGAAGTACAAAAAAAAAAATTAAAATAACGAAAAATCTCTCTTAGTACTATAAATTTTTAATAAATATTTTCTTGCTTCTTTATTTTATGAGGAATAGTAATATATCTACTATTCTTATTCAAACTTGTTTTCGTGAAAAATAAATATTATAATTCTCTATTTGTAATTATTATGGATGACAAACACTACACCTGCACGCAGTTTACCCAGCTTTTCAGTCAGGCGAAGGTTTTGGTTACCAATGACAAAAAATCTATTGAAAAATGTCAAAACTGAGACTCCCTCCCCAGAGTGATGGAACAGTACTACTACTATGAGGATGTCGTTTTGGCGTTAACTAACCTGGCTGTTCTTCGTGATGAGTATTTTTAACTCTTATGTGAAATGTATACTTGCTGGCACATTCTTAAAATGTCCAAAAGTGCACTTAAAAGGGCTGATGGAATGGCGATTAGTAGAACCTTAACTTCGAATTTTACATTGAGGTAATTTACATATGTTTAAAATTTATAAATATTGGACTGTGAAGACTACATATAGGAGTATGTAACATTATAAAATCATGAAGTTATTTTGTTCTAGGTAAAATAGTAGAAAAAAAAGTGTGCTCGAATACAGAGACAGTGAATGGACCTAGCAGAGTACTACTCAGTACAACAGTCGCCAGCAAGCCTACGCACACTGATGTTCAGGTATCCTCGCCCAGATTACTCGATAAGGTAAACTTTTAGTTCCCTCTCCTCTACTCTATTAGCTTCACTGGAGGTCATCATATAAAAAGTGATTAACGAGATCCAAATCACATTGAGGCATTTGAGACATCTTTATATATTGGATTCTACTTTAAAGCATATAAAATTTTAAGTTTTATTAAATTTGGACATTAATTGTACCAGAAGCTCCATAAAATCTTAATAAAACCCAGGCAATAATACTCTGTAACAAATTTTCTGTAAAAAAACTCAACTGCATTTATTGTCCTCACATTCTATCTTGGCCGGGCTGAAGTTGGGTAACTAAATTATATTACACATAATAAACATAATATACTAGCTGTCTCGACAAACGTTATTTTGCGCTTTCCTCTATGAGGCGCGATGAGTTTCATACCGAATTCACTTGGAATTTTAGTGTAAATATATTTTATTGATACAGTAGATTTCATTAATAACGACTCCCGTTTTGAAACTGTTTCCGAAACATTGTTTCTCAATGAATACATGGCTTAAATTTCTAATAATAAAATAAATTTCATTATGTATTTTTACATATTTAATTACACCTACATTAATTTTTTTTTTGATAATTCGTTTCGTTACTAAATTACGCTTCTTTAAATTAAGAGGATTTACTTCCAATGATGAGTTTCCGCCTTTACCTACACATCACGTTTACTAGTTATACTTGAGTCTATTTTCTTCGCCCCGTGAGTGCAAGAAACCACTACATTAATAAAAAAAAATAGTATGTACAATAGTAAGTTTGATGTTCGTTTTTTTATATAAAAGGTAAATAAATTGTCTGTTTTTAAAAGTTATTTTCTTATATTTTGTCTCGTAACAATTTATAAAATTTGTATTTCAAATACTATGTCATTCATGTGAGAAATAAAGTAGTCAGAAGTAACTAAAATGAAATGCAGTGTTAGTTTTCACCACAATCTAATAAGAAGTGCTAGTGCAGCTTTCATTATAAATCATGTAATTTTTTTTTATATTCCTCAAGGTTCAATGTGCGAAAATTACGTTTTGTGTTATAATTCCGATATATCGTGAATATTATGACAAAGTTGTTTTCAATAAAAATAACATTGGTCAAAGATAGCGTAATAAAGTATATATACCTATGATAGATTTTTTATTTATTTATTAGAGGCACCTACTGAGTGTATATATTACGAAATAGATATAACTGTATTGTTTATTTTTTTTATTAAAAATAACATTAGTTATTCATCTAACTTACATGTACCGTGTGACTGTGTAATAAGGTGCGATACGGTTTACGGAATGGTACACCAACTGATCGGCTAGGTCAGGTGAAATTTGTTTATTTCAAAAATAATAATTAGAATGGAATTAGTTTTCGTTCGTAGCTTAGGTGAGGAAGGTAATAAAAAATTGACTACTGAAATAAAACCTAATACTAAATCTAAAATGCATATCTAAAGTCACATTATAAGTTGTTTTAATGTTCCAAATAGTTATCGAACGTGACAAAGTCACGTTGATTTTTCACTGTTACCTTTTGTAAGTGGAACGATGGTCATTGTTATTATAAATAACACTTCACTAAGTATAGTCGCCTCTTACGACTTCGACGGGATGATATGGATATTCATACACCTCCACAACATGGTAATGGATAATTTCTCAAAATATTTTATGTATCAACAACGTCTTGCGATCGTCGTTTCTCTAGCGCTCACTTAATCTTCATACAAATTATTCAGTATTTTTATTTTATTTATATTTTAATTGTTGATAATTTTAATTTTGGATAGGAAGATGGTAATAACTAAGTTATATTTACCTTCATTTAAGAAAAATATTGTCATTGGCCTAACCTACTATACTCTTGGTTCAAAATTCTATCTAATTGGTCCAATATACTGTCTGGACGTGAGTGGTTAATGAGTAATTATTATGAAATACCCTAAAATCTCATGCAGGTATTACGCTAGAGTCTATACTCAATGAACGAATCAACAAAGAAATACACAAAATGTTTATTTATAGAGTCATTAAGCTTTCTTATCTCTTGTTCACAATCCCAGATGGTCGGCAGCTGTGATAATACGCTTAAAATTAGTTACTCAGTAATTTTTGGGATGTTAGATCGTTTGTTCATCAA
The DNA here is from genome assembly GCA_907164705.1 of Parnassius apollo. Taxonomy (NCBI): domain Eukaryota; kingdom Metazoa; phylum Arthropoda; class Insecta; order Lepidoptera; family Papilionidae; genus Parnassius; species Parnassius apollo. The sequence goes on along the minus strand of CAJQZP010000288.1, from coordinate 1,549,407 downwards.
GGCACCCGTTGGAAGAATGTTTAAGGTTAAAGAATAAGTAGATATTATTTCGAGGCTTGAGGATGGTGAAAGTATAATATTACTTTCACCATCCTCAAGCCTTGTGCAAACAATTCAATATTTCGCATTCTATAGTGTCAACAATGTGGAAAACCGCTCTGAAATTATGCAATGCTTCGAAAAAAAGTATTAGCAAAAAGTATTATTTGACAATAAATATTATTTTTATGCTTTCTTAATGTCAAGTTTTCTGTTCTCCCCACTTCTACCTGTGGATATAGTGAGTTTCGGGTAGAGTGACGAAATTACACAAGTCCCTTCATAGCCGTTATAAGTGAAATCTACTGTAACTCGACCACTTATTGGATCCTGCTTTTGTAGTTTTCTTTTATGGGAGATTAGCAGTCATTTTGGTCCATTAATCCAGAATTTATTAATGACGACTACATTACCTATGGGGATCCTAGCATTACTATAAACTATTGTTACACACCAATGATTAAACATAGAAATTTAGTATTCAATAAAAATATATTAAAAACTCCCTTCCCTGCGACTACGTCCGCGTGGTAATTATTGTGATTGTATTTCATTGGTTTTAATTTTTTTGGTGCATTACTCTAACTTTTTCTTAAATAAAAGTAGCTTAAGTTACTCCTTATAACATTAGTTATCTGCCGGTTAAAGTTCCGTCAAAATCGGCCTGGCCATTTCAGAGATTAACCGGAACAAACAGACAGACAGACAAAAATTTTAAAAATTGTTGTTTTGCTATAAGTACCGTTTATACTTTCATATACATTTAGTAAAAAGCTATTATTTTGACTTTACAACCAGACACTTCAATTTTACTTTATTTGTATATATTGGATACAAATATGTAGTTTAGTTTGATTTAAACTCCAAAGAAAGTTGAAGCTATAAGAGTCATAAAGCTATTTGTTACGTAAATATGCTATTACTGTGTTTTTGTGTAATTTTTTATAGATTTTATATTATTTTCCGCCTAGTCACGAACCCGAATATACCCTTTTTAATTTAAAATTAATTAATGTTGATGAGGAATGTTGAATTGTCTATTAAGCATTATGTTTCTGCACAAATTGTTATTGGAAAAGTTTTGTGTTAATTTATTACTTCTATTATGTTGTATTTACTGCCCTCAATGAGATTCTGGTCTTTATATAAAACTATTAGAAATTCTTTTTTTATTGTAAAAATAGAAAAAGCCTTTTTCAAACACTAGTGGTTAACTGCATTCATTTCTTTATATACAGGGTTATTGTTCAAGGAGTATCCAAATTTTATATTTAAGTTCAAATGTAAATAATGATATACCGTTCTTGCAGTTTTTGCAAATACGAGAAAATAAGGCTCCTACTTTTATTTGAAAATATCCCAAATTGAATGTAATTTATGAGAAACAACTACGCGTACGCGCGCTGTTCTATGTCGTTTCAATTCTTAATGTATTTGCCGACCGAGCAACTCACGAAAGCGTGCGTGCGTAGTAAAATTGTAGGCGTTAGATATTTATGAATGTCAACAGTTACAATAATGCATTACCACGCATTCTGAATTTAAAAGATAAAAAGGACAGAATGTTTGAATTTTTTTTAATTAATTTTTCTTCACCATTCGCCTATTTTACCTATTTTGAACCTTATCTGCAAATTTTGGTGTATATTGCAAAATAACCCTGTATACTTGTCTGTTTATTATGCAAAGTTGTAATTTGAGGAGTAATGTTTTATGAAAAGATGTATAAATTGCTTTTGCTGAAATTTGGTTAATTGCATGTCTGTAACAACTTTGAGCCTTAAAAAGTTTGCCAAGCTAATTTTGGAATACGCCTAAGGTATAGTTCTGCTGTGTAGATTATTTAGATTCTTAGCTTTAATATTGTGGGGTTCTATTGTGTAGTGTAGACAACTCTCAATCTATAATTTCAATTGAAAATAGAGTAACATTTTTTTAGCAGTGTAAAATTTTTACAATTGAGATATCTTTGGACGAATCCTTCTGTACTATATAGTAGAGCAGATGGTTTTGTAGTCACAGAATTAAGCCTCACATGTTCACTGCATACATTTTGCATTAGATGACACTAACATAGCAGTTAAGTAATGGCCTTACTTGAAGTGTTGATTACAAGCATAGAATACTATAATACGTATATAGAATGGGGAAGTGGGCAAAGCCCGTGTTAAATTAAACATTTATATGTGTGAATTGACTAACATTTATACGTGTGAATTGACTAACATGTCAATTCACACGTATAAATGTCAACACAATCAATCGTTTCGAATTTTCGAGTCAAGCGTCGCTGCATGCAAATTATTTAAAAAATGGCAAATTGTGTAATAATTACGGGTCGAAAGAACGGCGGGAAATTAAATTTAAATAAAGGAGACATATTCTACAACCAGTAAGTCGAAACTATTTATGTTTTGTGAATATTAAAAACAAAAATAAAGAAATATTTATGTGTCAAAAACATTAATCAAAAGTCTAAAATGTGTTTGTAGTAGTGATAACCGATAATACGACGTAATTGCTTGTATGTGTATTCCATGCGACGCCAATCCTCGTACGAAAGAAGGTTGACAGCCATTCTATTGTGTATTATAGTATTCTATGATAACAAGATAAAATTGTATGAGTGTGTTTTAATATACATAATATAAATAATGATAAATTATGTTTGTTTGGTGTGCGTATTATAGTTAAAGTGTACATTTGATATATTTTTACAAATACAATTTATGATTAAACAGGGTCTCGTAGACTACGACGGCGATTCTGACGAGGAGGAAGAGGGCGGCGGCGGTGGGAGTGGGGGCAGTAGTAGTGGCGGAAGTGGGTCGGATACAAGCGAAGAGCGCGACGCGAAGCGGCCCCGCTTAGCGTAGTGTCGACGGTTCCACAAGCCTAGGTTTCAAGGAATATAAAGTCTCCGCCAGTCTCGCTGCACTGTGCACGCCGCCCAGTGAACGAATAAAATGCCGTAAGGAATCCACTTAGTGCACTACGTAGACGTTATAAAGCGTTTGCTAAAATACTGTTGCGTGATCCGGCTCACGGTGGCAACTTCGATTCCTTTCTTTGTTTCCTATTTCAGTTGTCGTCTGTTTTAGGATTATGCAACTGTGTTCCCTGCGCCAGTAAGTTGGCGTAGCTTACATATTTGCATGACCATGGATTAGTTAAAGCTGCTAGGCAGTGATGTATTTCTAGCCGTGTTGTATCCGTTTTTTATGTAAATAAGAAATCACTCAAGTGTCTCAGCTTTTGTGGTAGTTAGCGTATGAACCTGTTCATACAAATAGTGTAATCTGTGTGATCACACGACAGGACGGTATTGGAATGCAGAACAAGTATCAGTTATGAAAGTGTAAAATGTGAAATAATTTTAATGGTTATGTTACTTTTCTCATGAAATGTAATCACAAAAAGTACAAAGAATTTACAAGTGAGGGATTTTAAATGTGTAACAAGTAATGTGAGGAATGTGACAACACCACGATTGCAAAAAGGAAGTGTAAAAAAATATATACGTATTTATATTGAAAATAAAATAGTTTGTTAATAGACACAACATGACCAATTTTTTTTAAAGTCTAATCCTACGATGTGCTGTGGAATTGCTACTGAGTAGTGTGTTATTGTATTTTGAGATATCTATTAATGGATCACAAATAGATTTATTCTTTGTTTCTGTCTGATGGTATATAAGTTTTCTCAGCATGATGTTAAATTGCATATATATTTTTTTGATTTATTATGAATAGCATGAATATTTGAACAATAATTTGCATTCCTCTCTCACATTGAGCTTCTGAGAGGACATTATTTTTTTAAATTTTATACGTACGAGTTTTCTATATATAAAAGATGTCATTAAGACTCGTTGTCACTTTGACTTAAAGTGAGACAGCACGAGACTTCACAGCCTCTTAAAATTAAACAGTGTTTGAATATTTGGGTATCAGCTTGAAGTTTGAATGTGAAAGTCAAACCTTTTTTAATTTGCGCGAAATATTTCTTGTTCTTTATCTCTTGGTTATATTATGGCTCGTTGGTCTAGTGGTTGTAGTAGTGCGACTGCTGATCATGAGGTCCTGAGTTTGAATCCCGGGTCGGGCCAAAAATTAATTAATGAGTTTTTCCATCAAGAAATTCTCAGTAGTTGCCCGAAGTTTGGAAGTTGGCGGTGTCTCACCCTCGGAAAGCACGTAAAGCTGTTGGTCCTGCGCCTGATCTCTCTCCGGTCGTGTCGGTTTACCGTCTCATCGGATTATGAGAGTGAGGGAATAGAAGAGTACACCTGTGCTTGCACATACACTTGGGCACTCTAATCCTGTCCTGTGCTGATGGCGAGCCTCATGCCGGAGTTGAAGCAGGCCGCCGTGGCCGGAATTCGGTCTGGAGGACATTATTATTATATTATGGTATATAGTTCACTGCTGGACATAGCAGGGTTATGCCATAACTGCATAGCAACTGCATTGGCGGCCGCTGTACCGATAGTTTCGTACCTCTGACGATGTATGTAAGAGGGTTTACACCGCAACATTTTGAAGGCTTTTACAAAAATTTGCAAAATTGCTTGTCTCTTCATATTGTTACTTTCGTTTAGAAAAATCAAATAAAATATGTTTGCAACCTTTGCCGAAAACCATTTATCTTTTCGGCAAAGATTGGATTGTTTTATGCGAAAAGGTATGCTTGGTAATGTGTTTCAAACCTATTCAACTAAAATTTACAAAATCAGTATTTTTTGTGATTTTTTTATGTCTCTGAGAAGCTCAAATTACCAATGGTTTTAATCATTAATTGCTTAATAAACCATTGTAATAAAATGCTTTAATGCATTTAGATATGGATCCCTATAAAATTTATTTTGTCTTTTACTTAACATATTAAAAAGAAACTGCAAAATCAGTTACGAAGTGCTTTACTAGGTGTTGTTTATTGTTTTAGGGTTATTGCTTTTATAAAGGGATCCATATCTTGATGCCATATTTAGTTCGACATCATGTTTCATTAAGGACATGTTAATATGTTTTATTCGATTGGATTAAGCGTGAAATGCGCAGAAGAAGAAAAAAAGATAAGAATAAGCTATGTTCTTCCTTCTTCTTATCTGCAAAACAAACCATCTCTATTTTCCGCTTACGCCTTGATTTAATTTTAATCCGCGGAAGTAATGTGTATGTGATAAAGATATCTGATTAAAATCCTTTTTTTTTGTAACCTTTAAAATCTAGTTTTTAATGTTCTTACTTTGTAAATAATATTATATTTTATAAAATATATTTAATGTGGGTATGATCAAATGGCGGCCGGTTTGTTTACATATGTATTCGTGAGCCGTGGTTGATGTACAAACCATAGACGTCGTCCAAAGTATACTTACGGAGTAGTAGGGTAACATGTCATTATTGAGGTTCAGTGTAATACATTTACATTGAATAAACGAAAATAAATGACTCACTAATTACGAATTCAAAGATTTTCAATTGAATGAACTTGAAACTCTGTTGAGCATAAAATCAATATAGAAACGTTTGAGTTATATGTGTTATATTTACTATTTTTAATGGCGATAATACATTGTCATATACACATCAATTTTCAAACCTAAAACTATGACCATCTTCAACTCTGTGACTTAAATGTTTCTTTCTACATTCTTTTAAAAAAAATTACCAGCGTAAATTATTATTTATTTAACAAAATGAAAAGACTGTATCATTTTAATATTGATTTGCCAACTCTTTGTGTATGTGAGTCACTACAGATGGAATATAGGTGTTAAAAGCTGTTAGAAAAAAAGAAGAAATAGATTTATATGGAAGTGAAGGATGTTTCGTAAGAATTATTATTTATCATTCTTTTTTTACACATTTCGCTTTTAGTTAAAACTTTTTACATGAATTCGAATAATTTTAAAATTTTAATTTAATAAATAAAGTGGGGTGTTGACATGAGTACAACAGTATACATTTATACTATTAAGATTGTATATGGAATATGGTCAATATGTCTTATCAATTCTATATTCAATCGTAATTCAATTCATTTTGCACATAGTAAAATACGATTTTTTTCCGTCTTTGACAAAATTTCCTTTCACTTACCACACTACACTCCCTTTAATCTAATTTGCGCTCCAATTATATTAATTTATGCATCTTTTTTATAATAAATATTGTTCAGTTTATAAAAATACTTAATTTTGCATTAAAAAGCTGTTGAAAATGATGTTTTTATATGAAAAAAGGACATTGCGCCAGTTATAATGCTCGTGTGAATAAGGGGGCATCCATAAATTACGTGAGATGTTTAAGGGGGGAAGGGGTCGTCAAATCTCATCTAATCTTACGTTGGAAAGGGTCTCCGCAAATATTACGCATTTTTTTTCCGATTGAAACAAAAAAAAACTATTTTGGTTCATTTAATCCAGATTGTACATGCTTAAGAGTTAATCTTAAGCGTATAACGTAATACGATTAAACACTACTGAAATGTCAGATTATTACACCAATTAGTCAATCCTATGGTCAAGCCAAAGAGTATAGTAGGTTTGGCTTGGTTTTTAATGAAGTTAAATATAACTTAGAGTCATTACCAAATTCTTATCCAAAATTAAAAATTATCCACAGTTAAAATATCGAATTATTTGTATGAAGGTCACGTGAGCGCTATTGAAACGACGATTGTAAGACGTTGTTGATAAATAAAATGTTTAATGAAATAGTACAGTAAAAATAGAATTTAACTTTGCACTAAATTTCCGATCCAATTTTATTTTTTATAAGATTTAGGATCACTTACTCAGCTTAAAATCACAAAATGCTGACAGATCCAGGTGGTGCTTTCAGTGCCATCTTGAAAAAACGTTTTCAGCCGATATCTCGGAAACTATGCACTTTAAGGCAAAAGTGATAGGAACCATTATTGTAGAAAATAAAATTTCGCATCTTTTGTTTCCAGTAGACTTTTTTGTAAAACTTAACGTTTACGATTTATGGCCCATTTAATGAAAGGGTTTTTCTATCGCAGCTAATAACTCTTGAAATATTAGATTAATCAATAAAATGCATAAATCTATTTTTAAAGATCAGTTTATTTTCTAAAACTTTTGTTTGAAACTTTTTTTCTAGTGTCCATCTTTTTGAGTTATAGGACGTTTAATGTTTTTTTCTTTCTTTTTACAATAAAAATCTAACGCGTTTATGTAAGAAATCCACATGTTAAAAAAATCTCACGTGGAATTGGGGGTTGGGAGAGGGGGTTGAATAAAATCTCACGACATCTCACCAGGGAGGGGGGGGGGAGATAGAAAATTAAAAAAAAAACACCTAATTTATGGACGCCCCCTAACCTAAAAACTCTGATCAAAGAAAGTTTCACTGGCAGCTTATTATTATTTGACGATGTATAGTTACAATACATATTATAAGTGAAGACAAGTAATCATCGTGGTAACTGCATACACAACTATACACAAATACTTCACGAGACACCTCACCTACATATTTACCCCTTTTTGACGGACTTTATGATTTTAAATTGTCTATATTTTGTAAAATTGGTGACTTAGTATTTTGTGCACATTCAGCAACCTAAGCATGAGTGATGACATAATATATTATTTTATTCAAACATGGCAGTCTGTGCAATGATGCGGGATTTCTTAACAATTTTTTATCATCTCCCTTTGTGTAACCTTAAATTCTTTGTTTCTACGGTGATATTTCTTTTCTGTAGTGAAGTTTGTCAGGATCGTATATAGTCTGTTCGCTTAGATACGGTTGCCGCCTTGGCAGAATGCCGCATCTTGTCAAAGGTGCCGCCGCGACATCAAAGGTCGCTGGATGCGGCATATACGAGCAAGAAAATTTGGCACTAGACATGTGTCAATAATTCATTTGTCGTGATAGAATCATTCTAGTATATTTCGTCACGCGTACCGGTACATTCGGATCGATCATTCAAATGGATCATTTCGGGCTCCAGTACTCTGTAAGTCTGTGAGATCCATTGAGAACCGAAAATTTTCTTTCAATTCATTCAGATCATTCGGGATTCGGTCGGTTTTCAACTCATTCACAATTCACACCAATTACGAGTTAAAAAGGTTCCGTCAATTGTTTGTGATTGGTTGTACCAGAATATTCAAAAACAGATATAGTGAAAGGTTCTTTGCTACCTAACTTGTGTTTATCATTTATATTCATATTTTATTACAACTATAACAATAAAATAATATTCTATTTTATTCTTCGAATAGAAAAACATTTATTTTACAAACACAGAAAAAATAATAAAATAAAAGCAAAATAATAAGTGCGCCTCCGAGTGTACGGATACTATCTTAGTGAACAGACTATACCACAGTAATTCTACTGACAAGTAACAGTACTCCCGCTGCTGTGTTACTGCTTAGCTGTTGTTGCAGGCATCCATGGCCTGCAGTAACCACTTACCATCTGGACTGTTGCTTGTTTTCCGCTCTAATAGAACAATAAATGACATGTTCATGCAAATGATGTCCCATAAATATACATTTTAACCCCGCCCCCTTTTGATTAGTTATTTTGTAATTTGCCCGAAAAATTTAGTGTTTCTGTGATTATATTTTTTAATGGTTGTGAATGGGGACTTTAAATAGTTCATATTCTTTTCTGTACTCACGTCTCACACCTAATCAATATGATTCTTGGTTATCTATCTCTGTGTCTACTCTAGGAATACATATCAATTTTATATATACTTGACAACACAATTATTGATCTCTGTAATAATACGAATGTTAAATACCAAAATTTTCTTATAATGATCGTCACACATACTTTCAAATTCTTAAACAGGAATCGCGATTATTGTTGTAAATTATAAATATATTTTGCTGATGTCGTTAAATTTTCGACATATAAACAATCGTTACGAAGGTTGCACGTATTATATGTAAATTTATATAAATTTGTGTATAAAAAATAATTATAAAACGGACGCAAATTTATTTTGTGTGCAATCTTAAAATGAATAAAATACATGGTTTATTTCTGTTGATGACGATCCATGTTCTATAAGTATTCAATTTATTTAAAAAAAATTATTTGCTCTTAAATTAATTTTTGAAACAGGCGTTCATGACGATAAAGAGATGCACAGTTAATGCGAGGCGAAATTATTACATACGTGGAATGGTTTGTCAGAGAATTGTAAATATATAACGTTTTATGTAATGACTTTATTTTGAAGTCTGCAAATATCCACGTGTATAATAGCGCATAGCTGTCAATTAGATTTAAAATAAATCTTATATTCCTTGAAATAACTTCCCCGTTTAAAATACGAAGTTCTAGATGGAAGTAGACTGTAACAATGACTATTTTTTATCTATCTAGGTGGATGACCATCTTAAACTAATTTATACACAAAATAAAATTTAAAATAGATTTACCTATTGGCAAGTTGTGTAAAATAAATAAGCTTACTATAATGCTATTATTATGTCACTAGTTAAGTAAGCAATATAAATATAAGGTAATACGAGAAGCTTGTTTTTCAATTTACCCCAAACTGATAAGAAAATAAAATATTTGTGTTCAAAACATATTGATGATTGAAGCAGCCATTGGTGAGAAAGCGCTGCAGTGAAAGATATTAAAAATAATTTGTTCTTCAATGTTTCATTATTATTTGTTATCATTATTTCAATCTTTACGTGGTAGAGCCACGCTGCAGCTATATTATGGTTGTAGCACGAATGGGTCGGCTCGTCGGGGGTAGGACCACGCTCTCACAGAATACCATCGTGAAATAGCTGCTTAATGCTGTTGTCTATTGATGAGTAGAGAACCGGAGACCCTTTTTACACAACGACGCTTTCTATATTAACCCTTAAGAGTGACAAAACATCTGCATTCCGATTCTCCTTATATACAAAAATCAATTGCCCGTTAGTCTTGCAAAAACCACAGAATAGATAATAGTTCAAGAACAGAAGGATCACTCTGATAGCAAACATGCTAGTTTAAACCTAGTTACAACGCCGCTGCCGTGTAGTGGCGGCTGAGCATATTTATTTATTTATTTATTTATTTATTTAACACCAACAAGACATACGCTAACAAAAGCATATTATTTTTGCAAAAAATCATAAAAACTAAGCGTAGACTTAATTATAGGTGTTACACACATTTCATTACAAAAAAATAGACACAAGTAAAACATATGCAGTGAATTAAATTGAATACAAAAATTAAGAGATCAATAAATATATCAGAATTTAGTGTTATATAATTAATTAAATTAAATCATGCATATTCCACTATTGTTATTAACATTAGAAATTTTATGAACGTTAAACATAACAAAAATAAAATCATTAATAAATTATAATATACAATCATTTCCTAATCACAATTTAGCTTAAAGAAAAATAATATAATTTTACTGTGAATTACAATTATTTGAGGAATATAAATGTAATAAATCACGTTTAAATTTCCAAAAATTATCTGAAAATATGTCAATATCAACTTTTCTATCTTTATTTTTGTTATCATTAGTCATTATGGCACCAATACTATTCTTATGTGATAATTTATATATAGCATTAAAACTCAACATCAGTCTATTAATCGGAGAATAGCGCGCTTGACGAGAACGTGTGCTCTTTTCTACGAATGGTATATAAGACGACGGCCTTTTTGACTTCAATGCGGTACGAAAATTTAATTTGGCTAGTAAGTAAGAACTATCAATGACGCCATTCACCAACTTATACAAGAAAATAAGGTCAAGGAGCTGTCTACGATTCGAAAGTGGCTGAAGCTTAAAGTAATTTAGCTTATCTTCGTAAGTTCTAAGAGTTTTAACTAGGTTATGATCGTAAGATAAATGCAAAAGAAATCTCTTTTGTATCCTTTCAATTCTATGTGAGTAAATATTAAAGTGGGGATTCCATACTACGCTGCAGTATTCCAAGATACTTCGTACCATGGCTGAGTAAATAATTATTTTAGTGCGAGTATCCCTGAATTGCTTACAGTTACGGAAGAGGAAGCCAAGAGTCCTAAAACCCTTGTTGACAACATTATCTATGTGGATATTATAACGAAGCTTATTGTCAAGCATAACTCCTAAATCGCGTATGTGAGGAACTTCAGACAGAATACGACCATTAATGTAATATGTTGTTGCAAGAGATGTTTTCTTTCTAGAAAATTTTATAACATGACACTTGTCAGCATTTAGTGTCATACCGTTGCTACGACACCATAATGTCAAGTTATTTAAGTCTTCCTGTAAGAATTCTGCATCAGAATTTGAGGAGACAGGTCTAAAGATCTTTAGATCGTCAGCAAACAAATAAGATTTCGAATTCTTAAAGCAATTACTGATGTCGTTGATGAAAATGTTAAACAGCAAAGGCCCAAGATGAGATCCTTGAGGTACGCCAGTATAGGCAATAAACGGCTCAGAAGCATAACCATCAACAACAACAGTTGACGATCGATTGGCAAGATATGACTTAAACCAGTCCAGCAAAGGGTTGGCTATACCTATCCTTTTGAGTTTGGCAAGTAAAATAGAGTGATCAACCTTGTCAAAGGCCTTACTGAAATCTGTGTAGATTGCATCAACGGATTGACCAGTATCAAGAGATTCAGTAATGTCTTCCACAAAGGAAACTAGGTTAGTTACTGTTGATCGAGCTTTCACAAACCCATGCTGTTCAGATGTAACAAATTGCTTAAAGTGCCATGAAACAACGGGACATACAAGTTTCTCAAACACTTTTGAAAAAACAGAAATAATGGAAATAGGTCTATAATTTTTAGCTTCCTCTTTGTCACCGGTTTTGAACAAAGGCAACACAAGGGCTTCTTTCCATAAGGTTGGATATGTACTAGTCCTAAGAGATCTATTGATTATCAGTGCAATAGGCAAAGCCAATGCATTAGCGCAATTGCGTACAAATATTGATGGAATGCCATCTGCTCCAGCTCCTTTCTTAATGTCAAGTCTTTTTAAAACATTGTAAACCTGCTCCACTGTATAAGATATATAATCAAGGTACACATTGCAACAAGGGTTCATAAGATTAGGACTAGTATCGAAGTTTTGGATATTATTATTGCGACTGTATACTGACGACTGTATCCACTACCCCCATATCTTCCCTTGGGTATCGTAAGAGGCGACAGAGGGAGGCAGGTAGGAGATGGGCAGCATCTTCCTAATAACAACTATACAATAAAAAAATGCTGTTGCTAACCCGCTCGGCAACTATGGCAAACATCCCACCATGAGGAACGACACAAAAAACGACCTTCAGTCCCCGGCGGCCCCGCTATTCCTGGCTACGGTGGCGACCACGGTAACGGCGGGGCAGGGGGTACTAAGAATTTCCGGTGGAGGTTCGGTTGCCACCTACGATGACTCGACCTGACAACGTATAACGCACGCACCCTGAGGACTGACGAGAAGATACTGGAGCCAGAAGAAGAGGTAGACAAGTGCGCTGGCGTATAATAGGATTATTCGAAGTCCGAAGAGAGGGGGAGGACACGGTAATCCTGGAATCCGGCAACTTGTTCTATCACCGGGAGGGCGACCATCTGTCCCAAGGAGGTGTCGGATTTATCGTCCACAAGTCTCTCGTCAAAGTTGTAAATATTGAGTGTGTCGACGAGGGTTGCGTACCTGATACTCAGAATCACCAAACGGTATTCGCTAAGGTCATGCAGGTTTACGCACCAATCTCGGCACATCACGATGAGGAGGTGAAGGAAATGTATGAAGATATCTCTAGAGCCATGCATTCCTCCAAAACCCACTATACAGTGTTAATGGGAGACTTCAACGTGAATCTAGGCACAAGAGAAAGCGGTGAGCTTAAGTTAGGGAAATTTGGAATGGGGCAACGGAAACCAAGGGGCCAGCAGCTGAATGACTTTATGGAGTAAGAGGGACTCTTTATGATGAACTCTTTCTTCCAGAAGCGGCCCACAGGAAGTGGACTTGGTCGAGCCCCGACGGTTTGACAAAAAATGAGATTGACTTCATTATGACGACCAGACGCCAACTGTTCAGTGATGTCTCAGTGATCGCAAGGGTGAAAACTGGCAGCGATCACCAAATGGTTAGAGGCACACTGAACATAAACGTTAAGTTGGAGAGGTCTCGTCTAATGAAGTCAACGCTCCGTCCCCCTCCTGCTCTATCCAGAACCCCGAAACATTTCAGCTCGAGTTACGTAACAGCTTTCAGTGCCTAGAAGATTGCAATGCAGTGGACGATATGAATGACAAGCTCGTGGAAACTGTCCATGCGGTCGGAGCTAAGTTCTGCAAGACCCGCCGCAGAAGAACAAAATATTTCCGATCACACTCTTAATCTCATGGCTGTTAGACGGGAAATGACGCTGCAGTCTTCAGTACATTTGGCAGCATACAGGCAACTGAACAGACAGATCTCCAAATACATGCGGCGGGACTTAGGCAACTTCAGTACAACTCGTATTGAAGAAGCGATCGAGCGGGACCAAGGCTCCAAAGTCTTTGCCAGGGATTTGTCTGTCAGAAAGAGCCAACTGTTGAAGCTAAAGACCGAGTGTGGCAGCATCGTTTCCGGGACACGTGAGATTTTGAGTGAGATTGAGAGGTTATATTGGCAGCTGTACACGTCATCGTCGGAGCCACACGCAAGTGTGAGTAGCGATCCAAGAGCTAGACTTATTCGGCACTATTCCGATGATATCGCGGACGTCAGTCTGAGCGAGATTATAATGGCTCTCCAGCACCTTAAAAACAGCAAGTCCCCGGGCGAGGATGGAATTACAGCGGAGCTTCTGAAAGCAGGTGGTAAACCGGTACTTGAAGTCCTTCAGAGGCTCTTTAATTACGTCCTCCGTCGTGGCACTACTCCCGATGCGTGGAGCAGAAGTGCGGTGTTCTTGTTCTTCAAGAAAGGTGACAACGCTCTCTTGAAGATCTACACACACACTACGCGGAAAACGCTAGTTTCCCACAAGAGAGAGCTTAAATATTCTTAGTTTCAAGCTACAGTTTTTAAATAAAATTTATGTGGCAATTCGTTTGCAAAAAAAAATTAAGTCTAAAAGAGAATTTGCTCTTCAATGACAGACATTAACGATCGCAGACAAAAATGGCCGACAAAATGGATTGGTACGCAGAATAGGTGAGCCACGCACATCAGTGGTATCAAAATCAGTATATCTAATAAGCTGGCCTCGTATTGTATTTAAATAAGTATCGTCTCGTCTACTTTTCCTTACCTCAACTATCAGGGTTAATTTCTGATATAATTTTGTAGAATGTTATTACCTAAATATTGATTTTCTTTATTCTTGTTGTTATTCAGTTAGTTGTTGTTTTTAATTTTAAACATAAAATATACAACAAAAATATACTTCACATGACAATACTGAAGAGAACGTTCGTCCATCTACCTTCGTTGATAATGATAATTCATCAGATCCAATTCCATCAAGTAGCAAATGCCATTGTATAACACCTTTGACAAATATACATGAACAATCACACGAAAGTAATAATAGTTTGTCTCAAACAGTAAATATGCAACCTAAAACTTCCCCAGTTAGTACAAAAAACTGTACCAATTTCAATGTATATGTGAATTATAACTTCTATAAGAAATAAATGATTAGTTAGTTGAGTTTATTGTGTTTTTATTATTTTATTAAATTGCTTCTCTTTTTCGCAACTGTATTAAAAATAGTTTTTCTGTACACATGCGGAACCGTCATTGCAACTTGTTCCAACTGTCAACCCTCTCCTTCGGCTGCACCTCGGCTCGGGTAGACATTTGTCGGAACTCTTTGCAATGACAGGCTTCCCGCACAAGTAGTGAAATATTATACTATAGTAAATATAACCTAGAAAAAGCCGCCGTAAAACACGTGAAAGTCTGTGCAATAAAATGTTAAAAAAAGTTCTTTAAAATTTACCCTCTAGCTACAGTGGTATCACCCTTATTTAACGCTTTTTTTACTCAGAAGGGCTAGAACCCAGAGCCGTAAAGCCAGTTAATAAAAAAATTACGCTTTTTTTTTTTACGGACACTAATACGCAGCCTGCTATCCTTGCCACTACACTCCCTAAATGAGTATGAGGTGTTTTAGAAAGAGATTTTTTTAAATTATATTACCAGTTTGTTCATATATATATACATACATAAACACTCACGCCTGTCACGAAGAGGGGTAGGCAGAGACTACGGACTTCCATTTGGCAAGTACCTGACATACCTCTTTCGCCTTCTTCGGTTAAGGGTACTTCTAACGTGGCCCATTTTAAAAATGTCGCCAATTTGGGCGATAAACTTTCTTCTAGGGCGTCGCTTCCCGACTTTGCCGTTCACATCTGCCATATAAACTTGCTTTGTCACTCTTTCCTCATTCATTCTTTCTACATGACCAAACCACCGAAGCATTCCTTTCTTAATCCTGGTCACAACATCATCTTGCATACCATATATATTTTTACACCTTTTAATATATTCAAAAAATTATCATTAGACTGTAGTTGTGACATAACATTATGTAATATTATATTAAATTATAATAAATGTCAATTAAAAAATTGTATCACACACAATTAACAAAACAATTTAAATAAATAATTTTTTGCGCACCCCTTTCCCCAAGGGGGGTCGTTTCCGATACGGCTAAAAGATCTTACCAGGTTAAATCCAGTGTTACAGGTGGTGTTTAGTGTGCAGAAGTCCCACATAACCACGCAGCCGGCTGCGTGGTATGCTTTGAGCATTCACTACCTCCCTCCCCCGCTTTCCAGAAGGTAGCCCTTCTTTGCTTCTGGGCGCAAAAAAAGACTCATACATAGAGAAGCGCACATTTTTTGTTTGGAATAGCTTCTCTAGTAAGTACGTAGTACATACAACTCAATGACTAGTAATTTGCAGATTATATGAACATTAGTGTTCAATGTGAGGAAGGTTAATATACAACATGTAAAATTTAGTTTATAACAACGTGAACGTCTTTCAAACAGATAATTTACCTACGAGTACCTCGCACTTACTATTTTTATTATATATACCATTTACATTTTTCTTTGCTATTTACGAACATGCGACACGTGACGGCATTATTAATGATAGAGTGGCAATGGGAAGTGCTACATTTTCAACCTTTTTATTTAATCGACCAAGCGTTTAATTAATAACCAGTATATGCTGATCTTGTATTAGGCTTGTATTAGCTAGTATTTGGAGGTCTACTTCCAAAAACTGCGAAGCTGTGGTCGGTTTGCTAGTCAAATAATTATCTAGATGTACCTATAAATAATAATATCTTTCGCTTTAGACGAAAGTTAATCGAACAAATTGGCGATATATTGAAGATGGAAAACAAATACCAAGAGTACCCTTAACCGATGAGCATGTATGTGAAGTGAGTAGTCTCTGCCTACCTATCTGGTTATGTTTTTTGACCCGAGCGTATCCCAATACGGAATGTTTTAACGGAATTCAGTTTAAAAAATGTTGTATTTTAAAAATGAATAACAAAGGTTTGAGTTACTTTATTCTATGAAAACTAAATTGAGACTACCGTTGAGTGTACCCTATAGCCTGTTTAATAAAAAATAATTATTAAAATGGATTTTCAATTGGCGAAGATATAGTACCTATAGCGTAACATACATACAAAAATATACAATCGAATTTAGAACTTCTATTTGAAGACGGTTAAAAAATCTAGTAACTAATTCACTTAATATATATATATATATATATATATATATATATATATATATATATATATATATATATATATATATATATATATATATAGTGAATTATTTAAATAAAAAATTGCAATCGAAGCTCGAATAGAACGTTTAATTATGAATATCCACCACTTCTGCTTTCAACTTCGTGGCAAGTGCTTTGCGGAGTGACATAGCGTCGGGAGGTGGCGGAGGCGTATTTCCCGCGAGAGCCGCTTGTGCCATTCGAGCTGAACGAGGTCTTTGTTGTCGTTGAGTGCTACTTATCCCCTCCCCTCCTGTGGAATTAACATTTTTATTAATTATTGGTGTAATTAGATCTTCATACATATAAATAAAATTGAAATGTCTGTCTGTATTATCGAATAACCGTTTTATATTGTTGTTGGTATGTTCTGGCAAATTGGAATCTTCGGAATGGCTGAACGTATAATTATAATGAAACTTCACGAAAGAGAGCAATGCCAGGAGCGATCGAGGATAGATCTTATCCCAAGAACTTGTAATGGCTCGGCCACACTATGCTCCTTGCACTGCTCATCGTTGCTCATCGCTCTGCTCCTTGCGCTGCCGCGATGTTGCCCCGTCTGTCCTTTCCGTATATACACTCTTATCTATGGTCTGTCCACACATTGCTCTACTCGCGCGATCAATCGCGACGCTCCGCACTAGGTCCACAGAGTACCTTTGTAATTAGGTCGCTCGCATTTGCAACACAATGTGGCTTGAAACTGTGGCAGCTTGCGCCCTATGCATATAGTATAGTATATATCAATGTCTTAATATCTGTCTAAAAAGATCCTATCATCATCATTCATATAATGATAGGGATTTGGGGTTTTTATCGGGGCAAGCACAGTTGTGTCTGTAGCTCTTGCCATAGCAGTTGTTCTGCTTGTTCGCGTTAAAGAAGTGTTGTTCATTCCGCTCGCACTACTCTGTTGCGCTTGACGACGCCACTACGCTTGCCTTGCTGCGGTGACTAGTTGTACAGATTATTTCTCATAATAAGAGTTAATAATCTTGTTTGATAATTTTTATATAAACTGTTGTTCTGCAGATAGTGTTAAAAAAGCTGAAAGAACTACCAACAACAAACTTAATAAAAAGCCTTGATGGTCAGCTTTCCGGCTTAATGCGTTTGTTTTTTTTTTATTAATTCGGAATAATTTAACTTCTGGGTAACAGAATTTTCTATGGAAAAGATTCCAAGATACGACAGTCTTTCCTGACACATAGTAGAAACGTACATACATACATACATACATACATACATAATACATAAACACTCACGCCTGTCACCCAGAGGGGTAGGCAGAGACTACGGACTTCCATTTGGCACGATCCTGACATACCTCTTACGCCTCCTTTACATCCATATATCTACGCATACATGCTCGTCGGTTAAGGGTACCTCTAACGTGGCCCCTTTCAAAATATCGCCAATTTGGTCGATAAACTTTTTTCTAGGGCGTCCCTTCCCGACTCCGCCGTTCACAACTGCCATATAAATTTGCTTTGTCACTCTTTCCTCATTCATTCTTTGTACATAGTAGAAACGTAGGTAAAATTACAAATGTTTTAATGTATTAAAAATTCGTTTCACGTTTAGCGACAGTTATAGTACAGGTATAGTCAGCAAGATGTGAAGTGCTACACATTTAGGAAAAACTACTACACATTTACGTGGCTGTGCTGATTGATGTTCTTTAAATAATGGGTTCAAGTTTATAAGTTTCTGAACCAATTTACAACCAGAGAAATCACATTATGACCATCTGTTCAACTGATTTGCAAATCAACACAGGATTTTTGGCCTTTCAGGAATTATTTTCATTTTGTATGAAAATGAACACGTATCATAGAATTTTGATAGATAAGTTAAGAAACCAATGCACTTTTAATTGTATCAATCTCAGGGTAGAAAACGTTCATTTTAAACAATTTGTTAGGATCAGTTAGTGTCTCACCTACGGCTTCGTATACAAATAATATTTTCTTTCTACTCAATCGGGTTGGCTTAAAAATTGGATCTATATTTATTACAGCAGACGAAAAGGCTTGGTACTGTTTCAAAATTTTGACAAAATTTTCAAACAATACTACACCTTTGGTAAATCCATAGATTCCGACTGCATAGCTTTTTTGTGCGAGTAGCTATGCAGGTCTAGTAAGACCAGTACCACGGCGACCTAAAATACCTATTGTGATCGCTGCTATGGCTATAGTTCACTGCTAAGCCCTATGCCTTCAATGAATTTTTGAACTTTTTCTTTGAATGAGCAATTTCACTTCTTCTAGGCGAAGAAGATAGTTTCCCAGATGCCAGAATAGCCATGTGCTTTTTAACACAACAGTGTCCAATCAGGGCTCTTGCCAGAATGCGCAGTTTATTTTTAACTAATCTCAGGGCTTCTGAAGCGAATTTACGATCGAAAACCCGGATTAGGGTTTTAATATATTTTAAGCCTGGTGTGTCAGACCAGATCTTAAGTGATTCATTGTGATAAAGAGTTTCAAGGGTCACTCGGGCTAGGCTTTTTGGGGTTTCACAAAATGGCTCGGTTCCAAATTGTGTGCTCTTTATGCCCTCCCGTGCGAGCTCATTGGCAAGTTCATTACCTACAATACCCGCGTGGCACTGAACCCATCTTAAAACGACCCTGTTGCTACATTCCAAGGGTTTAGACAATTCACGTAGTCTCCAACTAGCTTTGAGTTCACTAAGTTTAATATCAGTGGTAGCAGTGCTGCTTGACTATCAGAGTTTATATAAATTATATGGTTGACGTGTAGTATTTTTGCAGATTGATTTCTGCACACTGAAGTATTTTCTGCCTGGAAGATAGAGGTGAATTTGGGGCATCCTGCATACATTCCAAGGCCCATTCTTGACCCACCGGTGTACCATATAGGGTTACTGACCTCAGAGATAACTGGTCCATTCAGCTAGTCTTCTCTGGAGGGTAGTTCCACTATTTACTTTTTATTAAAAGTGTATAGTGGACGCATGATATCTGAGACCATGCATAAGACCCGTGTTTCCTTAATTGAGTCGAGCATGGATCTCAATTTTTAGGAAAGCAAGCGCAGACCGAATCCTGTACAAACTAGCCCTCGCCTCCTGGTCTAAATTAAAGTAATTGGGTGGTAGGCTCAGAAGTGTATTAAGAGCTGCTCCAGGCGATGATGGCATCGCTCCAGTTGCCATTAAGCAGGCAGTTCTTTGTAGACTATTTAGTCTGTCCGCAGTTGTCTTTTGCTTGGCCTTATTACACCAGACAATGGAGGCGTAGGTGATAATCGGCCTCACTATGCTGCTGTTCAGCCATAGGATCATACTGAGACGCAAGCCCTAGTTGTTCTCAACCATACGACTACACGTACCTAAAACAATTTTAGCCGTATGACATACGTTGCTATTTGCTAAGGCGAGAGTTACACGTTAGTTTTTGGTCGAATTTTACGCTTAAATACTTAACTTTTTCGGTAACATTGAAGTTGTTAGAACTTAATTTGCTCATTTCCGCGTAATAAAGTACAATGATGTGCCCTGCCCAGTCTGAAGAGCATCCACTTCCTATCCTCCATTAGTTGGGTACACTATCCCCTTCACCACCACTTTCAGCACCATCACTCCCAGTGCCATCCCTTTCAGCACCACCACACTAGGATCGACACACCACCCTTGATAATACGACATGTGTTTCGCCTATACACGACGAATCCTCAGATGAAGTAGATTCTGCGGAGGATAACAAAATCTTCGTCACCACTAATCCCATCACCACCACACTTAGCACTCTCTCCGCTCTCCACACGCTGCTATTTATACAACTCGTTGATCACCGAGTTGTATAAATAGCAACTGTTTCGGCTCGCCGTTCATTTAGCCTTCAGTCACCGCAGAGACAACTACACCCGAGGATGCCTCGGGTAGAGGCAAAACACGTATAGTATTATCGATAGTGGTGTGTCGTCCCTATAGTTCATAAAAGATAGCTTGATCTCTGCGACAGCTGTCAGTAAAAATCACGCCTATGAAGTCCTAAATTTCTTAGTAGTACAGACAGTACCTGTCAATGTCATACTTTATGGGTATGCCGACTTAATTAGTGCATGCCCATAAAGTATGACATTGACAGGTGCTGTCTGTACTACTAAGAAATTCAGGACTTTATAGGCGTGATTTTTACTGACAGCTGCCGCAAAGATCAAGCTATCTTTTATGAACTATATTGTGGTAGTGTTAGTGTGGTGGTATTGGGAGTGGTGGTTACGGGGATAGTGCATGCAATGGAGGGGGGTTGGGATGTGCTCTTCAGACTGGGTAGGCACATTATTTTATTTTATTTGCGAATATGAGCAAATTAATTCTCGTTTGTATGCATGTAATCACACTTACTTTTTACATTTAATGAAAAAAAGGGCTGAAATACGCCTACCCTCGAATCCCGGTGAGGTTTCAGCTCCTAGCTGTTTTGCTCGCACCTGTTTCTTAAGCGCCAATAACTTATCTCTCTGTTGTTTAAGATATTCTTGACGAGCTCTCACTTCATCTTCACTTACCTGTCAAGCAGATATAAATATGTATAACCAAAGCTGTAAAGAGTGCGAATCATTTATGTTTCATTAATTCTAACATGTATATTTATTTATCAATAATTCTATTGATGCCAGGGTCGAATCCGGGTTGCTAGTGTACTGTTTAATTCATAACGAGCTTAATCTCTGAGCTTTGAGATTTGTTGCTATTACTTTGTGTTTTATTCACCAATCATCATTTTTAGCCCTTTCTAAATGTCCAATGATGGTTCAAAAAAATAGATTTTGGCAATTTTCTATATTTGATGAGATAATAGCGATAAAATCTACCAAAATCGAAGGCGAGTGCAGTTTCGAATTAGATGACCTGTAAGTGATTTTTAACATCTATAAAGAAAAAAAAACAAATTTAATTAATTCAGTTGCTAAAAGGTTATAAAACTAATCTTCGACCAAGAAATTTAGTATGGCACTTCTTTTAGCATTTTCTGAACGTAGGTTATGAATAAAATATTTTTTTAGAGTTGGCATCATTGACATTGATTCAATGCGAGCCTGAGATGCGAATAGTTAAGCATTCGCACACATTCGCAGTGCATTTACCAAGAGTACAAAAAGTACGCGCTATCGTCCTCTCAATCATATTTGTGATTAATCGCATGTTAGATCTTTATTCGATATTGTCACGTTAAGAATGTAAAAATTTTTATGCAGACATTTTCATTAGTTAGAAATTTTATTCATTTATTGTATAAAAGGAGTCACATTTTGGCAATAAATCATTCTACGCACGCATTCTAATCTAATCACTCGAGTTTTTCGTTAAAAACCCCAACTTGTTAAAAACACAAACCTAATTATTACTATTATTAATAACTTAAGTTCATTAAAGGAAGTCTCATGTTAAGATCTTTGACACCGTCATACCTTACGAGGGTTGTGTTCGTAATTTTGGTCTCCTCATGGATGAGAATTTAAAATTTGAGCAACATGTTCAGACTAAAATCGGCATATGCTATGGTTCGTTAAAAACTTTGTATAAAATTCGCTCATTTCTAACACGTGACATAAGACTGCTGCTTTCTTACAGTTTAGTACTATGCCACCTTCATTATTGTGATATTGTTTATGGTCCATGCTTATTTAAAAAAAACTGTGAAGAATGTGCAGAGAGTGCAGAACACATGTATGCGTTTTTGTTTTAATATACCGAAAGAGGATAGGATTTCACCTTATTTAGTCAGTAATGGCATTTTAAATATGTGCAATAGTACTAAATTAAAATATGCCTTAGAGTATATTGCTTTCTGCACACTCTGCATCACGCAAAGTCTCCAAGATATCTGGATGATAAGATAGCCGTTGAAAAAAAAAGTTTGCTTTCAGCCAGAGAAAATAGTCATCAGCTTCCACTACCCAGGAGTAGACTCGCTGGAGCCAGGGGGGTATTTTAAATTTGCCGCTGCTAAAATTTGGAACAATTTGCCACCACCAGTCTGATCTACCCTATTTCCGTCTACCTTCCGACAAAGATGCCGCAAGTGGCTTATTCAAAAACAGTCCCTGGCTCTATGTGGCTTTGATACCCCCTCAAATTAGACAACTTTTTTTTTCAACTTTATTTAGAAAGTATAATTTATTAATTGTTTTATTTACATTTTTATTTTTATTTTTACTTTTTTATTATTGATAGGTGTGTTCATCAATTGCCTAAGACCCTGTATGAATTATGCGCAAAGGCTGTGGCAGAATAGCAGGAGTAATGGGTTTCCCGTTACAACTGAGTCACAGACCGTCTTGTCACAACTAGTTATTAAGCTCTCTATTTTTTAACATTGTATTTATTTATTTATTATTTATTAATCACTGATCTATGGACTAGCTATACCACTTACTAATAAGAAGTACTAGAGGTAATAAAAATTTGGCACTAGGGGTGGATTCGACCAAATACCATGCTACACCAGAGTACTAACCCTCAAACAATTATGCTCTTTGGTCTTCTCTCAGATAACTTCGTTTGCGATTTTCCAACATAAATGTGGCGTAGCCAATGCCGGGTATTGTTACTCTACAGTTTGTAAATCAATATCAACAGTAACATTTGATAATTATCTGTTGTCGGCGACTTTGGTTGTTAACAAATATGGGTAGAAAAGAATAAGTATTATATCCAAGGAACTCGACAACCCTATTGAATTTTATTGTTTATCAAAACCCAGTAATCAATAGCCAAACATGTAAGTAATTACGATATTAAGAATAGTTATAAATTTTTAAGTACCTATATTATCAAAGAGTATATTTTTTTAATATTAGCTGTAAATTCGCTTACTTGTGGAATGTTATCTCACTTTCCTTTTGGTAACGAGTTTTACAAATTACGCACATTCTCATTATTACTAAAAATAATTTTTATTATATAACAAAATTCTCTTCTGTATTTTAAAATTTAAAAGTTTATACGATTCAAACAACACAACAGAATTTGCCATATTATATCAATTTTAGTTTCCGGTAGCCCGATACGAACAATGGCAGCGCTTCAAATCGGCACAAACATTTTATAGCGTATAGCCAGTCCAGCGTACTTGTTATAGAGGTCAGTGTCATTAGCACATAAGCGTCAAACATGGCACATTACCATTCAACTGCTTCTTATATGTGTATCAGTACAATATTATGTAGAACATCGGCTTATGCTTTGCATTATGGGCAATGAGAGATTCGCGCTCTGTAGCTTGCTTTGTATAACCTAAGATCTAATCATACATTCTGAATCACCATTGTTACCAAAGGTCGAAGGAGTGATGGGGCCACAGCTTAGTGTATACATACTTATGTATGTATACGTGTGTGTTGACCACCGGAATCTGTTACTGTTACCGTTACAGCCTATTGAAGTCCACTGCTGAACATAGGCTTCCCCCATAGTTTGCCTCATAGGGGGACATTTGTTATAGTTACCACGCTTGGCAAGCGGGTTGGCTACCGCAGTTTTATATTTTTCGTCGTTATTAGGAAGACATCGGTCCCTACTTTAACGTATGGTAGTGAAAGTTGGGTGTGGCAGAAGAAGCACGAGAGTAGAATGAACGCAGTGGAAATGCGGTCGTTAAGGAGTGTGTTAGGGCTGAATCTGAATGACAGGATGAGAAATTGTGTGATAACAGAAGAGTGTGGTTTGCAAGATGATGTTGTGACCAGGATTAAGAAAGGAATGCTTCGGTGGTTTGGTCAAGTGGAAAGAATGAATGAGGAAAGAGAGAAAATTTATGTTGCGGAAGTGAATGGCAGAGTCGGAAAGGGACGTCCTAGGCGAAAATTTATCGACCAAATTGGCGATTTATTGAAAACGGGCCAAATGATGTGAAGGAGGCGAGAGAGGTGTGTCAGGATCGTTCCAAATGGAAGTCTGTAGTCTCTGCCTACCCCCCTGGGTGACAGGTGTGAGTGTTTATGTATGTATATTAGGAAGACGCTGCTGCCTGTCTCCTAATTTGTTTCCCTCTGTCGCCTTTTACACTTGTTGACACTTACAAGAGGATATAGGTTAGTGGATATTCTTACACTGCCACTACACGGTAGCCGCAATCCAGCGTTATTTTATTTTCGTGTACATCGCCGCCATGATCTCTTGTCATAAAAGCAAAAAACCGGAAAATCACTTCATTTTGACTTGAGTTACGTAGTACTATTATTTATTCTGTGCTTGAGTTAACTTCATTATACCTAAACTGTTCTCGATTGATTTGAATTTTTGCTGTGATCATCGATTCTTTTAAAATAGTAGCAGTCGTTCTTCGTTTTAAGTTTATTATTTTAATTATTGTTGGTAGTAAATGATTTAAATAAATTTTCGTAATGAATTCGCTTACGAGAGTCAAATTTATTTATCACTTGCAGTACCTTCTTTAACACTCGTATCACAACTTTCATTCTCTAATTACACTTCTTGTGCTATTATTTACACTGTGCTTATTATACTTCATGATCCCAAAGCCTATTTTTCACGAATGTTCCCGAACACTACCATAAGCATAAGTCACCGCGGTAGGGTAAGTAGTAAATGTGATTTATATATTCTTCTTCTTTCTGCTAGTCGGTTTCTTCTGACCTTGCTCCATCCGCCATAAGTTCCGTGATGAAGTTTTCGAAATTTCGTAAATTATCAAGGGCGTATAAACCTCGAAATTTCAATTCGAGTAATTTCTTTCTTAACGCTAGTTGATTTGCAAGATATTTACAAACATAAAGAGCATTCTAAATTTTTTATAATTTCTTTAGCGGTATTTTCTTTTTTTGCAAGGAATCGGCTAGTTAATCTACTATAATACTTAAGCAATTCGATTATTTTTCTGACACTCTACATCGCATCGTTTGATCCTACTCGTCTTTTACTTTTATAAAGTTCATTTCTCCATCAAAAGGTTTTATATTTATTTTAATTTTCAAATTGTCCATTTCTATAATTTTATATAAAGTTAGTTATATTTTTATGTTTAAATTTTATCTTACGATACAAGCTGTTGAAAATCTTGTGATGTCTAACAGTAAAACACTTTTATATAGACACTTATTTTTATTTAAACTTTATATTCACTGATGGTAAGGTAAAAGTCTGTAATACAGTATTCAACAAGTGAAGCTAGGATTAGTTGCAGCGCTGTGTTTATATTTGTTTTATTCGTGATGTCAATTGAAAGATTTAGGTAAAAGATACATTTTTGGTAATTTAAATTAAATCCAGTAGTTTAATTAAAGAAATTCAACAGATCCATCATTATCATTACATCCCTTTCAAGTCCGCTTTTGAACATAACACCTAAGGAGCCACCAGCATCCGTCGACATCTAGTGAGGGGCCGCCCTTCGTCTACCGGTACGAGGCTGACATTCGAGAACCTTTTTCCCTCATCGATTGTCGGTTCTTCAGGCTATATGGCCCGTCCATTGCCACTCAGCTTAGTAATCCGTTTTGCTATGTCGGTTACTCTAATTCTGATAGATCTGCAGTAGCAGATCTTCGAATTTTATCACTCCAAGCATAACACACATCATAGTTCGGTGAGCGACCTTGAACTTCATCATACGGTTAGCGTTTAAAGACCACATCTTTGATTCATATGTCATTATTATCGCTGGCTCGTACTGGCTGTACCTATACACTTCTTTCAAGCTTTGAGGAATACGTGTCGCAATTTGTCAAAGTACATCCAACCGAGTTGAATCTGTCAATTGACTTGAAAATGACTCTCGGAACGAATGTCGGAGAACAACTTCAAACGTAGCACTCCCAAAAACTACCTACCGGCATTTGTGTGACATGGTAGTTTGTCTAGTTCCATGTACATTTTCACACCAATCACCAATCCATTGGTGGACACCATTGAGAATAATGCTGTCTTCCAGCGATTCTGCTATAAAGATTGTATCCTAAACAAATTGAAGGTGAATTATATATTCATCGTTGATATTTTTACCATCTCCTAGATTGGCAACGACTTTCAATGCAGCGCTAAAGTTTCGAGGATATAACGTCAACCTCTCTTATCTCTGTATCTGCCATTGGACAGGTTTCGTATTTTGGTTCTGTACTGATAGACAATCTAGTACCGCCAAAGGGACTGTAATATCGATCAAACTTCGACGAGATCTTAGGATTTCTTACACAGTCCCTAAGACTGTACGTGAGATTACTCTTCAGTCTTCTGTACATTTTTTTGGATTTGTATGTACTAAACTGGTTAGCTTCGAGTGTAGACTTATGGCACCCAGTCCCTTGTTGTTGTATTGAGTGAATTTAGAAATAATATGACAAATTCTGCCATCCATTCTTTACTATTTGGCAAAAAGGCACAGGGAATGTTTTCACTGTTTACTTAAAATTCCACAATACGAAAGAAGCATTGCGCAAACATCAAGGACACAATGTATCTTCAAAAGACACACTTCTTTCAGACATACTTTTTTATTTATAAAAATAAGATTGACAAAAAGGCTAGCCCACCTGATGTTAAGTAAAGTGCTGTGTTTCATTATTGGAGTGTAAAATTTAAAACAAAAGAAAAATATTTCCAATGGAGGTGTTTCGTACCAAAGGCACCTGTAATTTTTTCTTTTTCGCTTAGAACGTGAATAAACATGGACAAAATATCTAATTTTCCTAATAATATTCAACCTTATTCCGTTCTTGTAAGGTTCATCTTTTAATACATTTTGAATAAAAAATGCTGCGACAGTGTTGTGACCGGACCGATATTAAAATTATCGACAACATTTTATCTCCGTTCTGTTTATCCACTAACATGTTAACGAAAATGTGCTAATGTGTGTAACACTGGATGTCTATAAAATATACGAAACTACAGGGCGATATACTATAAGTTAAAATTTTTGTTAGGGCTGCGAATCTTCGTCTACAGAATCTACGATAATAATTGTTATGTTTGTCCTCCGATCTCCATATCCACGTGTTTGTTGGAAACGCAATATTTATTTATGATGTTAGTATGGAATAAATAAGTTTAATGCGATCTTACTTCCAATTTTTGAGGTGTTGGTTTCGGCACATCAATAAATTTTGGTTTTCTAATGGCACCACGTAGTTCTATCTCTGCCTTTTCTTCGGTTTTATCTTCTGTTTTCTTTTCAACATTCTCTTCTTTCTTGTCAAACCTTTGTAATTTCGTTATTAGAGTTTTTTTCTCAGTCACGACGTGTTCTGGTGGTACGGTAACAGTTTCATCTGAACTTTCATATTCCTTCAGTTGAAGTCTGGAACAGAAGATATTCATTTAAAAAAATATTAGGGAAAATTGAATAGATAGACACACGTGAATTATTTTTTTAGGATTGATTGCATGAATTAAATGAAAGATAACAGCACGTTATTTGCATATTTTACATAAACCGAAAAGACAAAAGGTTTTGTTATGAATATATTTAACAGAATCCACGCTGGGAAAATTATTATAACAGTTAAAATATAATTATGTAAATGAAAGCTGTACGATTTTAACAATAAAATAGTATTCTAATCCAAATACTTTTAGCAATAACATTCAATTTACCCGAAGACATTATAACTGTTTATGTTTTTTATATAGGATAGGGTTACAAACGAGCACACAGTCCACCTGATGGTAAGTGGTTGCTGCGGCCCATAGACATCTACATCTATCCTCGATTACAAATCAAAATGCTGATGCGTTGTCACCCGTGAGGACTAAGATTAAATGCCTCGTTTCCAGTAAAAAAGGTCTCCGGTTCTGTACACTCACCATACGAAGCTCAGCAGCATTAAGCTACTATTTTACGCAGGTATTCTGTGAGAAGGTAGTCCTTCCCTGGTCGAGCCGATCCATTATTAGAGGATAAATGTAGATGTCTATGGCACACTGCATCCACTTACAATCAGGTGGACTGTGTGCTCCTTTGTCACCCTTATTCTATAAAAAAAAGATGCTGCTGCTCATCACATGTTTTGATTTCCCTCTGTCGCCTCATTACGACACCCATGGGACGATATGGGGTAGTGGATATTCTTACACCGCCACTACACGGTTAACGGTGGTGAACGGTGCTAGTGTCAAATATAAAAAAAATGAATCTTGAACTCATGGTTTTTAATATACCTAAGCTTGTCATTGTTTGTTCATTCAATTAAATAATGAAAAATATTACATTTTCTACAGACGAAATTATGCCTCCGTTTGATAAAGAGTAAGAAGTCCCTTACTGGCCATGGCTATCACCTGAGAAGGCCAGGAGCATGGGAAGCAAGACATGACAGCAAGTCACGCGGGAAACGCTACGTGGGCGTTGTTGAAGAGTGTCGCTTCAAAGCTTATAGTGTAGATGAATACTCTCATATTATTATAGATATATGATTTATTATCTGTATCGTCTATGGTTTATAAACATAACCCATCATAAATGTGATCTGTATTTTTGTCTAAAAGTTTATTTAAAAATTATGATAATTTTTGTATTTTACTACGTATATACCAACATACTTATTGAAAAAAAAACTATTATATATCTCTGTAAATAGTTAAATGTATACAATATCAAGTACTTTTATAAAATATTAAATTTAAATCGATTCATCCGTTTAGGAGCTACGATTCCACAAACACACACATACACACACACACACACACACACACACACACACGCACACACACGCACGCGCACGCACGCACACCCCCCCCCCCCCCCCCCCTCCACACACCCATTTTTTGTTTGTGCGCTTATGTCAGTGTCAAGTAAATGTCCTTCAGACTGAATTTTGGTCACGGCGGCCAGTCTTAACGACGACTAGCCATCTACGCAGTACATGATTATAGGGCCCGAGTGTATGCGCAAGCACATGCAATGATAAAACACGCATAACAATCCGACGGTAATCAAGTTCCCACCAAAACTTCAAATATGCTGTTTTAAAACTGTTTGTAACTGACAAATTATACGTCTTACTTTTTTATTTCTGTCATTACATCGTCATGGTCCTGCCAATCTTCGTCTCCTTCACTACGTGTCGTATCCAATTTTTCAGAATCCGAAGTAAATAGATTAGGCATAACTCCATAACGCCTTTCTATAAGCTCCAAGGCCTAATTAAGAGATAGAATAAACTTAAATTATTATAAGTATATATTGACGCGGAAATAGAGCAGGAAGTGGTTTCCGATATCTCAGACCAATTGCAAATAAGTAGAGTTTCTAGCTTTCGTTTTAGTATCTACCTGTAACTGAAGCTCAACATTCTTATGCGTCATCATTTTAACGAACATATCGTAGTCATTTGCAGCCCAGATTTGTTCAAACAATCGCTTATGAAAGTATGCGGGTAGTTCTGCTAGGTCATTCGCGGATAAGTGGCAGGCTGCTTCGAATTGGTCGGCGGTGATGCCTATGTCATCCATAAATGATCCCAGCATAACATCCACCTGCAAAGATCACAAATATTCAAAGTAAAGATTAAAAGAAAACTTATGATACTAATTTATTATACAATTTAAGAATTATTTCATATAGAAAACTATTATTTACCAAATCCCGATACTCATCGTGGATTTTCTTATATTCTGGTCTGTCAAGAACTTCCCCCGTATCTGTCGGCTCAAACGCTAAAAAAAAATAACCGTATCCTAGTTTATTATTATTGAAAACACATTCTTGATTTACTGTACTCATGATATAGAACGGATATTTAGAATCGAAGTAAAGTCTTTGACAAGAACTTAAAGAACATACGTAAAGACTTTTCTTCCATAAATGTCTGTAATGGTACATTCCACACAGGTCCATGAAGAAATCCAACCAGGGAATCAAATACCCAAGCATTGTTATCTGGGTCGTTCATGATCAAAATTGTTATATTAAAAGCTTATAATCGATCGACTGCACTGTTAAATTGAAAATGCGAAGTTAAAAAGATTATTTAGTACAATCTCTTGACATTTATATTGGTTTTGTTCTTTATTTGTATCCACTGTTGTTATGGAAACGTTAGTTGGAACTTTCGGTAGAGAGTTGTGTTCTGTGAATATGGGCCACCGTCGCACCAGAGGGATGTAGTCATAGCTTTCCGTATATACTACTATACTCTTTGGTCATAGCGTTTTTTTCTATAAAGAACTATCTGTCATTTTTTGCGGGGGGAATCTGCGCACATTGAAACAGTCGTCTGTCACTACGAAACCCAAACATAACAATTTGGTAAAATCTTAATATATATAAATTACGTGTCACGTTGTTTGTCCGCGATGGACTCCTAAACTACTTAACCGATTTTAATCAAATTTGCACACCGTGTGCAGTTTGGACCTACTTGAGAGATAGGATAGTTTTTTTGCCCATGAGTGACCCACAATTTTTTTTGCGAATTTAAGGATTTTTAATAGGACATGACAGGGTCGTCGAAAAGGGCAGAACAACGTCTGCCTGGCAGGCTTGTAATATACTAAAAAATTCATACACATACACATTAACATTATCGCTCGGTGATAGCGACAATTTGGATATAGACTCTTAGCAGTCGATCTAACTGTACCGATCCGCATACTGTATAAGCCTTAGAGTAATTACATACATACGTAAGTGGCCTAGCAGCTTGTGTTTGCAAACAAATCCGAAACAACACGAGCGTTATTTGTTATTGTAATTTCTAAGTTTGAAAAGAAGTGAATAGTATTAAATGTGATTAAAAATTATTTATATACGAAAGGTAATACCATCTTTTTGTAAATTTGACGTGGCAGATCTCTATTTGCAGCAAAAAACTGAATAATCCGGCATTTTTTAAAACGTTGATTCTGCCGCGCAACTACATTTAATCTAGTGAGGAGTGCGGCAGCAACTATTTTTATTGTACGTACAGGACTGCGTCACGGTAATAATATCTATAGATAAAATTACCGTGACTGCGTGGACTTGTACTTTGACAGAGGGGAACCCCTGCGTATAGCTACTCCCCTCCGGTCCGCGGGTGGACCGTGATGCTCTATGTCATGAGGTTTTTGTATAGAGAGAGTTTATGGGTGGGAGAGTGACTTAGGCTACTTTTTATCCATGGAAAAATGGACGTATCTAGTTTGATTGCGGTGCAAAAATGTCTGAATCGAAAATACAAATCCTTTTGGATTTAAATTTAATTTAAATTCCGTGTTTGGGTATGCATAAAATAATGTCACCATCATACATGCTAACAACTAATACTGAGTTTCGTAATGGTTCCTTCCCAGCTGTGGGATGCATATCAAATATGATGTACATGGAAAAAATGATTACTGAATGTAAATAGAACCGTGGTAGCTTAGGTGCTAATAGCTGACACCTTGTTGGAAACTTGAAAAGGCCTCTGTCTACTCGTACTACTATACCTGTATCGATGAATTTCCGTGTACTATTTTATTTTGCATGAAACAGTTTATAATTCTCAAATAAAAAAATTAAGAGCCCTAGTAGCTCAAGAACAAACCGCTTGCTGTAAATTCCACATTACACGAGCAATACGGGTTTAATCCCGTCATCACCAAACATATTGTTAATTTCAATTTCAAAATCAGCGGTAAAGTAAAACATTGTGAGGAAACCTACACGTATGAGAAATTAAAAAAAAGGAATACTTTAAGTTCGCCAACACACATTGGTGCAGCACGGCAGACAGTCCCTTGTACTAAAAGTACCCTCCCAGAAATAAGAGGAGGCTAGTCCCCAGCAGTGGCACTTATATTGTTTATAGCTTATATTTTGCTTAAATTTTATGAAAAGCTAAATTTGTGTGATAAAACATATGCCTCACCCATAGATTGTCTCTTAGTGGAGCTTTTTCCCTAGTTTCCACACTTGGCGGGCGGGTTGGCAACTGCAGTTTTTTATTATTTTGGGTTATTATCAGAAAGAAGCTGCTGTCCATCTCCTGCATCAGTTTCTTTCTGTCGCCATATCCGGTGCAGGTATAGTAAGTACCATACCCACGGGATGATATAGGGTTGTGGATATTCTTACAATACCACTATTACTATACTGTTCTAAATTACACACATCCATCTATCTGGTTCACAAAACTATCAAGTAACAACCAGAATAAAATTTAGCAAATTACAATCGATTTTTTCCAAATATTTAATATAAAAAGAATCATCAGAGTCGATTCAAAATTGGTGAATACGTCGCGCAGCATTCATACAAAAAACACAATAAAGCCAAATTAGAATTTAAAAGAAGTCAAGTCGAAGTCTCTTTTTTGAACGACTAAAAAGATAAGTCAGAATTTGTTGAAATCGTAGACTTAGAATTGTTTTTATAGGATAAGGGTGCCAAACGAGCACACAGTCCATCTGATGGTAAGTGGTTGCTGTGGCCTATAGCCACCTACATCTATCCTAGATTATGAATCAAAATGCAGATGCGTTGTGACCGGAGAGGACTAAGATGGAATCACTCTTTTCCAGTAAAACGAGTCTCCGGTTCTTTACACTCACCATACGAAACACAGCAGTCTTTAGCTGCTATTTTACGCTGGTATTATGTGAGAGTGTGGCCCTACCCCTGTCAAGCCGACCCATTTGTGCTACAACTATACTACTAATATAACTGCAGCGTGGCTCTATCACGTAAGAATAAAAATATTAACAAAAGTAAATAAAAACTGGCGTATAGACGACCTGATAGCCCGAAAACGATGTGACAAATTATGATTTGTCAGTGTGTGTGTTAACTAGTGTTGTATATTATACTTATGAGGACCTTCGATAAATGATTTCAGTGCGACTATAATACTGCAATTGGAAGTGCTAAAGTAACGGTAAAAGCTTCAACAATGTCAGTTTAGTACACAAAACTGAATAACTTCGAAAGTTCCCAAATAAATAATTATAATATTTTATTTATTTATTCAAAAAACGTGTTAGCGTGGATAAGTTGAAGCTGCCTGCCTTTTATTGGATTTACATATAAAATGTATAAAATCTCAATAATCTCTGGAGAGATTATATATAAAATTTTATTTTATTTTCATCAAGATATAGATCAGAAAGTTGTATTTTTGAGCCATGAATATTGGAGAAAAATGTTTACCATTATGAACAGTGTTTTGTCCACGCGTGTATGTACTTTAAGGGAGCACCAGTAAAACACTGAGTCGAGACGGCCGATTGACAACATCCGCTCGCACTGGCGTTTCGTGTGGAAGTGATGAGTAGACATTGTCAATCGTGAAAGATTCGTTTGTTTAAGCTGGTACACATAAAGTATTGATGGTTCATTCATCTGTTTTTGAATGTTCCGGTACAAACAAACACAAACAATTAACGGAAACTTTTTAACTCGTGATTGGTGTGAATTGTGAATGAGTCGAAAACCGACTGAATCACGAATGATCTTAATGAATTGTTTTTAGTGTAGGGTACACAATGCAATGCCTGCATCGGAAAGTGTTGACAAGTTAAGCGATTTTTAGCTATTTAGGCTAGCTCTAAAGTAAACGGAGCTACCAAAATTGTAATTTTAATTAAAAAAGAAGGTAATTGTAAAGGATATTCTATGAATCTTTTATTAGAAAATCCCATCAAAAACATAAATGTGAAATGAGAGCCAAGTTCAATATTATGATATATGCCTTGGTTGTTGACTTCAACGACAAAAGAAGTGGGATCTAAATGGGAGCCAAGTTCAATGGTCAGCCCTGAAATTTATTTATAACAACATAAAATATCGTTTTTTCTAATAACTTAGGATAATATATTGTAGCCTAAGGTCTGACTTGGCTAGTTCTCATATACGAATTATCATGTTCGATGGCTAGCTTTTACCAGCAAGCCAAATTTACGGAAAAATAAAATAAGAACCGACAAGTAACAGGTTTAGAACTTGAGAAGGCTATAATATAATTCGTATATGAAAACTAGCCAAGTCAGATCTTGTCTGACCACTGTTTATACTCAATTTGGCCAACTCGGGGCGGTATAACGTGTGCAAACGGTTGTACTCTACAATAGAGCTCTCTTGTGACTTGATTTGACTTGGATCTAAATTGATAAGATGTGTGTATCTAAGGTTTTAGCTCAAGAGAGTCCAACGTAAGCCTGCCGTTTACTAAATATAGAGGAGCCTATGTCGAGAAGAGCACTGTCAAGGCTAAGGCCTTGTGATTTGTGGATAGTAATAACATATGCTAAGGAAATAGAGAATTTTTCCATGTGAACATATACATTACTTAATATCTGAAACGGCGATCGCATGGAATAGGCAGCTTCCACCGGGAGGCATTCGAATAATTCGGTGTAATGTAAGTGTGTCACCCACCCGTAATTCTATTGTACGACGCATTGTACAATAAACGTAATAAAAGGTTAATTATTTAAGACGATTACATAACGAATTACCTGTTATCTATTAAATTCTCAAGAAAATTTGTTACCATACCAATAAAGTCTCATTCTCACTCATTCAGAGTTAGGTATACATACCTACTTATAACTATACTAAAATTATTATTAATTTTTGATTTAAACTATTTCCTATAACATCTAGACACGCGGTGCGTACTTACTAAAAGAATTGTAATAATTTAACCACAAATATGTAAGTATTTTAAAGAAAAATTTCGTAGCATAAATCGCCACCTCATAGGTCAGATATCGAGAGACAACCGGACAGTAAAACGGCGCTCGCGTTTATGAGCGCTGCTTGCTGCCACTTAAAGCGGGCTACATACGACATGATATCGGTGGCGATCTAGGGTGGAGTAGTGGGGATGCCTCCTAGATTGCCTCTAAATCGTGTCGTATTTAGGGTCATCCTAAGTCGTGGCCGATATCGCCTCCTTAATCGGCTGGCAGGAGCAAAAATGCAGCCGATGGTTCCTAGATCGAGGCCCCGCCCCCTTCATACTGCGTGTGTGTAGGCACATCGGCCCGATTTCTTTTGGCAGTCGCTGCCGGCAACCCTCGTGGAAGGACGTTAACGAAAACAGTGATACTGAATGACCTTTTTTACATAACAAAATTTTTTAAACATGTGAACGGAGTAGAAGCCTATGATATTTAACAAAAAACAAAAAAAAAATTGAATAAATAAATTAATTAAAATCTATCGAAATTCAAATCATATCCACCCTAGCCTGTGACCTTGCGAAGTCAAGAATGCCTACTAAACTAATTGTTTTATTGCCGTTCATAAAGTAGGGCGTATGAAGTAAGTAAGGAGAGGATAAAGCCTCTCCTCAACAACTAACTCCTATCTCCAACGCTATCAACACAAGACCGCACTCATATCTCTTACGTGCCTTCATCCTCTCATCAACAACAAACTCCTACTCCTTCACCATCTCCATATCAACAAACAAGCTATATGGAAGGGAGTATGTCCGAAATTAAAGGTTTCTTTATTTAAAAAAAAAGATATAAGGTAATTTATTTTTTGATAGTTTTAATCCATAAATAAAGATTACATTAAAGAAAAGTGTACATATTATTATACAAAAGTCTTTTATTTCTTTGTTTGTTGTGCGTAGTACATAACCCAATTTTGACCAAAGCAGAAATGAACAAAGAGAAGCAATAACTAAATAGCATAGGTAGGAGAAATTGATGTTTTTATATAAGTTGCGAAATCATAAATATAGAAAAATTCTAGAAGGTTGTAAAAACTGTTTTCATCCATCCGGAGAAAATTAATCATGTCTTTGGATTACAGACCATTTAATACGTTTATGTAACTTAATTTTTGTCTCTTTTGGAGCCATTTTTTCACCCAGCAACTCCTCTTTTTCTATTTTCGAATAAATTAACCGAGATGGCTAATTCCAAACCAACACGTTGGTATTTTAAGAGAGTCGGAGGCATTTTTAAGAACTCTACCGCATATGCGTTCCGCTCCAAGTCCAAACGCTTATTGCTAGGCAGGCCCGTGTGTTGGTCTGCCTCGATAAAAGCCCCGATTTCTTTCCACCCTAGATCGCCACCGATATCGTGTCGTATGTAGCCCGCTTTACTCGGACCTCGGACAAGTTCGCGTCAAGGTTTTATCGCACCGCTCCCACCCCGCTCCTAACGGCGTACCGCGCGCTGTGTACATGTTCCTAATAGAATCAATGAAGTGATGATAAAAATTTATCAGTTTCTGATTTATTCCTTTGTATTCACCCAATTACCTATTATGCATGCCAAATTTGAACTTTCTAGGTCATCTGGAACTGGGTTAGAGTTTTGGTCAGTCAGTGATAAAAATGACGATTTTTAGACGTTAATATCTAAATAACCGTTTGAGATCTGTTTACGAAATTAAAAATTGAAGTACATATATATTGCAAGTTTCAATATATGTGCCAAATTTGAAACGGTTATGTGAAATAGTTTTTGAGTTATGAGGGGGTCAAAAGTGGCTCCAAATGGTTCGTGTAATATTACACACGGTGCGGCTCGCCGTTCTGCTTGAACTTGGCTTGACACGCTACCGCGTGTCTAGATAATAAAATGTAGATTTTGCAACTGGCTTCTTTAGTAATTCTTTTATTCAATTGTAGTCTTCTTTTACGCTTACAATCCTTATTACATATAACTACTAACTAAAGGCTACATGAGCTTAAATTAAGGCATTTTCTTAAAATATTACTTACAAAATTGGGTGACTTTTTAAGATCTACAATTTTTATTCTGCGTCAAATTTTTGGCGACTTGGATTCGGCTAGACTAGGTAACACTACACTCTACACTAGTCAGGTCACCACAGTGAATGAACAATTATGAATTATAAGTATGTAGAAGTCAAAGTTATAGATCTCTGGATTCTCTGGTCTGCACTTCGTCTCTCCTCCTCACTCTCAAAATTTTGATGATGATGAAGTGTACTAGTAGATGGAGGATAGAATTAATTTAAATTACTCTTCATAATGATGAACATTTGTTTGTTGTGTTCCGCTTTGCGAAAATTATTATATTTCATCGTTTTACAAAGTCTGATATAAGACTTTAGTGGGTGAAAAATATAAATTTTGCAAGATTGAAGTAGCTCAGTTCAGTGGAGCTGCAAACTGAAAAAGTTCTTTATGTGTCATAAGCTCATAAGAAAGCACTTTATTTTGATCAAGGAGCTACACCCGCACTAATATTAAAAATATAGTAGATAAAGTGATAGTCTTTTGGTATTGGATCAAGAAAAAAAATACGTCAGAATTAAACATTTCTTAGTTTCACAAATTTTAAACATTATTTTGGTGTTGTTAACACTTTTTAGGAAATATTTTTATTAGAAATTATTTTTATCAACATATTAACATATTAATAAAATTTTCATTTATTGCGCTGTTTTACATAGAAAAGAACGATTATGATGTATATATTATATCCTCTTACAAACATATTTAAAAGTGCATATCAATTTCATAAAATGTTATCAATTGAATTTTCAACATTACTTTCATCAGTTTTATGTATCTGAGCGTCTCATCCTAAAAATGTTTAACGTGCCTAAAGGTAAAATTACTGTTCTTGCAAAGTGCTTAAACGACCTAATCAATAAGCTGTATTCTATCATCAGTCAGCTGTCAGTCCCAAATGTCATTGAATTTTGAAATGGTGAATCAAAATATTTTGTTATTGAATTATGTTAGTAAATAACTAGTATAAAATGACGGAAATAGAAAAGATTTTTGATTGCGAAAATGTGAATGGTGTCAATTTATCACTTAAAATTAAAAGTCGGTATAGTACACCCAATTCAATGAGTTTTACGATTTCTTTTAAAAATAAAGAAAGTAAATCGCATTGGCACAAAAAATCTCTAATATTGGCAATAATATTTAATATTTTATCTTTAATTTATATAAGAATAAGTGTGACAGCAATACTAATTATCGTAATTGTTTTATCATTTCTAATTTTTTTTTGGATTACACATAGTGTTCAATCAGGTTAGTTCTTCTTTAAGTCATAATTATTATTCCGATGCCATTCATATTCCAGTGTATTTACACGTTTCTATGGTTATGAGCAATAATTTATATGATCTATTTACAAAATATGTTACCAAATGTGGCAACTGGCAAGTATCCACCTTATAAGGCTAGGCAAGAGACCTATGTTCAGCTGTAGACTTTGGATCGGCAGCTATTAATGAATGAATGAAAATCTCAACATGGTAAATCCACAGAAAACACCAAAGATTATATTATACAGTGGAATCTTGATAACTCGAATTTCAGGTTAATTTATATATTATAATAAATTTCGAGTTAATGAGTTTTTGACTGCAAGAATTTCGAGATACAAAGGATTTAATTACAAAAATTCCGACTAGACATGGAACGAGTAGTAATTCGCCGAGTACTTAGCCTAGATTGGGCTGAATAATCGGCTTTAAAAAAAAACGATAGAGGGCGACACACAGTTATTTCCTTACACAGAGTTAGGAATGAAA
This sequence comes from Parnassius apollo, assembly GCA_907164705.1. NCBI lineage: Eukaryota > Metazoa > Arthropoda > Insecta > Lepidoptera > Papilionidae > Parnassius > Parnassius apollo. The sequence goes on along the minus strand of CAJQZP010000288.1, from coordinate 1,510,118 downwards.
AGATATGAGTAAATACAAGTACTTACTCAATACTTTTAGTATATGAAGCAAAAAGGAACAAACTAGACCCAAATAGGGCATAAAACTAGTGTTTTTGCAACACAATCTTCCCCTCTTAAATTTTAAATATTAGTAATATTAATTTTTATTATGAATTCCTATGTATGTTTTCAATATTTCTGCTGTTTCTCATGTTCTTGATGTATTAATGTGTCTAATATATTAATAATGATAAAAAATGGCTTTTTGTCTTTATTTTTCTCTAGAATATAATTAAGGCCGAGTACTCGGTATTCAACCGTTAATACTCAGTGCTCGGACGAACCCTAAAATAAAGCCGAATCCGTAGAGTACCGAATACAAACCGAGTACTCGTCCCATGTCTAATTTTGATGTTTTTTCTTTAATTTAGATTTATGTCTTAAAAAGGTGCAATTTTTAAGCAATATTTCAAATTGTAGGATCATAGTTATATAAAAATTCTTAAAAACAAGTTTTATATGTATATTATGGTACATATATATGGTACATTGTTGCATAATGTATATTTATTTTTATGCATTGATAAGGTAAAATTTTTCATGTAGTGTTATAGTTGCTAGTTTCAGTTTAGATGTTGTGATGTTTCTAGGTAACAGCTAAGTATAAATAAAGTTCTTTTTAAGCAATAAGGAATAAACAAACATAAGGTACACATATGTGTTACTTAAAATTTTTAATGAATGTATTCATTCATTGCATGTGCACAATAAAATAAAGTTAAAAAAAAAAGAAGAATAAAACAAAAGTGACAAAAATATTTCTTTGAAATTTTATTACAGCAATAAAATTTAAAAGAAATATTTTTGTCTTCAGAGAATTCAGAGAAGACTTCAGAGAATTCCATGTCAATTGTCCAATCCACTGTTATTATATTTTAATAACTGATTTATGGAGTCTATTTTGGGTTAAAGTCTGTCTTTTGATGTGTAAATATCAAAAGAGACAAGATTTTACCTTCCAGGGAAATAACATTTTATTCGAGTTACAAAGGCTAAATAATTACAGATATTGCATACTTAGGGGTTCAGCAGAAGGGAATGGCAATTTTTTTCAACTTACTGAGGATTACAACTTAATGAAGTTCGAGTTATCAAGATTCCACTGTATTTATAACTGAAATAATGATAAACAAGCTGAAATGAATTGTAAAGTTTTGTACACTTTTGTATTGATGTAGTTAGTGAAACGTTTTAGTATTGTTGTAGCTTATTAAGGCAAGAGTAAAAAGTCTATCAAAATATGGTATAACTGAAACTTATAATTATTACATTTTAACAAATATAACTTGAAATGACAATAATATCATTTAAAACATATGAATCTCAGTAATGGTTTTTTATATGGCCTGCTAAATTTCACGAACTGATAATATGGATTTTTAATAGTATTATAATATTGTTATGAATACGGGAAGAAAAAACAAATATCAATGAAGTTAGGATGTAACTAGCAATGCCCATTTAATCAAGCAGTATAATAAAGTATGCTGCATGTGACTTATCTTGGATCAGTCATTTTAATGAATCTTAATTGGTACTAAAAAAAATTCCATAATGGACAGAATTACAATATTCTGTCCATTATGGTAATTATTTTAGTACAAGCAAATATGGTTATGTTGCACGCTGTGACACAGTCACATGATGATTGGTAGTGGTGTTGTTGACCTGCTTACTTCACATATTTTGGTATTATCTTGTATTTACTTCTTACTGCATACTGTGTTCTGTGAATGTTTAATAATGTTAGGCGCTACTAGGATATGTCTTTTTTTTAAATACTTCTAACCACTGAAATAAACTACCAATTAAATAGTTAACCATCAATAGTAGGACAACACTGATTATTTGATTTACCATATATTCAGTTGTGAAGGAAAACATCATAAAAAAGCTACATATCTCAGAAATAAAATTTAAATGATTTCTGGAGAGTTGCTCTTTACCATGGCTAAGTAATTAGGAGATCCTTGCATTGGTAATAGTGCCGCCCATAGTCAGACTGTGGGTCTAAAGTTGAGTATTTTTGTATGGATTTTCCACCAACAGTTGGTTGTCAGAGCCTTGTTTGTTAGCAAGGTGTACCACTTATAGGATGATTGCTTTTACCCTCGTTTTTGTAAAGGCTAATCTGGCAGTGGATAAATAAAACTGTTAATTAGAAAGAAAAAGCTGAATATTTTCTTCGATATTTTCTTTAAGTCTTCTTAATATTTTCAGAGACAATTCTAGTGATACCAAATGTGGGAATACAAAATTCTATTAAATATGTTTTTGGCCAAGAAGACATTTTTGTGCCATGGTCAAGCGTTGATGATGTTATTATAAATGAAGTCATTAAATTGGTAAGAGACTGTTTGTTGTTTAGTCTTACATTTATTTACTATTTTGAATCCAGCTCTCTTAAAATCTGCATTGCATTTAATTTACCCGACGATAAAGTAAATATGGAGAATTCTCTCTGCCAATATACATGCAATCTACTTTTTTGTAGTTTGTTACTTCTCAGAAATGAGAAAAGCCTATGTTCTGCCCAATTTAAAATGCAAAGAGGTAACATTTAAGATTTTGCAGATATTTGTTATTTATCTTTATCTTAATATATATAAATTATGTGTCTCATTGTTTGTGCGCGATGGACTTCTAAACTACTTAACTGACTTTAATCAAATTTGCACACCGTGTGCAGTTTGGTCCAGCTTGAGAGATAGGATAGTTTTTTTTGCCCATGAGTGACCAACAATTTTTTTTTGCGAATTTAAGGATTTTTATTAGGACGTGATAAAGGGTCGTCAAAAAGAGCAGAACAACGTCTGCCTGGCAAGCTAGTATCATAAACTATGTGTCACATTGTTTGTCCGCAATGGACTCCTAAACTACTTAACCGACTTTAATCAAAGAAGTATGCCCACTTTCCATACATTGATTGACCTGTCATTTGATTCTTTTTACAGGTCACGTCTACCTACAACTACTGTTGCATAAAATCAATTATCGTTTATAATAACATAATAACTTATCACCTTTATATTTAGAGGCCAGGGAAAAATGCTATAAAGTAAATAAATTTTACAGATTATAAGCTGTCAACTGTACACTATGGTATACTATGGCGTGGAAAGAAAAATAACTTCCACACCATAGTATAAAACCACAAAAAAGCATATCTGATCATAAAATAATAAGATAAGTAACTAAAAACAATTGGTTATTTTGAACGTTCATAAACCACATGACAAATTAATAAGATTTTCGTAGTCTGTGAAACGAAATGCGTAAAACACTTTTTTTTTAAATATACATTGTCATGGCTTCTGGGCTTTTAAGTCATTTTTAAACGCGTTCCTTCTCCAAAAGTCTATTGAGAACGATAAACATATTAACATTACTTTTTTTCCTGGCTTTATTGAAAAATTCTATTATGCGATACGAAGTAAGCAAAATAAAGGCAATTTTATAAGATATTTTACATTACTAGACGCGTTAGAAAATTTTCAGGTCAAAATTGGACGTGATTCTTTGCACACCGTGTGCAGTTTGGTCCAGCTTGAGAGATAGGATAGTTTTTTTTGCCCATGAGTGACTAACAATTTTTTTTTTGCGAATTTAAGGATTTTTAATAGGACATGGCAAAGGGTCGTCGAAAAGAACAGAACAACGTCTGCCTGGCAAGCTAGTATAGTGTATTAATTTATTCTCCATGAATCCTATAATACATAGAATACATTAGTAGTCAAATAAAAATATATCGAATTTGAAGTATAATTTACTGCTTGCAAACTCAAATATTATGTCATATAAATGAAGCAGTGAAGTCTGTCTATTCCCAATGCACTTTGGTGATCTTAAAGCTCCAATGCACTAACTTTAGTAGTGTCTCCTGAGGAAAATATAATAAACTAAAACTTTTGTATTTCTAAGTAAGTTGTTTGAAGTAAAAACTTCTGAATCGTTGTGATTTCAAACAAAATTAAATGAAAAAGAGACTAATATATACCTATAGGAATTAGCCTGCGAGAGAATGAGATAGAAAATTATATAAAATTGGTCATGTTTACTTCAATTTTTGTTCGATAAAATGACATATAAAATGAAGTAGATGGCGCTATTGCAAAGCAATTTTACTCGAAAGAAAGTATTGTTTCGATTTATAAAATAAAATTTATAATATATTACATTAATAAAGACGAGAGTTTGTAGCAAAAAATAAAATATGTCTTAATTTAGTTGTAGATAATTAGTAATTTAGTTGTGTAACGTGGTAGAGCCATGCTGCAGTTATATTAATTGTATAGTTGTAGCACGAATGGGTCCAACCATGGTCCAATGGAATGGTTAAGAGACACAAATGGACCCGGTAGGTGGAGTTATTGTCAAGATCCAGAAATCAACCATGCGAAGCCAGGGTGGATCGCTTTTCAATATATAAATCTATTACAAAGTTACCTACAAGAAGATTGTGGCCACATAGTTCTAGCATGCTTGTTTTTCTTATATATTTCCCACTAACAAAATTAGTGAGTTGAATGGGAAAATGAAGGACATTCAGAAGGAAGTAACACAGGAATGGGGGAGATCTAATTACTGTGAACTGTTTATTGTTATGAATGATGACGTTAACAAAGATTGTATATTTTTTATTTACGATAACTATAATTTTTAAATAATTTATACATTATTTTTTCCAGAATAGAGTTTTGTACTATCTTACACTTCTTGTTAAAACTGGAACAACTCAAGCAAATCAAGAGTCTGAAGGCATTAAGTTGATACCATTATTCAAGGTAAATTTTTCGGTATTATACATATTACTTAGCTAGCATCTCCTTTATCAGCATGTAAAAGCCAACGGCTGGTCACGGGCCTCTCTTGGACATGGACTTTTGCCATAAATAAGATGTCTAAAGAGAAAGAGTAAATGTTTCTATTATATTAAGATCGTTAAGTATTCTTCATATAATGGAAATGCTATTCGGTAGCGATGTTCTTTTGCCGATTTTTTTTTTCGGGAACTTCTGGATAAGTTCAGACTATGCAGGAGATATTATCGTGTTACAAGTGAACATTACAATAATGTGTATGGATAAGGTTTTATTTTTCAACGAATGAGGGCGACAAATGAGCACATAATCCATCTGATGGTAAGTGGACGTTGAGTCCCATAGATATCTATATTTATCTAAATCGAAATGCAAGTGCATTGTCACCCCTGAGGAGTAAGATAGAATGCCTGGTTTCCAGTGAAAAGGGTTCGCGGTTGTCTACAGTTAGCATACAAAACGAAGAAGCTATGAGCTATTTTACGCTGGTATTGTATGAAAGCTTGGTTCGTCCCAGTCGAGCGAACCTAATCGTGTTACAACCATAATATAGCTGCAACATGGCTCTAACACGTGTAAAAAGGTTGGAAGTAGGTGAAGATACAAATCAAGTCAAACAATTCCAACTGGTTCAAAACCAATAAATACTTGTTTCAACACATGTTGGCCTATGGTTTCAAAAAATCAAAGCGCGTCAAAAATATTGCTCCACCTACTTTAAGCCCCAATTTATTTATTTTTTTTCATGGTAGTTAAAACTATAACCTAAATAATAAAATAAAATAAATGTTCACTTTCATTCCTGCTCATTCTGCTCTATGCTCACACTGATTGCGATAAACGTAGCTATGGGAATTCACAGATTACCATGCACGGATCACCAACCATATTATAGTTTTACAATATCAGGGGATTTTATTCTGACGTTTGTCGTCCGCTTTTTACCGAGAAGTACTTCAGGTACTAATTGGGATACTTCTTTTACGAGTACCACTTGTTAGAGTTTGCGTAAACCACAAAGAGGATATCTATTCCCGATGCTTCGAAAGTACAGCTGTCTTGAAGTTACAAGCCTGTCCATTCTCCGGTAGAACCAGCCCCGCTGTCATATATATTCAAGTATATTGGCTTAAAATAATGCACTGCAACGTCTGTCTGTCTTCGTTATTACTTATGTGTTAATCGCGTGTTTTATCGTGGATTCGAGCCTACCGGGACCGGATCTGACATTTCTCCAGAAGCCTAAATTTTGTTCTAGATTAGTTCCGATTTTTTCATTTTTCTGATACACTCTGAGCTGGCTATTGCGATCCGATATCGCACAATAAGCTTAACATTAGATACGAATATTTTAGTGTTTGCAACGAGGGTGAAAAAATAAAAGAAAAATATGTAGAAATGCCGTGGTGCCGAGAGGCGTGGTAGCTCAGATGGTTAACGCTCGCTGTAAATATAACAGAACGCGAGTAACCCGGCTGCGATCCCCACCGGCACCAATGAAATTGTTAATTGCAACTTTAAGTGCTGATTTACCGCGTGCTCGGCGGTGAAGGAAAACATCGTGAGGAAACCTGCATGTCTGAGGAATAAGAAATAAAATATTTCGAAGACATGTGAAGTTAGCCAACACGCATTGGGGCAGCGCGGCGGACACTTCCTTGCCCTAAAACCCTCTCAGAAATGAGGGGAGGCCTGTGCCCACCAGTGGGACGTATATAGGCTGTAACTTTACTACATGTAGAAATGAGGGGAGATCTCCGTTTTAGCGCAGGCGTCAAAGAGGTATCAGTCGATAATTCTACGAGTCTCACTGTCGTTACGATAACCGTTGGTATTCTACTAGTGTAGGCAGGCAGAACGTACTTGAGAGGCTGCTCTGTTACATTGAGATCGGTAGTGTTGCCGTGCATACTTTGGTGTTATCATGTAATTGGGTCAACATGTTAGGGTTGATCAAACTGTGTTGCTCTAAACTGAATATATGGTGCAGTGTGCTGTTTTGTTGTTGATAATGAACGATTGCGTAAGTAGGAGAGCAAGTTGAGCACTCACACATTTATTACGCTCCCACCTTTATTATTTTAACAATTGGTCTCCAGAATTGTTTCTGATAGTGAGAAGGGTTTGTTACCGTTACTGTTGAAATTTTGAAACGCTGCGCTGTTAAAATATTTGTGGTATTTTACGTTCGCAAATAAGTTACAAAATTAATTAGTATTAATTTTCAATTTTAAGAGTGTGCTTTAATATTTTCCAGTATACAATACTTTCGCAAATAAGTTAAACAATTAATTAGTATTAATGTTCAATTTTTAAGAGTGTGCTTTAATATTTTCCAGTATACAAAGCCGCGGCTTGTGATGCTTGAAACAATTTACTCCGAGTTACAAACTTTGTTGATGGCTGCGCAGCGGGAAGGGTTTGAAGTTGGTTCCGGGGACAAAAAATAACGAAATTAGTTAATTTTGAGCTCGTCAAGGGTAGGAAGCTCTATTTTAATTTACGAGTGGGTGGTGGTACCTGAGTTTCCGATAACAAGGTCATTTAAATTAATGACTTGCTGAATTATTATGCGCTTGTAGTGAGTAAAAACGAGAGGACACCGAGTAACACATAAATATTGAGTAATATATTAATTCCGCCAGAACGCACTCGATCAGCGTGGCGGATACTGCCGGGTTTCGCGTGTTCGTTTTAAAAAAGAAAACTCTTTTATAAATAATAATTATATTTATTTAAGTGAAGTGATTATAAATAATAAATTCATAAATTAATGAAAACCTGATATCCTTTGGGGCTGATTTTCAATCATGATATAAAAGTTATAGAATAAAATACAACACACAAAGAAATTAAAAATTATAGTAATTATAGAATAAAACATCAGTCGGGTTATAATCTATTTGATGGATAACTATCATCTGACAATTGAAAAATCGGTCCTTAGTGGAGTAAGCACATTATAATTATAATGTTTAAATAATGTCTATCACTTGCTGGTAAATGAATACAATAAACATGCACCGAATTAAGTTGTTTTATTTCAAGAAGGTATTAAGTAAAAACTCATTAATCTAAATTTCTTATTTTTTAACCGAGATAAAAACAAACAGAGGGCTTGAATTCCAATGTATTTTCTTTATTTGAACATATTAATTGACTTTCCCTTTTAATAACCTACTGGCTAATTACCTAGCGGTGTTACCCGCTTCCAAATTATAACTTATAGATAGTCATGACCCAATCTTATTATGAGATCGCATAATATAGAGAGCTCAGGCTAACAATTACAAATTATCTCGAAATTCGGAATAAAAATGATCGCAGGTTTTAACTTAGGCCTTCAATAGTGAACTTATTTCTAAAATAATCATTTAAGTATAATAAGTCTTCATTATACAAATGTAAAACGCTCTATAATATAAAAATTCTCGTACAAACTTTAACACCCTATTTCACCCTATAATGATTTGAATTTTCCAAAATCCTTTCTTGTTGGATAAACTACATGCTCATTTATTTTATTTATAGAGTACTTTCAGTAAGTTTCGGGTCAATAACCTCATAAAATACATTTATATAAACTGTAATCCCCTATTTAATCATTTAGGAGAGAAATTTTCCAAAATCCATTTTTAATGGATTTTTTTTAGGGTTCTACGTCCAGCTGTTTAGGTGGCGCCTCCATTTATTTTGCGCAGTTTTCATACAAAGTGAACTCGGTTTAAAGTTTTATGGGTAAATAAAAATGGATATTTTGTTATTTTTCTTTAAAATTTGTTGCACCAGTTTCTAAATAAAAAGAACCGTAAACATTTTACTCCATACAAATTTTTACACCCTCTGGCCTCGTAAAAGTTTGTTTGCAAAAATTGCGAAAATCGTATTCAGTTATTTAGTTTACATTCGTTTCAATTCAATCGACCAGTGAAATAAAAAGTTTCATAAATAATTGTAACACCTTGCTTCACCCCCTTAGGGAGTAAAATTTTTAAAAATCCTTTTTTTGTGGTGCCCTACGTCATAAAAGGCAGCTACAGTCTAAATTTCAAATTCCTATGTAAAGCGGTTTGGAATGTGCATTGATGGATGACTCCGTCACTCGAGGCGTCCTGTTTAATATATATTATTCTGTTTTATATATTATATAGAAGATAGATGTTAGATATAGATGTTTTCATGAATGCGTCAGCCGGGTATTACCACCTTGGCGATTTGCACTTACGGTGGATAGGTGCGAAGATCCTCACTAACCGGTTTTTTAGTTGAAAGAGTATATTACGAGAGCAGTTTGATAAGTCAGTGACTTTTTTAATTTCCCGCGCAGTAACTCTAATGGCCACACTGCTCCTGTCAACTGTCATCTATTAATAGACTACTATCAAAATTTGAGCAAGCCGCGTTATTGCATTTGTGTTTGAATCTGCATTTTGATTTGTAATCTAGGATATATGTAAATGTCTATGGGCCGCAGCAACTACTTACCATCAGGTGGAATGTGTGCTCGTTTGTCACCTTATCTATATATAAAAAACCAATACGTCAGTCTGCGTGAGATCAGAATGGCTTTCCAGCACCTTAAAAACGACAAGGTCCCAGGCGAGGATGGAATTACGGCAGAGCTTCTGAAAGTGGCTGGAAAACCGGTACTTAAAGTCCTTCAGCGGCTCTTTAATTACGCCCTCCATGATGGAACTACTTCGGCGACTTGGAGCAGAAAAGCGGTGGTCTTGTTCTACAAGAAAGGCGACGACGCTCTCTTGACGAACTACAGACCGATTTTCCGTCCGACCGAGTCGCGTCTACGTGCTGTTTTCGAGAGTCATTACGAATCGTCTCGCACGCGGTCTCGACGACTTCCAGCCTCCGGAACAACCCGGTTTCCGAAAAGGTACCATAAACTATATACATAGCCTTCAGCAAATTGTACAGAAAACCGAAGAGTAGAATCTGCCACTTATGGCGTATGTGAACTATGAGAAAACCTTCGATTCCGTCGAAATTCGGGTGGTGCTACAGTCCCTTTAGCGGTCCCAAGTTGATTTTCGGTATATCGAAGTGCTGAAGGGTTTGTACAGTAGGTTTAACGATTGCTATCCAACAGCAGAGAGGTGTAAGACAGGGTGACGTTATATTCCCGAAACTCTTTACCGCTGCATTTGAAGACATTTTGAAGCTACTGGACTGGGAAGGATATTAACATCAATGGCGAGTACATCACCTTCGATTTTCCGATGATATAGTCCTTATGACAGATGGCAGAATCGCTGGAGGACCTAAGCATAAGAATCAATGACCTCAATATGCCTCCCAACGGGTAGGTCTTAAGAAGAACATGGACAAAATAAACATCATGTGTAACGTCCATGTCACACCTATGCCGGTAGTTGTTGGGAGTACTAAGCTCGAAGTTGTTGACGAGTATATTTACCTGAGACAAATAGTCCGACTAAGTAAGTCCAATTTCGGTCGAGAGATCAATCGACGAATTCAACTCGGCTGAGCAGCGTTCGGGAAATTTCGATACATTTCGTCAGCTATACCTCAAAACCTGAAAACGAGACTACAACCATACGTGTTGTCAGTGATGACTTTTGGAACTGAGACGTAGTCCTTCACTGCTGGCCGTATGACGACGCTCAAGATCACTCGGCGAGCTACGGAGGGGGCTATGCTCGGGGTTTTTCTGCGTGATAAACTTAGAAATGAGGATATCCACAGAAGAACCAGAGTGACCGACAAAGCCTAACGAATTAGTAAGCTGAAGTGGCAATGGGCCGCCATATAACTCGAAGAACCGACAACCGATAGGCGAAGTGAAGGGCGACCCCCCACTAGATGGAATGACGACCTAGTAAGACATGCAGGAAGTCGATGGATGCAGGTGGCTCAGGACCGTGCGTTGTGGCATTCTTTGGGCTGTGATGATGAAATGAATGATGATGATGCATATGCAATACTATTGTTACGAGCTTGAGGTTCGCGACAATAAAAACTGCCGATTGAATTACCCAAAATTTACACTTTTAATACTGAACACCAATTAAAACTCAAATCACACTAATAATTAATCGCACTGATCACTTTAGTTCACTTTATTTCGCTCCGAAGCTTCGCTTGTGTTGCCAAATTCAATACTGCCACGATCGCGGCTATCAACGGCTTTACATAGGGCTCTTCCACGAAAACATCCAGAATATTCCAGTAAATAAGGGGCCCTAACCAACCAGGCTCAGAAAGTTCGTCTTGGGCTTCTAGAAAGCTTAGTTCCTCAATTCGATACTAGATGGCGCTGTTGGTTGAAAGATTAGTCATGTCATTTTCTGGAAAGTTCTCCTCGCTCTGTTACCCGACATTAGATGGCGCTAGTGCCAGACGTCAACTTAGGCGCGCAACACTGCCCCCTCCTAAGACATGCTCGTCCCGAGCATTATCGGCCCCACATCCACAGAGGCGATCCACATGACGATCTTAGGAGTCCCTCTTGCGCCTTTCAGTATCCGGTAGGTTACATCGTTGATTCTGGTCACAATCCCATTTAGCTTGAAGCTTAAGAGATTTCTCTTTGCTGCGGACTGGATTGTGCAACGACACTAGTGAACCTTCGTCGTACCCTTTGTTGTTCATTTTGCGGTCATACCGGGTTTTCATCTTTTCGGACATTTGCTGGCCCGATTGTCTGACGTGCTCATAAATGTCATTAATTTTGTTCCGCAAGTCATTTGCATAATCGGTTATACTGCGTGGGGCGTCAGGTGGTATCCCGGTGATCAGGTCTGCAGGCAGCCGTAATTCTCTTCCAAAGTTTGTGAAAGCTGCTGTCATTGACGTACTTTTTACGCTTCGATATGACAACAAAAACGGTTGTATGTGCTTGTCCCAATCTCGTTGCCGATTGTCTACAACTTTTGCTAGGTACCTCTCCAATGTCTGATTAAATCGTTCTACCATTCCATCAGATTGCGGGTGATAAGAAGTCGTTCTTGTTTTATGAGTACCCATAACTCGGCAAGTTTCCTGGAATATTTGAGACTCAAAATTCCTTCCTTGATCGCTGTGAATCTCTAAAGGTACTCCAAAACGACAGAAGACTTCATGAACTAGTTTATCTGCAACTGTTGAAGCTTCTTGATTCGGAATGGCGAAGACCTCCGGTCACTTAGTGAAGTAATCCATCACAACCATGAAATACTTGTTACCGCTTTCACTCTCCGGAAACGGCCCCGCCACATCAATGGCTATTCTCTCCCATGGTGCACCAATATTGTACAACTTCAATGCACCTCTACTACGAGTCTGAGGTCCCTTTACAGCCGCACAACTTGTACATTTCCGACACCAGTCCTCGACATCGTTTCGACAGTGGACCCAGTATAACCGTCCTCGGATCTTCAGTAGAGTTCGTTTAACTCCCAGATGGCCTCCTGAACAATCATTATGGTACAGCTGTAGAACATCCGGTACTTTAGCTTTAGGTACAACCATTTGCAGATGACAGCTGTCTCCCCGAACATTTACCCATTTACGGCACAGAACTCCATCCTGAAGCAGCAAGCTGTCCCACTGGGCCCAATAGCTTTTAGTGGTCGAACTCATCGCTGAGACGTTGCTCCACTTGGGCTTGGGAGCACTGGCCTTCATCCATTGCAGAATCGGCTTGATGTCCGGATCTTCCTGCTGTGCACGTTGTAAGCTGTCCTTCCACTCGTTGCTGAGGTGGTCTGTTCTGAGCACCCTCACGGATACCACTTCCTTACTCTCTTGCCTAGTACAGTGCTTGCAATCTTTAGGACAAGGTCTCCCTGATAAGGCATCTGCATTGCCATGCGATTTTCCGCTGCGGTGTTCCATTACAAAGGCGTATTCCTGCTGCTGGGTGGTGCTGTTAGCCGCACAACCCTCTCGAGATCGATCACCTTCCCATTTTACAAATCGCTTTGGGCAGCTGGATCGAAGATGGCCCTTTTCCCCACAGCCGTAGCATCTTGGGCTGTAATTTTTATTGTGGTTGCGAACCGTAACTGCTGCAACCTCTCTAACGTGAGGGGAACGATGATCCTGCCGCCGCCAGGCGGTGCCGTTAGCTGCACTACCCTCTCGAGATCGATCAACTTCCCTTTCTACAGTTCGCTTTGGGCAGGTGGATCGAAGATGGCCCCTTTCCCCACAGCCATAGCACCTAGGGCTGTATCCTTTATTGCGGTCGCGAACTGTAGCTGCTGCAACCTCCCTGACGCGATGGGAACGATGATCCTGCCGCATGGCTTCCACCTCCAGTGCATGGGCCAAGGCGTCCTTAAGCGTCTCGTGGTGCCCGAGCCTCACAGCAGCTCTGACTTCAAGGTCGCGGATGCTGTCGATGAATGTCTGCACCAGGTTTCCTTCAATGAGCGCAGGTACAGACCGGTTTGCTTTTAGCACCAGCTTCTCCACCTCTAGAGCCCACTGCTGCAGGTTTTCGTTGATGCGCTGCACGCGATTCTTAAGCTGCGCGCGAAAGACGTGTTCCAGGTGAGCGTCGCCATATCTCGCTTCCAATGCCTCAAGGAGCTGCTCATTAGTCACTTCCTCACCGAGAGCTTCCAGAACCGTTAAGGCCTGGTCGCGCAGGCCTAGTGTGAGAGCAGTCATGGCCTGAATTTTATTCCAGCCGTTCGCCTTCATAACAGCCTCGAACTGGATTTTGTAGGCTGACCAGGAAGAAGTCCCGTTGAACGGTGGCACCTTGAACCCACGTAGCAAAGGTGTTGTAGCTACTACGGGAGCTGTAGTTCCATCCCCTAGTTTGAGGCCGTCCAGCGTTTTCTTCACGTCAGCCATCATGTTGTCAACCCGATTGTTCACTTGGTCGATTTGGGTTTTAGCTTCCTTGATTTGGGTTTCAGCTTCTGACAAGCGGTTGTCATGTTGAGCAACCCTATCCTTCACCTCCCTTATCTCTTTCCCAAAGGTAGCGTGAAGGTCCTTCATGAGGAGCATCTGCTCTTCTGACCGACGAGCCTGTTCCGCCTGCTGATATTCCAACCGGCGGGCCTGTTCCTCCTGTCCGCGCTGCAGCTGCTCTAACAACCGACGGACCTATTCCTCCTGTCAGCGGGCCTGTTCCTCCTGTCGGCGGGCCTGTTCCTCCTGCTGCTCTTTCAACAGACGGGCCTGTTCCTCTCGTCCGCGCTATAGCTGCTCTTCAACCGACGGGCCTGCTCCTGCAGCATCATCACCAGAGCACCTAAATCAGGTGCTGCAGATGCAGGTGTACGGACACCCTCCGTTTCATCCTTAGGTAAAATCGGCATGATTTGATCCCACTTCTGACGCCAATTGTTACGAGCTTGAGGTTCGCGACAGTAAAAACTGCCGATTCAATAACATATAATATTATAATTAATCGCACTGATCACTTTAGTTCATTTTATTTCGCTCCGAAGCTTCGCTTGTGTCGCCAAATTCAATACTGCACCGATCGCGGCTGTCAACGGCTTCACATAGGGCTCTTCCACGAAAACATCCAGAATATTCCAGTAAATAAGGAGCCCCGACCGACCAGGCGCAGAAAGTTCGAGTGCGGGGCTTCTAGAAAGCTTAGTTCTTCAATTCGATACTAGATGGCGCTGTTGGTTGAAATATTAGTCATGTCATTTTCAGGAAAGCTCTCCTCGCTCTGTTACCCGACACTAGATGGCGCTAGTGCCAGACGTCAACTTAGGCGCGCAACACTATTATTCCCAAACAAACGTTTTTAGTAAATCGATTATTAATCATTGATCATTGAGTGTGACAATGCGTGGCGTGTGATCGTCGACTTAGCGCGAACAATATGTAGACTTCTTTTATGAGGGTGGAGACGAGTGTTCGTGGATTGCAGAGGCCAGACAAGGGCGTCGTCACCTACTGGCCCAGGGGGGGGGGTGTAGATATATGTATAGATGATGCGAAAGTATAGGTACAAGAGGACATTAAGACAACACTTTTATTGCGAGTCTTACCTCTACGGCGATTGCAATAAGAACGGTACAAATTCTAATGTGTATAGTTCCATGTGCTCTTGACCACAGAGTACAGGATTAAGGACAAAGTCACTTTCGAACCCACACCCTTGTATTGTATTAGGTGACAAAACTTAGAGTTTTGTCATCTAATACATGTGAAGAGTGAACTTACCATCAGGTGGCTGTACTCAATTTTTGTTTAAATAAAAAGGATTAAAAGCAAGTTATGTTATAAGTGAAACTGTATCTATCGTTCGTATCACACGTTGGAAACACTGATCAGGAAATGCGAACGCTTCCTGCAGTAAATTCGTATAAAGACAGTGCTGCCAGATTTGAAAAATTTGCTAATTTCCGCGAAAATTATGGAAAAAATTGTGTTTTAATTTTATTCATTCAGTACAGCCTGTCAAAATCACCACTGAACAGCAATGTCGCTATATGGGGTTAACAACAACATTTTTATAATTATTAACTCCTACTATTGTAATCATAATCTTTTAATAATTTTAGAATGTACATCATTGCGATACTTACTCGTATGTGCCCCTTTCTGATCGGGCTAGGTATTTATTACGAATTTTATACACATACTATACGTAAAAAAGTAAAAACAACAAATGTAAAAATAACTGTTCAAAAATTTTCTTTCCTGAAATCCAATTAGAAATGAAAGGAGTCCGTTGTCCAGCCACGGGTTACCTAATATGGGTATAGACTGTAACATTACTTTATTGTTCAATTTACAAAATTGTTCCTTATTATTAGTGAAAATTGAAGGAATAAAGTTTCCAAAAATTCCAAAGTTTCTTGTACCGCCTTTGGGCACCTTGTGAGGTTTTTGTTTTTGCGATGATGATCCTCGCAAAAAAAGCATTGTTTTTTTGAACAATTTATCATGGAAGTAAAGAATAGGTTCAAAATAATAAAGTATTTTTGAATAACAAAGATAAAGTAACTTTAAATAAAATGTAAAAGCCGCCTAATAGCTGCCGAAGTAGGTAGGTACTAAGACGTAGATAGATTAGGTTTGGGTACAGAATAAATAATAGGTTTGGGTAAAAAATATTAAATATATCGCCGATATTTTTAAATATCGATATTCGATATTTATTTTGCAGTATCGAAATCGTATCACTTTGTCATAAATGTGTCAAAATGTGCAACAAAAGTCGTTATAGCATTCATGTGCTGTTGTTTTCGAATTATATTTTTTATTTCACAGATGAGCAGATTTCGTCACCATGTATGATTGACCACATGTTCAGCGCTTCACCGCTGAACATATAGTCAGCACATGCACATCAGTACTTAAAATTGCAATTAACAATTTCATTCGATCCAACGCGGGCTAACCCTTACTTGAACTTGAACTACCACGGCTCCATAATTTTATTAAATTGGTTCACAATTGACGAAGATATCGTGTAACATAATAAAGAAAATAAGAATATACAGTTGAATTATGAACATTTTTCCTTTTTTTTTAATAGAATAGGGTGACAAACAAGCACACAGTCCACCTGGTGTTAAGTGGTTGCTGCGGCCCATAGACATCTACATCTGTCCTCGATTACAAATCAAATGCAGATGCTTTGTCACCCGAGAGGACTAAGATGGAATCACTCGAGAGCGTGGTACTTCCCCGGTCAAGCCGACCCATTCGTGCTACAACTATAAAAGTAAAGTTACAGCCTATATACGTCCCACTGCTGGGCACAGGCCTCCCCTCATTTCTGAGGGGGTTTTAGGGCAAGGAAGTGTCAGCCGCGCTGCCCCAATGCGTGTTGGCGAACTTCACATGTCTTCGAAATATTTTTTTTCTTATTCCTCAGACATGCAGGTTTCCTCACGATGTTTTCCTTCACCGCCGAGCACGTGGTAAATCAGCACTTAAAATTGCAATTAACAATTTCATTGGTGCCGGCGGGGCTCGAACCCGAGTTACTCGCGGTCTGTTACATTTACAGCGAGCCTTAACCATCTGAGCTACCACGGCTCTATACTACTAATATAACTGCAGCATGGCTCTACCACGCAAAAGCTCCTGACAATATAATAACAGCAATAATCTACTATCGCATTGAAAATCTGCACCCTGCGATTCATTTGGAGATCCGGGTTCTAATGGTATCGTGTTTTAGTTAAAGTAACATTTTTCATACATTCAACTACTGCGCATAGGGGGCCCCCTCTCATTTTTAGCGCAGAGTCCGCCGCTTAGTCGCAATGATTATAGTATAGAATGGAATAATTAGTTAATATAGATAGCAAATGATTCTTCTTGAAAGTAATTTTTTTATAGAAGAACTAGCAAGAAACCCAGCGAGACTTTTTCAAAGTCAAATTGAACGTTTTTACCAAAGAAAAAACAAAATAAAAACAGGTTGTACAATTAGATTTCTTTATATATTTTTTTTTATTAAGGGAGTTGTTTTAAGGGTGACAAAAGAGCCCACAGTCCACCTGATGGTAAGTGGCTACTGTGGCCCATAGGCACCTACATTTATCATCGGATCAAAATGCAGATGCGTTGTCACCCCGGAGGACTAAGATGGAATACCTCGTTTCCAGTAAAAGGGGTCTCCGCATCTCACTTACCGTACAAAACACCAGCAGCAGCCTTATGCTGCTATTTAAGGCTGATATTCTGTGAGAGCGGGGTCCTACCCCGATCGAGCCGACGACCCATTCGTACTGCAACTATTATGGCTGCAGCATGGCTCTACCACGTATAAATTTTTTTAGAATAAGGGTGGAATACAAGCACACAGCCCACCTGATAGTAATTGGATGCTGTGGCCCCTAGACATCTGCATTTATCCAATTCAAAATAATTTATGTCTAATTTCACTTTTTACAGTGTAGCGGAATCCATACCGTTATTTTTTTCTAGGAATGTCATATAATATCTTTTATACGACTGCCATACAACGAATGTTAACTACGCTTTAAACATCACAGTCACGTCGCGATTCGACAAACAGTCAAAGAATTTCCAACACATTGCAAAACATTCAGCAATTCCAATATCCTAGTTTGTTCGTTCATAGCTTTACCGGTAAGCCAAAATGGAACAACATGTTGTATCGCTCCATCGCTGCAGCTACTATATATTTCGAACACTTATTCGAAAGCTAAAATTAAAATGTCGCTCGTTCACACTTCACACCGTCACACCGACGTGTAATTACACACATCCGTACACAACAAGAGAAAATATAATCACTGTTTTTACATACACAGTTTAAACGGTATCGAGGATCAATTACGAGATGAGGGGTGGAGACCACTTTAATAATTTAACAAAAGTAAATTTTCAAGTTCAAGTTTTATAGGTGGTAGAGCCATGCTGCAATTATATTATTAGTATAGTTATAGCACGAATGGGTCGGCTCGACCGGGGAAGGACCACGCTCTCACAGAATCCTAGCGTAAAATAGTAGTTTAATGCTGTTGTCTTTCGTATAGTGAGTGTAGAATTTATCATCCTATTCTATTCGATTCAGAACCAAATTAGGGGGCAAACTAGCATGCGGCTCGCCTGATGTTAAGTGACTACCGCCACCCATGATCAACTGCAACACCAGGGGAATTGCAGGTGCGTTGCCGGCCCTTTAGAAAGGAGTAAGCTCTTTTCTTGAAGGTCCCCAGGTCGTATCGGTCCGGAAAAATCGCCGGTGGTAAACTATTCCACAGAGAGGTTGTTAAAACATGGAGTGTGGTAAGTGACAAAAAGATGATTGATAAGGATGCAAATATTTGTCTTCAATATTGGCGAAAAGACAGAAACAGCGACTGAACTCCTAAACAACTCTACCGATTATATTGAAATTTTGTGTGTGTGTGAAACTTGATCCGAGAATGGTTTAGATTCATAATGGTAACCGAAAGGGGGTGCTGTTGTCGAGATACAGATATCACCCGTGCGAAGTCGGGCGTATCAGTATACTCATATTAAAATTGAAGATTCTGGATAAATTGAATGCATATATTTGATAGTTATAATGAAAACGATGATAGTCCTGATGAATCTGCTAATTGAAATCCTGTTCTGTAGAGCGATTGTGTAACTCTAGTAGGGATCACTTACTTACACTTCGTTTTATTCCTTTATATTTTGGTTTGGTCGATGGCCAGTCTACAGCATATATGAAGTACGAATGATTGTTCTCGAACTAGGTTTGAGTTATTCCTGCCTTGTGACCAGGAGCAGAGTCTTTCTGCAAACTCTACCATATCTTTATAAAAGTGTTTCACTGAAAGGATTTACTACACGATTCAAGACAGTGTCACAACGGGTAAACTTTGGCTGAAGGCTTTTCTTTCACGAAAATTGACTTCCTTGACTTCCCTGTAAGTCATCTACCACCAAACCAGGATTGATGCAGGATGATTACACGCTTAACTTTTTTCTGACAAGGTGCGAGGCTACTTTAGAGTTGTACGTACCTCGTCATTTTTTCTGTCGTGGTGCTCTTCAATCATAAATGAATAATCATTAGAAAAAGCAGGTTTGCAGTTTGATCCATTCACTCTCAAATGCAGGAATTGATTTAGGGCATGTCCTGTGTATTGACGGTAAGCATCAAGTTTCAGTTCTTGTTTAACAAATCAAATAGAATATCTCATTTCTTGCGCTAATATTTTGTTTCCTTATAGGGTTTCGTCGAATTCTGACTCTGACAGCATTTACAGCTTGTATGGTGCTTAACAGCACAGGGTCGCCCCAATATATTGTGGTGTTTGACAGAAGAATCATTCGTGTGCCTGATACTTATGCGATACACACATACATCTGATGCCTAGCTTTTGAATCTTTTCCTAAATGGAGACCGACAGCTCCGTACTCTTTGTGAAATCACTGGCAATTCTTGTTATATAGATGCCACTTTTTTGGTTAAGGTGAATTTCCTTTTTTTCGTTTTGATATAAATTTAACATTATCGTCTTTAAATTAAGACGATATTGTTTACCGCAAAATTATGTTTTCAAATCAAGACAACATGTGCTGACCAGAGCAGGACAGTATTTCATGCCGGCACACAGATTGTAACTTCACAAGGCGCAAGTTCGGCCTCCCATCTAACACTATTCCCATCTCTGGGTCGGGGCACCCCCGTGGTTGCGACGCCAGAGCTCTTTCTGATTAGCTCCCTGTTGCATTCCTTTGCATTTTGTATCGCATTTACCATGGGGTGTGTTCTGAGGAATTAAACATAAAAAATCACGCCTGTCACCTAGAGGGGTAGGCAGAGACTACAGATTTCCATTTGGCTCGATCCAGACACAACTCTCTCGCCTCCTCCACATTCATATACCTACGCATACATGCTCGTAGGTTAAGGGTATTCCGGTTCTGAGGAATTGTTCGGGTTACTTCCAGCCGCCAAATTTTACGAACGCATATTGCGTCAAAACTCACGATACCATCTACACCTCTGGATGCTTGGCGGTCCACCACTGTGCGTTTTACCAGGAATTTTCTTCCTCGTGCAACCTCTTTGTGGAATCGTTTACCACCTGCGATTTTTTTCGGACCGAGACCTACAAGAACAGAGCCTCCTCCTTTCTGGAAGACTTATGAGAACAACAATGTTATATTATAATCATTGCGATTAAGTAAGACCTCAACAAGGTAGACGTGTTATTGATGTTGTATCGACCAATGGTTCTCCATAGGGCCCTGAGTTACATAATATGAAGTAATCTAAAACTATAGAAGGCACCAAAACAAATTAGGTGCGGTTCTATGAAACCCACAAACACAAACTAATAAGAACTAGAGTTATCATTACTAAACCATTTTATGATTCGGTATATATCTAATGGTTTTCATGCAAATAAAAATATTGGGTGATATTGGCCTTAGACTCCACCGAGTCAGTAACTCATTTTTGGTGCAATGTATACGCTTTTACAACAAAATCCCAGAAAATATACAAAATTTGTCATGCGCAAAGTTCAAAAGTTTACTGAACTAAGTTTGTATGTTATATTGTAAGCAATTATTTGAAAAAAAAAAATAGTCCCGCTGGGTTTCTTGGTGGTTCTTCCCAGGACAGAGGTTTTTTTGTGAAACAGTGGTAAATGGAAAAAGTGACTTTCAATAAGTAATGTTTATAATCTACATTGAATAAAAAAGTTTCTATTTCTGTTTAGATAAGTAACAACGTATGTTCGACATTCGTAATCGAATTATAGGGTTTGCAAACATTTAAAAATCAATATAATTTATAGAAATTCTCTCTTTAATTTAAAAGGTAATCAGAGATAATAAATATTAAACTTTAACTTCCAGTGCTGAATTTCTAGAATAAACTGCTATAAGCTATAACAGATATCGAAGTTTTACCATAAAAGAAACTCCATTTTACCTTTTGCTACCGAACCCTAATAAAATGACGTAATAAATTTAGTACTAAAAGTCGCCAGCATATTTTGCTATACAGATATACATAGATTTTACTGTTGTAGTTGTAGGATCCAGATAAATTTTCTTTTTTATCATAGTATTAAAAGACTTGCTACTAGTCAACTAGTTACGAAATTTATTTAATTTCTAAAAAAAAAATGAAAGCTAAGTAATTAGAAAAAAAAGGAAGTAAGAAGAACTTTATTATGGCATAAACCATTGACGTACTCAAAAAACCCGCGGTAGCTAAGATGGTGAGCGCTCGTTGTAAATTTCACAGTACGCTAGCAAACGGGGTTCGAACCCCGCCGGCACCAATGAAATTGTTAATTGCAATTTTAAGTGCTGATTTACCACGTGCTCAGCGGTGAAGGAAAACATCGTGAGGAAACCTGCATATCTGAGAAACAAGAAAATATATTTCGAATACATGTGAAGTTCGCCAACACGCATTGGGGCAGCGCGACGGACAATTCCTTGCTATAAGAGGCACAGAGCGCAGGCCTGTGCTTATTTGTGGGACGTATATAGGCTGTAACTTTAACTCTAACTTTTACTCAAGAGAACAAAAACAAAATAAACAAAAGAGCGAGTAGAACTCACGTTGTGAGGTTTCAGAATATCGAATCGGAGGACTCGTTGATTGTCGTATGTTTACATTATCGATGTAGGAATTCGGTAAATTAATAAAGATATTACGTATATAAAAGTGTAAACAGTAAGATAAGTATACCTAATTTTTACCACTATAATCAACTTACTAAAATTATATATTACTAACGATCAGCCCCGGCTTTGCATGGGTGATTTAACGCGTCCAATTGTAAATCTAAAACATTTTTATTCTCGAATCAACTGCATCACATTCACAAAACTTGATGAAGATAGGTACAGTCGTTTAGGAGTTTAGTTACATACACACGAACGGAAGTGTTATAAATATTACGAGTATATAAAGCTAGACAAGGTAAGCACCGATCAATGCTCTAACTAAAATGTAAGTCGGATTGAAGGACAAACTAACTATGTACCGGAAAAAACTTTCTCATCTACGTCTTCATCACAGTAAGATATGATGTACTAGGCTATATGCATACTGAGCCTTAGATGTATTAAAACTTAGTGATGTAGATAAAAATGTGACTCAAAAGAGTCACATTTATATAATATATGTATTTATATCGTTACGCTTTTAATTCCCAAGGGTGGGCTGAGTCCAAAGAACAGAGAGAGCTACTCGGACTACCTTCAGCCAAAAATATGAGTTGAGATGGAAAATTGTAAAAAAAAGTGATAGGTGTCTACGCTATCACCTATACAATCACAAGGCTTGTTAAACAAGTAATGTATATAGCACATCCTTTTTCGATACAAATCCTACACAAATATGAGTCTACAAGTCTCAGACTAACATAGGCATAAATAATTATTCTGAAAAGCTGTTCTAAGAGTATTTCGGCGTGTCTCTATAACGTTTCCTTATCTAAAGAATTGTCGTATTAGTGAATTTTCGGTATCGGTTTACTGAATATTGATGTCTAATAAACCATTAAAAGGCTTTATTGCGTATATCTTAAAATAAGTAACAAATTCAACCCATGGCAAGCATTGACGTATTTTTATCTTCACGTATACAAATATTTTGTACATTTTAAAATAAATACCAGACAAAAACCTATTACAAAAACCTGTCCTGTATAAGTCTCACATCACAGACAATATTAACTACATCAAAGTCGATGCTCCCGCTGTAATTATGTCTTCTTCTCTATTGAAATTAGAATGTATTTTAATTACAATAGACTCGCGTATCATCCTTGTTAGGAATCGGTAGAATCTTTTGCTAGGATTGGTGGTTAATCAAATCTGATGTAATGGTGGGTGTCGATCATTGAGCCACTTTCCCATAAGACTGCAGTCTGTAGAACATGATAGTACGTGAGAATATTGAAATTAAAAAAAAAACATTCTTATTTTAATAGAGAAGATGGATGAGGGTACTGCCACCTGCTTGGGATCTTATAATTAACAAAATTAAATCAAAACCCAAGCATACCACTGCAAGATTTCAAGATACCCTAAGCTCGTTCGTTTTGCAAGATCGGACCGAAAACTAATATTTAGAAAAGCTGATGGTACCCGGGCTAACTATGACACCGGGACGTCAGTCATCTCAGTCCCCCGTGACCATGGGTGCTGAAAATAGGTTTATTAAACGCAATAAAACCGTATAGCTTTATTCAATGAGTTCGAAATTTAAGAAATCTTATGATGAACCTAATTAATGGGGCCTGGAAGTTGATTTTTTTAATCCGTGATAATAATTTAATTTTGATAATTGTACTCTTACCGGAGAAAAAACTCTTGACAGACAGACAGATGGATAGATCGATAACAAACTGATCCCTTTTTCCCTTTAATATAACATAAAACATCCGGGATAGCTACTGTGCAAACAAGTGGAATACCTTATTTCTCTCGTCCGATTATAATCTAGGTGCCTCTAAAGTAAGAAGGAATAGACTTTGTTACTATGACAGTGCGGTTTACCACCTAAGTCTAGGTATCACCACTTACCGCCACATGGGATTTGTAGTCCTCTTGACTAGCCTAGCCTGACTAGCTTATGAAAAATAATTATTTCATCATCATCACCAGCCTCACCACTGATTATCATAGGACTTTGTAAGGTTGCACCAGTTGACGTGTATTCATTAAAGAGTTTCCTTCATATTTTTTATTTTTACAAAAATCAAAATAACTTGAATATAAAGTAGAAGTTTTACAAATATTCAAATCTAAACCACACAAGTTTGATGAGAAGCAATATTCCCGTCTATTCATACGCTTCAAAAGACATTTCTAGTCAGTCCTAGTCGGAAATGACGCATTCAACGCAAAATGGTGTCGCAGGAGAGAAGCTAGCGAGCTAATTGACGCGATGCGGTGTTGCCACGCTGCACGAGCGAACACGAACGAATGATTTCAATTGCCTAATTAGATTTAGTCGGAACTAGTTCGACAATTTCGACGGTACCAACGCGTTGATTGCTTTACGCAAATGGGTTATGTTTTCACGCTTCCATGTTAAAATCGTTACAGTGTATCGTATCCTGCATCTATATGAACGATCCATTGCGCTGTTTTGATACGAAATTAATGTTTCACATTTTACTATTGGCTTCGGTGAAATTGTATAGTATGCGTTAATGTTACTTCTAAAATATGGTTTTTAATATGAATTTCTGTATTAATTGTTATTTCATTATTACATTTCATTTATTTGTTCTATTACGTAGGTAGTAATATTATTGACATTAAATCAGCAGCGTTCAAGTTGCGAAATGTCTACTAATACGCTTGTTAATCCACCGGCCAAGGGTTGCGATTAAGACAAATGACAAATGCGAGTCCAGCAGAGCACTTCTATGGGCTGATATGATGATGAAGAGCACACACTATATATAATACGTGTTAGAGTCATGCTGCAGCTATACTATGGTTGTAGCATGAATGGGTCGACTCGACCGGGAAAGACCACGCTCTCACAGAATACCAGCGTAATACAGTAGCTTAATACTGCTGTGTTTCGTATGGTGAATGTAGAGATCAGGATACCGTTTTTTACTGGAAACGAGGCATTCCATCTTAGTGCTCAGGGGTGTTAGTGTTCACGCATCAGCTATTTGATTCTTAATCGAGGATAAAACGTAGACGTATATTGGCCACAGCATCCACTTACAATCAGGTGGACTGTGTGCTCGGTTGCCACCCTCATTCTATAAAAAAATACACTGAATACGCTACGAATGTTTATTTATCATTTTTTATCATCAAAAAGATGAAAAAATTTAAGAAAATTGTAAAAAATATCGTTTGATTTTTCTTTAAATAAAACCACAACATATACACTACTAAAAATAAATAATTATACGACAATTTTTTTTTTCATAATTTATTTCCTATCAAGTTTTTAATAAACTTTTTATGGAATTTAAGATCAAAGGTATACTAACGAGCGTGGGTAGCAATCGGTACTTGTACTATCGAAAATTTTGTTTATGTTTTGATTAATTTATCTTCTTTGATGGTTTTTGAAGAAACTTGAGAGTAGGTATTAATAATGCTTATTTCTGTTTGAAAATCTTACGCGAATACTTTCTCATTAATTCCAACCATATCGACATTCTTATTTTAGCTAGCTATGGAATCATTCAATTTTCTACCGACTTCAAACAGGAGAGGTATAAAATACGACTGTATGTTTTTATGTGTATTACTTCAGAACTTTTCTCTGGGTGAACCGATTTTGAAGATTCTTTTTTTAAATGATACTCTCATATAAATTTAATCAAGATCTGACCAGTAGTTTTTGAGTTATCCTTAATAATACGTATTAAATTTATTTTGAATACATTGATGATGTTCTCATTTTAATTATGTTGAAGTCGGTTGTAAAAAATTTTTAGTTTTACCATTTGTTATAGTTCTTAGGGGTGACAACATATTGTCCACATTTTAATTTTTGATTCGTAATTAAGGATAAGTGTCTAATGGACTTCAACATCCATTTTCTATTATTGTGTGCTCTCGTATCATTCTTCTCAACTCACTCACTTCTAATGACTAAATATTTTCATTTTAGAAATAATAATCAAACCTGATTCCTTTTAGTAAAACGTCTGCAAGATTTAAAAAAGTTTAGTTTTTTTGTTAATCTGACGTTTTATGTAACAAGCAATCAATAATTTGCGGTAATTTTTTCGATCGTACCTGGTAACAACACATCATCTGCTGGCTGACGATATTGAATCCGTCCCGTTGCATATGAGTGGGCACCGCTCGAGAGATTCTTTATTAAATTTCAAATAGCGGGCGCGGTACGCCCTCTAGCTATCACTAATGAAAATATTTATATTATATCTGCCATGATATACACGCGACGTATGCATGTTTTGATATCATTCGACAAGCCTGCGGTGATTTCATAAGACGAGACTAGAATTTTATTAAGTTTATAGTATTCCTTTCATATAATATAAAAAATTAAAAATATACTTATTAAGCTATAAGTAACTCCAGGCGTAGAATAATTTTTTAATGAAGACAGAACTTAATAACACTCTTAATGGCTCAGACCAAAAAAAACATACATACTTCTTTCTTATTTTTTTTCAAAACAGGTTGTATAATTGGATTTTTTTATATAGTTTATTTAGAGTAAGGGTGACAAACAAGCACAAAGTCCACCTAATGGTAAGTGGATGCTGTGGCCCATATACATCTACATTTATCATCGAATCAATATGCAGTCACCCCAAAGGACTATGATCTGAAGTGAAAGGACTATGCCTCGACTCCAGTAGAAAGGGTCTCGGGTTCTTTACACTCACCGTACGAAACACAGCAGCCTTAAGCTGCTATTTTACGCTGGCATTCTATGAGATCGCGCTCCTACCCAGATCAAGCCGACGACCCATTCGTACTGCAACTAATATAGATGCAGCATGACTCTCCTACGTAAAAATTATAGTGTTGCAAGCAATAATTAATGCAACTAGAGCCATCTAGTATCGAGTAGCAGAACTAAGAGAGCTTTCTAGAAATTTCCTTATTCTGGAACCTTCCCACTAACGCCATCTAGTATAGAATGGCAGAACTAGGAAAGAACTTTCTACACTTAGTCGGTTGGGACCGGTATGTGTTCGAACATTCTAGATGTTTCAGCAGAAAAGGCCAGTAAAAACCGCGACCGAGTCAGTATTGAGTTGGTGATTCAAGCGAATACTTCCAACACGTTGCGAAACATTCGGCAATTCCAATATACCAGTTTGTTCGTCCATAGCTTTAGCGTTGCGCCAAAACGGAACAACATGTTGTATCGCTTCATTGCTGCAGCTACATACATTTCGAATGTTCAAAAAGCTAAAATTAAAATGTCGCTCATTCACACCGTCACGCCGACGTGTTATTACACACATCCGTACACAATAAGATAAAATATAATCAATGTTTTTATCTACACAGTTTAAACGGTATCAAGGGTCAATTAAGAGGTGAGCGGTGGAGACCACATTAAAAATATAACGAAAGTAAATTTTCAAGTTGAAGTTTTATACGTGGTAGAGCCATGCTGCAGTTATATTAGTAGTATAGTTGTAGCACGAATGGGTCGGCTCGACCGGGGAAGGACTACGCTCTCACACAATACCAGCGTAAAATGGTAGTTTAATACTGTTGTGTTTCGTATGGTGAGTGTAAAAAACCGGAGACCCTTTTTACTGGAAACGAGGCATTCCATCTTAGTCCTCACGGGTGACAACGCATCTGCATTTTGATTTGTAATCGAGGATAGATACATATATCTATGCGCCACAGCAACCACTTACCATCAGGTGGACAGTATGCTCGTTTATTACGTACATTAAAAATGAAGATTCTGGATAAATTAAATGCATATATTTGATAGTTATAATGAAAAAGATGATAGTCCTGGCGAATCTGCTAATTAAAAGCCTGTTCTGTAGTGCGATTGTGTAACTAGTGGGAAGCATTTACTCGTGTTTCGTTTTGTTTCTTTTTAACTTTTTGATGACTGGACGAGGGCCAGTCTACAGCACGTACGAAGACTGAGAGATTATTCTCCCGCCCGTTTTGAGTTGTACTTGCCTTGTGACCAGGAGCAGAGTCTTGCTGCAAAGTCCTTGCTGCAAAGTGCAAAGCTACCCCAGTGGTAGCTCCTTCCACTTGACCGCATCCAGCGCAGAACGGCTTGAATAGTCGACGCCCGAGTTCTTTCTGATCAGCTCCGTGTTGCATCCTTTTTAATTTTCTATCACATTTATAACGGGGAGTGTTCTGAGAAATTGTTCGGGTTAATTTTAGCCGCCAAATTTTACGAACGCACATTGCGTCAATACTCACGATACCATTCATACCATCTGAATGCTGTGCGGTCGACCACTGTGCGTTTTACTAAGGATTTTCTTCCTCGTACAACCTCTTTGTGGAATCGTTTACCACCTGAGATTTTTTCGGACCGATACGGCTTAGAGACCTTCTAGAACAGAGCCTACTCTTTTCTAAAAGATTCATTAGACAATGTTATATTATAATCATTACGATTAAAGCTTTAACAAGGCAGACGTGTTATTGATGGCGTATCGACCAATGGTTCTCTATAGGGCCCTGAGCGACATAATATGAAGTAATGTAAAACAATAAAATAAATTGACCCTGCAGGCCATCCCTGAACTTCACGCTAATTTCAAATGCAAAGCGATCCAAATTTCACCAAATTGTGTTGCGAAATCTCGAAGTTTTGTTAAAAAATGTTTTTTTAAGCTATTGCATAGCTTCTATCGCGGGCTCAAGGCCCGCGGGGACCGATCCAGAAATTCCGTAACGAAAAAAACCTCACGCTCCCCACTCCGACGGGCACGGAAGTGTAGCGTTGAAAGCCGTGCATCGTCTAACGTCGTTTCAGTTCGGCAGACTTCGGCACTCGCCAGACTTCGGCACGGTGTTTGTGTGCGTGCGACTAGACGTATGCGTGTACACTAGCTGCTAACTCAATGATAAAAATTGAATAACCTACATGTGTTGTAAGATATTAAAAATATTTTAAACAATATTAACTTCTCATTTATTCAATAAGAGAAAAAAAATTGTTTTCTTATCGGTCTCATTGGTCACCACACTCAAAAAGTGTAACTTGATTTAATATCAAAGACTTAAATGCATAAATAAATAATTATAATTGCATAAGTTGATAAAAAATGCTATGCAATAGCTTTACCGCGGCAGTCACCGTGTGCCACACGTATTTTTTCAAATTCTTTCTCCTCCGATATCTCACGAACGAATGAACCGATTTTTGTTTTCCAAACGGCATTCGGCGTCATTTTTTGAGGTTAAAAGCTGATTAGTTTTCGAAATCGATCGGTAAAGCCATTTAAAAGTTATTAAAATAAGTTTTTCAAAATTTTTAATTTTGAGATTTCTCAAAATCTACCCGTCCGAATCAGTTTACATTATCACAAAATCTATATATACAATAACTTGCCTATTTTTGAAAATTTTAAATTTTATTAGCGGGAAGTTAAAACTATTTCGAAGACTTGTGAAGTTTGCCAACACGCCTTGGGGCAACAGACTATTCCTTGTCCTAAAACCCTTTCGGAAATGAGCCTGTGAGCCAGCAGTGGGACGTATATAGGTTGTAACTTTAGCTTTAACTTTTACTCAAGTCTTCTCAACAGGTATACCATAAAATCTGAAAACTAGATTGTATAATCAGCGCGTGTTGCCAGTGATGTCTTATGGATCTTAATCTGCGACGTGGTCCTTTACTGCTGGCCGTATTAGGACGCTCACGGTCTATGCCAGCTATTGAGAGACTATGCTCTGTGTTTCTCTGTGTGGCAAACTTAGAAATGAGGATATCCGCAGTAGAACCAGAGTGACCGACATAGCCCAACGGATTAGTAAGCTTAAATGCAGCCTATATAAGTATAGCAATACAGCTCGAAGAAGTGACAACCGATGAGAAAAAAGGTTCTCGAGTGGCCTCGTACCGTTAGACGTAGTGTAGGGCGACCCCCACTAGATGGAGTGACGACTTGGTAAGACATGCAGGAAGTCGTTGGATGCAGGTGGCTCAGGACCGTGCTTTGTGGCATTCCTTGGGGGAGGCCTTTGTTCAGCAGTGGACTAGTGAACGGCTGTAATGATGATGATGACGATAATTTACTCAAAAGAACAAAAAGAAATGAACAAAACAAGAGCGAGTAGAACTCACGTTATGAGGATTCCGAATCTCGAATCGAGTGTCTCGATGATTTTCTCATGTTTTCATTATTGATATAGGAATACGATAATTAACAAAAATATTACGTATATAAAAGTATAAGCAGTAAGATAAGTACCTTTTCACCAATGTAATCAACTTACTAAAATTATATATTACTAGCGATCGGGCCAGGCTTCGCATGGCAGGCTAAATGCGTACTGAGCCTTAGATGTATTAAAACCTAGTGATTTATACACTCTTTGTATGTATCCGTCCACATAAATAAATACATACATTTGTAGCGTCACGCCTTCAATCCCCGAAGGGGTGAGCAGAGTCCAAAGAGCAGAGAGAGCTACTCGGACTACCTTCAGCCGAAAATATGGGTTGAGATGGAAAATTGTAAAAAAAGTGATAGGTGTCTACGCTATCGCCTATACAATCACAAGACTTGTTAAACAAGTAATGTATTTAGCACATCCTTTTTCGTTACAAATCTTACACAAATATAATATAGGCATAAATAATTATTCTAAAAAGCCGTTCTAAGAGTGAGTATTTCGGCTTGTCTCTCTAACGTTTCCGTATATAACTAATTTTTGTACCTTCACCATAATCTTAGCTAGGTATGGAAGCATTCCATTTTCTACCGACAAATAGGTGGAGGTATTCTATTAGACTGTATGTTCTTTTTATGCGTGTTGCTTCAGTACTTTTCTCTGGATGAAGCGGTTTTGATGACTCTTCTTTTATCTGAAAGCTCGTGCTCCTCGTATGGTCCCATATAAATTTAATCAAGATCTGACCAGTACTTTTTGAGTAATCCTTATTAATGAGTATTTAATAGACTTCGAATAAATTGATGTTTTCATTTTAATTATATTAAAGTAGGTTGTACAAAATTTTTAATTTTACCACTTGTTTTAGTTCTTAGGGATGACAACATATCCTCCGCATTCTAATTTTTGATTCTTATTGAGAATAAGTTTCTCAATCCCAACATCCATTTTCTATCAGTGTGTGCTCATTAGCATCATTCTTCTCAACTCACTCACATCTAATTACCAAAAATTTTCATTTTATAAATAATAATCAGACGTAATTCCTTTCCGCAAAACTTTTGCAAGATTCTAAAGTTAACTGAGTAAATAATCTGACGTTTTATGTAACATGCAAACAATAATATCCTTGCAGTAACTTTTTCGATGGTACCTGGTAACACCACTGGCTGACGATATTGAATACCGTTGCATATGAGTGGGCACCGCTCGAAAGATCCTTTATTAAATTTCAAATAGCTGGACCGGTACGCCGACTAGCTATCAGTAATGGAAATTCTCATTCATATTATATCTGCCATGATATACACCTAACGGCGCCTCTACACGTTGGCCAACACAGTGGCGAATGTAGTGGCCACTAGCATTGGCTAACGTGTAGACGGGGTGTTTGGGCTTCATTGGTATGTATTGGAACGATGGCCCGCAAGTTGGCGCGAGATCCGTGTGGTGTCGGTTTTTTACAAAAGATCAAAGGATTGTTGGCAGAGTTTGGTCGCCGCGTCCACACGTTGGCCGCGAATTTAGTTTGCTACAAGCTCCCAGAGTGATTACACGCATCTGATTAAAATTTTATATTCACGCTTTGTAGGGTGGATGACCCAATTACCAGCCTTTTAGTGCCAATTTCAACTTTAAACATTCCTACTACTTTAATTAGCGCGATTTAATTATTTTTAAACATTTGTTTTAATCGATAAGCTATTTATAAAAAAATGAACATTTATTTACAATCAGACTATTACGAGAACAATTTTAAAATGAAAAAAAATTAAGTACGTCGTTTATACGTGGTAGAACCATGCAGTTATATTAGAAGTATAGTTGTAGCACGAATGGGTCGGTTCGACCGGGGAAGGAGGCCACGCTCTCACAGAATATCAATGTAAAATAGTAGCTTAGTGATGCTGTGTTTCGTATAGTGAGTGTAGAGAACCAGAGACCCTTTTTAAAGGTAACGAGGCATTTCATCTTAGTCCTCACGGGTGACAACGCATCTGCATTTTGATTCGTAATCGAGGATAGATGTAGTTGTCTATGGGCCACAGCAACCACTTACCATCAGGTGAACTGTGTGCTCGTTTGTCACCCTATCCTATATAAAAAGCGTCGATTTCTTATAATTTAATCGTGCAAGTTTTCGAATCATCATCATCATTACAGCTCTTCACAAGTCCACTACTGAACATCCTCCTCCACAGACTGCCGCAAAGCATGGTCCTGAGCCAATATGCTCGTCATGAGTTTTTCATTTATGTTCTAAGTTGTAATTGTTACCTATTATTAAGTCAGTGTTAATTATATTTATTGCTATTGTTTTTGTCTTTCTCAAAAAATAATTAAATTACCAAATAAATTATAAGGTGTTTTTTATATACATCAAATGTCTGATAGAAATGCAAGTACATATTTTGCTAAACTTTAAAATCAAAACCCAATTTTAAAACATAGACTAATCGATTATAACTCCTTTAACTTTAAAATAAGTTAAGTTTTTATTAATGGTATTTATTCCAGTTTATGATGCATGTAAAGAATAAATAAAGCTAATCGTATATCGTATATCTATTTACAACCCCATTAATAGCCACTATTATTTTATAATTCTTTTATAAAATCGTTAACCCCACACTAGGATTTTCTCCCGTATCGCGCAGGTAGTTTACAAACATAAATTGCACAAGGACACACATCCAGACCCGAAACAATTATTTGTAGGACATACAAATACTTGTTCCGTGTGGGATCAAACCCGCGGCGCCTGGCGCAGCAGCTCATTGCTGAGCCACTGCGCCACGGTGCTTATAAATTCGTCCGCACATTGGCCCGAACCGAAGTAAACTGAACAATCTTCCAACGTGTGGACGCCGTCACCAACTCTCGGCCAATATATTCGCCACTCCATTCGCCACTGTGTTGGCCAACGTGTAGAGGCGACATAACTTATGCATATTTTGATATCATTCGGCAAGCCCGTGGTTATTTCACAAGACGATACTGGAATTTTATTAAGTATTCTTTTCATATAATGTATCCATACGAGTTTAATTAAAAATGTATTTAAGCTATAAGTAATTCTAGACGTAGAATACGGAACGTAATAACGCTAATAATTTCTCAGACCCACACAAAAGAGAGACGGAGCGCTGCGTTCGTTCTAAATGACTCCGGAACCACGCTGAACATCTTGACGAGCACTACCGCACACATATATGTTCTTTATTTATTTATCAGCCCGTAATAATTCATTGTTTTACGTATACATATTATGCACCTGAAACTATGTTACCAAACCATTTCATTTGTGTAAAGATTTTAGGGGAAAATCTATGGGGATACCTAATCAAAAAGCCTCGCCCTTTGTATGCTATGTTCAGCAGTGGCGGTTGATAGGTTTTGGGGCAAGTAACTGTAATGCTATGGATTTAAGGACGATGATTTTTTTATGATTTTAAAAGTCTCTCCGCAATATTGCACTACTTGTCTTCAAAATGCTTTCGGGAGGGAAGCACCACATTCGAGCACCGTAAGGAGTTGATACGCAGAACCTTGGTCATATATCCATGATAAAATTTGTGAAAGTAGACCATGAACTGCGATCACGATGCGAACGATCAACGATCAACTAAGGGTAGATTCGAGGGATATTAGGTATTGGTATGAGGCAAATCAAAATATCTAACTTTAAAATGTTGATGTAAAATCAAAAATTCTAAAGTTATAAAACTTTGTTGTCGTTGGATTACTAATGAACTTACCCTAGAACAGAAATGGGCTAGAGTTGATTGGTGTAAACATTTTATTAAAGTATGATCACGGACGTTTAAATGCTGCATATGACATTGTTATATAAGATGAAACATGGATATACTGTTATACTCCAAAAAGAAACATAAATGTTGTGTATTGGTGTTCGAAGGCGTCAGCAACCCAACTTGAGGCAGGCAAGAAGGATGGGCAAAAAATATTGCGTTATATTTTCCGTCCAGACAGGCCATGTTTGTACGATCCCTTGACACGTAAAACTCAATTAATTCTGAGTGGTACACCACTCTACACATTGTTAGCTCAAGTGTCTTTGAAAAAGTTAAGAAAAAACGACCAAGAAATTACAAATAAGTTATTGCACTATGACAGTGCTTCGGCGTACACCGCATATAAGACAAAGCCATTTTTGGCTTCTGAAAAGCTGGAACTTGTGATATACTTATTTTCCCAAAAATCATAGATTGGACGAGAGGTTTAACATGATATGATATGATAACAAGCCAAAAGAGGCCGTGTTAGCTGGAACCAGCACGTGAAAAACACGCCCACAGACCAAAAGTCCATTAATAACTATTATAACTATTCACAGCCAGCTATATAAGTAGTATAGTTGTGGCACGAATGGGTCGGCTGGACCGTGAATGGACCACGCTCTCACAGAATACCAGCGTAATATTGCGTATGGTGAGTGTAGAGAACCGGAGACCCTTTTTACTGGAAACGAGGCATTCCATCTTAGTTCTCACGGGCGACAACGCATCTGCATTTAAATTAGAATTCAAGGATAGATGTAGATGTCTATGAGTCACATAACCACTTACCATTAGATGGACTGAGTGCTCGTTAGTCGCCCTCAACGACTACACAGCCCGAATAGACGCCTAATGTATGTACTTCTGCATCCAAACCTGTCTGTCAAAAGTCTAAGGTAAGCGGTACGTGGGAGGCGGGTTGAAATGCACGCTAATTGGTTAAAATCAAGGTTGCGACACTTGCTAATAAGCAAATAGTGTTGGAACTTTAACTAATAAATTTGGTACCAAGTCTACTTAATCAGTACCAGAATTATATTCTACTATAAATTAGTACAAAAAAACAAATGAATTTTTATGTAAGTATCGTATTTAGTAAAATACCTATAATTTTTTTGTTTTATAGAATATTTTTATTAAAACAAGCTTTCTTTACAATATTGAAATAATAATAGAATAATATAAAAATAAAATAGCAACGGTTATTTAAACTGTCAAGTTCGCTTCCGTTTCCTACTTGTCTTGACATGGCGTCTTAGCAGTAAAGAGAGCGGAGTGCCGTCTATTAAAAATTATATCAATTTTATTATGAATTATTTTTAAGAAATTTTTAATAACTTGATTTAATTATTAAATCAGTTAATTCAAATATGGATTAACGTACATTCACTAAAAAAAATCAGCTTACACCTATGTCGCTTATAGTATAAGTCTGTAAAACATTCACGATAACATGCATAATATTTACTTGTACCAATATTATAGTTTAACTGGTACAGTACTAGTTACGCGTGCCGGTAAATAAAGAAAAGTATAGCAACAATGAAATGCATTGAAAAGAAAGGGATGCATAGTCCGAAAATATCCGAATATGTCAGAATAAATCAACGCGAATTGCTTGTGACAAATGTAGGTTGAGCTCTGATTTAATTTTAATTAATGAATTTGGAAATTAAAATTCACTTATCTATGAAAAGTTATGCCATTTTTTTTTAAATTACACATTTGGCTACTATTTTCGCACTTTTTTATTGTACAAGGAACCATGTTGCGCGTCTGTTGTATTTTATTTTGTTGAAAATTCACGAGTCACATGCAAGATGTTCACGGGTCAGGAAGTGGTCGCTACTAAATTAGATCACGCGATAGTTTTCTTAAGTAAGACGTATTTGTCTGACGTGTTGACAGAAAGTATTCGCATTTCATGAGGCGTCTATTCGGGCTGTGTAGTCGTTGGTCACCCTTATACTATAAAAAAAATTACAGTCAAGCGACCCACCCCGGCTTTACCCGGGTAGAATCTATGTGCGCGGTGTTATTCAGATTTAAGATAATCATCAAAGACCATAAATTTTATCACTCACATAAAATATCTCCAAGTTTTTCGGATATAATATTGTTACGAGCTTGAGGTTCGTGACAATAAGAATTGCCGATAAAATTACCTAAATTAACACTTTAATTCTCTTTACACAAATTAAAACTTAAAACACTAATAATTAATCACACTAATTCACTTTATTTCGCTCCGAAGCTTCGCTTGTCTCGCCAACTTCAATACTTCCTCGATCGCATCTTGCAGCGCCTATTTATATAAATTAGCACGGAAATATCCAGAATATTCAAGTAAACACGCGCAAGGTACTGAGAGTTCGAGTTTCAACTAGGCGCTAGTGCCGTCGACTAAGGCGCGTAACACTGCCCCCTCCTAAGACATGCTCGTCCCGAGCATTATTGGCCCCATAATAAAGCGCCAGGCGATCCACATGGACGATCTTGGGAGTCCCTCTTGCGCCTTTCTGTAACGGCTCCGCAATGTCCAGGGCTGTCCTATCCCATGGTGCACCAGCATTGTACAGTTTCGATGCTCCTCTACTACGTGTCTGAGGTCCCTTCGCGGCCGCACAACTTGTACATGTACGACACCAATCCTCGACATCGTCACGATAATGGACCCAGTAAAACTGTTCTCGGACCTTCAGCAGAGTTCGTTTAACTCCCAGATGGACTCTTGAACGACCATTATGGCACAGCTGTAGAACATTCGGCACTTTAGCTTTAGTGACAACCATTTGCAAACGACAGCAGTCTCCTCGACCATTGTCCCATTTACGGCACAGGACTCCATCCTGAAGCAGCAAGCTGTCCCATTGGGCCCAATAGCTTTTCGTGGTTGAACTCATCGCTGAGACGTCCCTCCACTTAGGCTTGGTAGCACGGGCCTTCATCCATCCCAGAAGCGGCCGGATTGATGTCCGGATCTTCCTGCTGTGCATGTCGTAGGCTGTCCTTCCAACCGTTGCTGAGGTGGTCTGTCCTGAGCATCCTCACGGATACCACTTTCTTACTTTTTTGCCTAGTACAATGTTCCCAATCTTCAGGACAAGGTCTTCTTGACAATGCATCCGCGTTGCCATGAGATTTCCCGCTGCTATGTCTGATAGTAAAGTCATATCCCGGCTGCTGCTGGGCGGTGATGTTAGCTGCACTTCCCTTCTGAGATCGTTCACCATCTTTAGGGTGCCTCTCTGAGATCATCAACTCCCCTTTCTACAGTTCGCTTAGGGCAGCTGGATCGAAGATGGCCCTTTTCCCCACAGCCATAGCACCCAGGGCTGTATCCTTTGTTGCGGTCGCGTACTGTAGCTGCTGCAACCTCCCTGATGCGATGGGAACGATGATCCTGCCGCACGGCTTCCACCTCCAGTGCATGGGCCAAGGCGTCCTTAAGCGTCTCGTGGTGCCCCAGCCTCACAGCAGCTCTGACTTCAAGGTCGCGGATGCCGTCGATGAATGTCTGCACCAGGTTCCCTTCAATGAGCGCAGGTACAGGCCGATATGCTTTTCGCACCAGCTTCTCCACCTCTAGAGCCCACTGCTGCAGGTTTTCGTTGATGCGCTGCACGCGATCTTTAAGCTGCGCACGAAAGACGTGTTCCAGATGAGCGTCACCATATCTCGCCACCAACGCCTCAACGAGTTGCTCATAAGTCACTTCCTCACCGAGAGCTTCCAGAACTGTTAAGGCCTGGTCGCGCAGGCCTAGTGTGAGAGCAGTCATGCTGTCCGCCGTTCGCCTTCATAACAGCCTCGAACTGGATTTTGTAGGCTGACCAGGAAGAGGTACCGTCGAACGGTGGCACCTTGAACCCACGTAGCGAAGGTGTTGTGGCTACTACGGGAGCTGTAGCTCCCTCTCCAAGTTTGAGTTCGTCCAGTGATTTCTTCATGTCAGCCGTTACGTTGTCAACCCGATTGTTTACTTGGTCGATTCGGGTTTCAGCTTTCGCGATTTGGGTTTCAGCTTCCGACAGGCGGTTGTCATGCTGAGCAACCCTATCCTTCACCTCCTTTATCTCCTTCCCGAAGGTAGCGTGAAGGTCCTTCATGAGGAGCATCTGCTCTTCCAACCGACGGGCCTGTTCCTCCTGTCCGCCCCGCAGCTGCTCTTCCAATCGGCGTGCCTGTTCCGCCTGCTGGCGAGCCTGTTCCTCCTGTCGGCGAGCCTGTTCCTCCTGCTGCTCTTTCAACCAACGGGCCTGTTCATCCTGTCCGTCCCGCAGCTGCTCTTCCAACCGACGAACCTGTTCCTCCTGTCGGAGGTGCATCACCATCAGAGCACCTAAGTCAGGTGCTGCAGATGTAGGAGCTACTGACGGGCCTGCAGCCGGCGGCTGGCCCCCGCCGTCTGCGGCGTTGCACCACCAAATCTTCTTTGGTCCGTCTCCTGCTGGCGTTGACTTCGGGTACGGACACCCTCCGTTTCCTCCTTAGGTAAAATCGGCAAGATTTTATCCCACTTCTGACACCAATTGTTACGAGCTTGAGGTTCGTGACAATAAAAATTGCCGATAAAATTACCTAAATTAACACTTTAATTCTCTTTACACAAATTAAAACTTAAAACACTAATAATTAATCACACTAATTCACTTTATTTCGCTCCGAAGCTTCGCTTGTCTCGCCAACTTCAATACTTCCTCGATCGCATCTTGCAGCGCCTATTTATATAAATTAGCACGGAAATATCCAGAATATTCAAGTAAACACGCGCAAGGTACCGAGAATTCGAGTTTCAACTAGGCGCTAGTGCCGTCGACTAAGGCGCGTAACAATATAATCAGCGCGGGCAGATAAACAGACAGACAAAACTTTAAAATGGAAAGTCATCATGTCTTAATGTTATGTCAATAACTATCGAGGTCAGTATACAGTTATTCCAATATTATATGTTATATAGGTATATATATATATATATATATATATATATATATAGTATATATAATATTATAAAATTGAAGTCATTTAGTCACGTGCAAAACTGTATTTACTATCAATTACTGATAAGTTTGAAAATATATCTTGTGATAATATCATATAAATTAATATAAAAAAAACAATTCGGTTTATCCGTCTGTTTTATGTTGTCTAATCTATATGTTTGAAGTTGACGTGCTTACTTCAAGAGTTTCAAGTGTAAAGTTCCTGATGGAGATTAACTTAGATAAACGTCATTGCTTTTGAGATAAAAGATTAGGTAAAAACTGAAGTCAAGTTTAAAACTAATAGTTTTCCTCTTCTAACTAAATATCTCTGCCTTTATGTAACTAAATATCTTTGTTGCCTGTCAACCAAAAGTTTATATTAGGTTTTCTTTTATTGCTCCCAACTTATTTTCTGGTGAAGCCGGTCTGACATCTACTGTCTACGGATAATCCATATATTGGAAAGTAGATTTATATTATTACACTAATAAATCGTGAAATATAATTTGTTTCATCATCGTCATTAGTTTTTAGGATGATTTGCAATTAAATTCAATTTTACTTCGAGTGGTAAAATTAAATATGCATTATTAAAGATAACTCAAAAACTACAAGTTAAATCTTGATCAAATTTATGTGAGACTACATGAGAAGCACAAGCTTTTAAATAAAAAAAATAATCATCAAAATCGGTTCACCTAGAAATAAATTCTCAAGTAACACACATTTAAAAAAATACAGTACAATTGAGAACCTCCTCTTTTTTTGAAGTCGGTTGATTATTAAAAGCAACTTTATCTCTCGTAATTATTGCTTTGATTTTTGATTTAAGTTAACAATGAATTGCCTAATTAGAGATACTTTTTTTAAGTGTAGCCTTAATTGTAGTATGATGCGCCACCAGCGTGCCTCCTCGCCGCCCGCCCCACCATCCTCGCCCACCTCCGCGCCCGCTCTGCCCTCACCTTGATCGCGCCGACCTGCTGCTTGATGAGGTATTTAATTTGGTAGAGGAAGTTTGCAACGCCGAGCAAGAGTTTTGCACGCAGTTCTTTCACCTCGATGTTGATGTTAAGGGTGAGAGTAGCGACGGTGACGGTGAGAAGAGTGAGAGCGTGGTGAAGTGCCGTGTAAATGTGGTGCGGAAACGAGGCGCTTCATGAGCGAACTGTTTCCCACATTCGACAGGGAGCTGGTGGCGCTGGTAGCGTACCTCGAGCGCGGCGACCCCTACGGCGCGCTGCGCGCGCTGGCGTGTGCGGGACGGCGCGTGCTGGGTGAGGGCGGGGCGGGCGCGGGGGCAGGCGTGGGCGGTGGGGCGGGCGGCGAGGAGGTGCGCTGGTGGTGGCCTAGTGTGAGTGCAGCCATGGCCTGACTTTTATTCCAGCCGTTCGCCTCCATGACAACCTCGAACTGGATTTTGTAGGCTGACCAGGAAGAAGTCGCGTCAAACGGCGCCACTTTGAATCCACGTAGCAAAGGTGTTATAGCTACTACGGGAGCTGTAATTCCATCGCCAGTTTGAGGTCGTTCAGCGTTTTCTTCAAGTCAGCCAACACGTTGTCAACCCAATTGTTCACTTGGTCGATTCGGGTTTCCGCTTTCTCAATTCGGGTTTCAGCTTCCGACAGGCGGT
Organism: Parnassius apollo; assembly: GCA_907164705.1. Classification (NCBI taxonomy): domain Eukaryota; kingdom Metazoa; phylum Arthropoda; class Insecta; order Lepidoptera; family Papilionidae; genus Parnassius; species Parnassius apollo. The sequence goes on along the minus strand of CAJQZP010000288.1, from coordinate 1,469,585 downwards.
TGTCATGTTGAGCAACCCTATACTTCACCTCCGTTATCTCCTTTCCGAAGGTAGCGTGAAGGTCCTTCATGAGGAGCATCTGCTCTTCCAACCAACGGGCCTGTTCATCCTGCCTGCCACGCAGCTGCTCTTCCAACCGACGGACCTGCAGCATCACCATCAGAGCACCTAAGTAAAGTGCTGCATGTGTAGGAGCTGCTGATGGGCCAGCCTCCGTGGCTGGCAGTTGGTGCAACGCCGCAGACGCTTGTAAGGGCATTAAATAAGTACGCCTTTTCCACCGAAACATCCAGAATGTTCCAGTCAATACCGGTCCCGACTGACTAAGTTCAGAAAGTTCGAGAGTGGACCCTTCTAGAAAGCTTAATTCTTCTGTTACATACTAGATGGCGCTGTTGGTGGAAAGTTCAAGCTTGGCATTTTCTAGGAAGCCCTCCTCGCTCTGTTCCCCGACACTAGATGGCGCTAGTGCCAGGTACCAGACATCAACCTAAGCGCGCAACAATATTATACTAATCAGATTCTGTCCAAAAGGTGAATGAAATTAATTTTCGTAAGTGAAGACAAACGATAAGACTGTGTTAGATATAATAGTAATCAAGCATTATTTTTACAGAATACGGCAAAAATAGTTTTTTATTACTAGTCAAAGCTAGAAAACAGCAGTAGAAATTCTTAGAATTTTCATTATATTTAATAAGACGTACCTATAAATATTATAAATTTATATTAACAAGTTAGAATAAAATATTTATTACACTATGTTACCATGGTGCGAGTTTAGCCGGTTTCATCGCATTTTATTCAAGGTTTTAAACTGTTATAACATTTTCAAATTATCTAGGTTGGTGTAATTTGCATTCATGGTCACGAGAGATCAAAGCCACGCACATCACTTCAAGATAACCGTATTATTTTATTCAATATGTTTTTTATCTTTTCTTTAAAGTTTGCTACGGGTTTGTACTAAAAATTGTCATACTATGTAGTATGGCTCTCCTTTGTTGCCTGCCAAGAATAAGTTTATATTAGGTTTATTTTTATTACGCGCAAACTTTTATAAGACAATCTTGGAAGTCAGTTACAACTCTTGGCAGCGGAAATTACGTAATACGGAACAACTGCATACATTTTAGCTTTTGTTACCGACTTTAAAAAGTTGAAGGTATTTAATTCGACTCTTTGTTTTCTTAATGTGTGTTACCTCATAAATTATCTAGCATAAACTATTAACATACTTACTCATTGGGTGACGTGACCTTGGCGGAGGTGAGGGAGATCAGGGACCTTGGTGTCTTGTTGGATTGTAAGCTGAAACTGACCGCTCACACTGATAATATCGTCAAAAAGGCGCCTCGTATGTTGGGATTCCTAAAAAGAAACGCGAAAGGCTTCCGATGTGCCCAAACTAAGAAGGTTCTTTTCAATGCACTAGTACGTAGCCACCTCGAATTTGCAAGCGTTGCATGGAACCCAGTTTATAGTACGTCTTCTCAGCGAATCAAAACGATTTGAAGAGTTTTCACACGCTACCTTGCTTTTTCAACTCCAGGAATATCGCATAGAAACCCCTATAGTCAGAGGCTAGCATTTTTCAAAATAACCTTACGTGACCGACGTCTCATTGCAGACTTAATGTTTCATAACAAGTTACTACATGTAGCGGCGCTGTCGTCGCGCCACAATCGAAATACACCGAAGTCTAAATCACGCTATCAACATTCCGAATCAGAAACAGTATATATAGAACATCTCCGAACTATCACATGGAGTGTCGGCCGCTCCCCGGGCAGAACATCTTGCCCGGCGGGAGATCTCCCATTTTCCTTTCACGGCCACAGTGGTGACCCCGACGTGATCTGAACACGCAACTAACAACCTTTGAAAACTTCAAGCTTCATCATCGTCATAGAATACTCCACCCATTCGCTCCCGAACAGATATCGTCTGCAGTCTTCATATCCTGCAAGCCATCTAGCTTCATAAGGTTCATCGCAGCACTGGAATAATAATGCTTCCTGTTCCTTCAAGCTACTCTCTGCACTATACAGTGTTCGGCACGGCTCTGAGCCTTACTGCTCGCCTCTGCTTCACGGCACTCTCGCAGATTACTTGCCTTCTTCTCGACTCACCGCAGACTACAAGGCAATCTCCTGGCACTTGCACATTCGTCGACAACTCGACTGCACTATCGACCTCCGGTCTGAGCAGGGGGTGATGTAGCGGCGCTGTCGTCGCGCCACAATCGAAATACACCGAAGTCTAAATCACGCTATCAACATTCCGAATCAGAAACAGTATATATAGAACATCTCCGAACTATCACATGGAGTGTCGGCCGCTCCCCGGGCAGAACATCTTGCCCGGCGGGAGATCTCCCATTTTCCTTTCACGGCCACACTACATAACAAAATCAAAAGTACGCACCTCCTCGATCACATCAAATTAGTTATCCCGTACAGATATCCCCGATATCTAATTCGCAAACTATTTAGCATATCTTGCCACAAAACAAATTTAGGCGCGCATTATCCCCTAGCCAGAATATGTAACACATATAATGAAATTATGACCAAGATAGCGGACATTAACATTTTCAACGACTCTGCCCGATGTTAAAAAAAATTGACCAAATTCTTTTCACCCTTGCAGCACACACTTATTCCTTAGTTAGTTTTTTCTTAATGTAAGTTATTTTGTATTTAGTACCATTATAACACATTACGGTAAATGTTGTGTATACCTGTAATTGGCAAACACATTTAACCATATACATCTGTTATTGTGTTGTTGGTAATGTTCATGCATAAATAAATAAATAAAATTATCATAAATAAATAAATCATCATTTACCATCAATATCCCCAACATATTTTGAGGACGACATCAGAGTAACGTCTGTGTTCTGTGGGGACGACCCATGTCAATATCATGTAATGACATCTGCGTGATTTTAATTTCCTAAGTTCTAGAGTTTGAGAACATGTTTTGCATAGGTATTTCCTTTTCTCTCTTTAGGAATTGATTTTCGTTAATATAATAGAAATGTTGTTTTGTAAATTATCGTTAGTGTATTTCATATTCCATTTTTTTATTCAGTCACGCAAAATTAAATTTAAATGATAGAATAATCAGGACATAATTAGGTAATGCGTTATAATCCACCTTCATAGTAATGTGATTCGAATGTGTCTTCATTTATATTAATTATTTAGAGACAGAGTTAAGATTAATGATTTCTTAAATTTACGCGAACACTACACATTGAATAAAACTATTATTTACGGATTTTATCGCGTTTAATTTATTTTTATTATCCAGACGTTTCGGGTGCTTTATAGCAAAACGTCGGGATAATAAAAATAAATTAAAGTTGAATTAGACGCGATAAAATCCGTAAATAATAGTTTTATTCAAAGAGTTAAGATTAATTTCCATTTATTTATTATAAGAGTATTATTTTGTTATTATCTCAAAAACTACTGCTCCAAATTTAAAATGAATAACTTTCTGTGTAATTATTTAATGTATAGAACCTCTATACTAAACGTGAACCAAAAAGTCAATGGGTATGGTATTGTGTGAAATTGAAGTTTTATATTTAAAAATTAAAACATAATTTTTTGTCATAATGCACCAAGGGAGTTATTTATTTTACTAATTTGGTGCAAATGAGCCAATATTGTGAATAAACTGGCCACGAAATTTATTCCTTTTTTTTACTTCTTATAAGCCAGTGATTAACCACAGTTTCACCTGATGGTAAGTGATGATGTAGTACGAGATGGTAAATCGCACTGTCTCAGTGCAACAAAAACCTATTCACTCTTGCCTTGAAGACATCCTGATTGTGTTTGAACGGTAAGACCGACGCCGGAACTCCTTGTTTTGGTACTTTGATTACTTTTAATTTATCGTTATATGTCTCACTGTCTGGTCTTCCTCGTAGTTTTTTACAAGATAAGATTTCTACTGCGGAAGCTTTTCAATAAAAAACGCATAGTATGTTTGTTAGTCATTAGGTAGCACGCAGCCATGTGAACACCAGCATAAATAGGCTTGTAATCGGAGTATGCACTATCTTCTTTTTTTTGTAGGATAGGGGTGACAAATTAGCACACACAGTCCACCAGATAAGTAGTTGCTGTGGCCCATTGTCATCTACATCTACAATAAAATGCAGATGCGTTGACACCCGTGAGGACTAAGACGGAATGCTTCGTTTCCAGTTAAAAGGGTCTCCGGTTTTCTACACTCACCATACGAAACACAGCAGCGTTAAACTGCTATTTTACGCTGGTATTCTGTGAGAGTGTGGTCCTTCTCCGATAGAGTCGACCCATTCATTCTACTAATATACTAGTAAATTTCTACTAACTTTTACTAATTTTCTTCAACATTAAAAAAAAAACGTAACACCCACAATAGGATTTCTCCTGTATCGTGGGGGCAGTTTATATACATAAATTCGATAAGAACAAACATCCATACCCGGAACACTTATTTGTTGGCTATACAAATACTTGTTCCGTGCGGGATTCGAACCCGCGGCTCTTAGTGTTGCAACTCATTGCTAAGCTACGGCGCCGACTTCAAAAAGGAGGAGGTATTCAATTCGACTGCTCGTTTTGTTTAATGTGTGATGTTTACCTCCGAACGTTTTTCTGGGTAATGTGATTTTGATGAATCTTTTTTTATTTAAAAGCTGGTACTTCTCGTGTGGTTCCATAAAAATTTAATCAAGATCTGACCAGTAGCTTTTGAGTTATCCTTAAAGAATGCGTATTTAATTGACTTCGAATACATTGATTCGGTCGTATTGAAGTCGGTTGGAAAAAAATCCCGCTGGGTTACTTGCTGGTTCTTCCCAGGACAGAGGTTTTTTACTAAACCAGTAGTAAAGTAAAAAATGACTTTCAATAAGAATTAAATATTGAATAAAAATTATTTCTTACAAAACAAAAAGAAATAAACGCTTTGTAATTCACTGAAACTTCATACTTTAACACCAACTGTTAAGGGTTATGCTACGTAGTAATATTATTTATTTTGTCCTATTATTTATTACGTGGTTATGCGCAATCTGCATTGATTTAAGAATAAATAAGTGAGTTATTAAATAAGTGTGTACAAGTTAGCAAATTAATTAACATATTGCCAGGCTTTATCCTTAGTATATACAAACGCAATGCTTGTGGAAATATCTTAACATGAATGACAGCTGCTGTTTTTAGGAAAAATCGTAACAATGCAGTCCTCCCTTGTCTTCGTAAAGCGACGTCCTACGTAGGGGAGGCTTAAAGAAAAAGTGCTCCTATTGTACGAGAAAGACAATAGTTAAAGCATTTCTTACTACATGTAATGTATGACTATATGCGAGAAAATAAAAATAAACAACCCATATTGTATTACATCATAATTTTGATCGCATACACAAAACACCGAAAAACAATTAAGAAAAACCTAAAAAGGAAAGCAAAACAGAGGATTATAAACATAAACTCGTTAAATTTACTGTCTAAATTCGCTTGATTGATTGTGTTCCCTTATAGCAAACAATCTATATGCTAATAAGCGCGGGAAGCCGATCTTTTTTAAAGGCCGTATCCTTATTATGTAAATCTGGGAGTACGGGTGAGTTGCCTAATCCGTAATCGGACGATGTCGATATTGTTGAGATTGTTCCACCTTTATTGGGGATAGGAATATCGATTTTCCGACTTACTGCTTGTAAGGCGATTTATTTAAGCGGTACGAGAAGAATAATTTGGCTTCGGAACGCTCGCTCTATTTTCATAAAGTTGTAAAAATGTTTACGTAGCTGAGTTAGGTTTAAGAATGAACACGTTTATATAACCAGCGCGGAGTTAAGTTTTGGCATAATATAAATGGGTGTATTGTAGGAAAAGGCTATAATAGAGAATGTATCAATCGTTAAATTCTGATTGAACGAGGATGTTCTGGCAACTGAGTGTCGAAAACCCATCCAAAAACGTTAACCCAAATGTCACAGACTCTTATTGAAAAGCACAACTGACAATTATTGAAAAGCAATCGCTTACTTAAAATTTACCCAATGCAAATGTTTGAGTGTAGAAAAACTCTAACCGAGTGGCTCCATACTATACTATATAGTGATGAAAAAGAGATGAACCAGTTTTAAATAACACACACTGACACAACAAATCGGTAGGTAATGTGACACATTTATAAACTTGCACACATACTTACCCATTCACACTCACGCATACACACATACACACACACACACACACACACACACACACACACACACACACACACTACACACACACATACACTCACTCACACACACACTCACGCGCGCGCTCATACATACACACACACACACACACACATACACACACACACACACACACACACACACACACACACACACATACATACACACACACACACACATACACCTTCATATATATATATCGGCGTCGAGGGTAAATTTACAACATGCAACGGAAGCTGTGCGCGTCATGAAAAAATCTACTTTTGATAAAAACAAAAAGTTGACTTCTAAGAACATATAATTATAAAATAATTTCACACGCAAAATTCAATGCTAAGACAAAGTGTATTGAATAATTAAAGCCCCGACTCCAGAGTGTAAAAGTTTTATTTATTTTTACCGACTTCAAAAAAGAAGAGGTATTTAATTCGGCTGCACGTTTTGTGTAATTAATGTGTGTTGTTACCTCCGAACGTTTTTCTGGGTGAAGCTACTTTGATGATTCTGTGGCCGAAGCAGAAAAGGGGAGATCTCTCGCCGGGCAAGGTGTTCTGCCCGGGGAGCGACCAATGCTCCGTGTGATAGTTCGGAGATGTTCTATATATTCTGTTTATGATTCGGAATTTTGATAGTGTGATTTAGGCTTCGGTGTGTTTCGCTTGCGGCGCAACGACAGCGCCGCCACAATTTTTTTTTATTTAAAAGCTGGTACTTCTCGTGTGGTTCCATAAAAATTTAATCAAGATCTGACCAGTAGCTTTTGAGTTATCCTTAAAGAATGCGTATTTAATTGACTTCGAATACATTGATTCGGTCGTATTGAAGGCGGTTGTGCAAAATTTTTAATTTTACCACCTTTTAGTACTTAGAAGTCCGTCAACTCTAAAGTATTAAACCTAATAAAATAAAAGATAATCATCAACATTGGTTCAGAAATGACTAGATATGGTGATATTGACTGGATATATTAAATAAAATCTAGCTGTTCGCCGCGACTTCGCCTGCGTGGAATATTCATGGATTTTTTTCATGGATACCTTACTCTTTTTCTAAAATGAAAGTAGCCTAAGTTATTCCATATAACACACAACAAAAATTTAAAAAAATGTTTCATACCGTATATACTACCGTATATACTATTCATATGCATTTAGTAAAAACCGCCTCTACAATGATAGCATCTAACCAATTTAAAATATACCTTTTACACGTACTTTGTAAATAAATCTGTGTATTAATAAAACAAGAAAATTAACGTTTGTATAAACAATGATTTTCCAAATTTTCCACATCAAATATCCTTATGTCGTATGTACTTGTGTAATAAATTAGTTACATTTACCTAATTAGCTTAATCATGTTGTGTGTACATGTTTTGGAATATAATCCAAATTGAAACGTATGCTCTTATTATGTTCATTTAGTTAATGTTTTGATGTATTCTATTTGTGAAATAACTCGATGGATACTCCCAACAATATTAATTGTTAGTGGAATTGATTTCGTATATAAGATACGTAACCACAATAACGATCTACTGTTACGGCAAGAATCATATCTGCCTGAATAAACTCGTTTACAGTTTGGATTGGGTAATAAAATATATCATAAGAGTAATCTGTACTGCACCCAAGATCGTCTTTTCTGGAATTCTTTATAGTTATTGGAGACGGTCGCTTGGAATTTGGTTTGCACGTTTAGATTGGGTAACCGGTAGCCGTAATGATGATCTTGTGGTGTAGCCAGGATTGTCTCCGCAAGAATTCATTGGCAGTTACTGGCATGGTTTGCAGGCAGACATGGGATAGAAAAACGTAATCATAAGTGTTGTCTGAAGCTGTAGCCAGGATAATTTTCTTTCTAGGAAATTCTTTTACGAGTATCCTGACCGCTTCATTGGTCTAGTGGTCGTAAACGCGACAGATGATCTTAAGGTCCGAGTTTCAAATCCCGGGTTGGGTCAAAATCACTTATTGCGTTTTTCTGGCTAAAAATTTACAGTAGCAGCCCGAAGTCAAAAAATTGGCTGTGTTTTACCTTCGTGCCTGCAAAAGCACGTAAAACCGTACGTCCTGGCCTGATCTCTTTTCTGTTTTGTCGGTTTACTGTCCTATCGTACTATGAGAGTGAGGGTGTAGAGACGTGTACTTGCGTAAATTATCAGGAGCCATAATTCTGTCTTGTGCAGATGAGGCTAGTCTCTGTTGAGACAGGCTGCTGTGACCGTAACTCGGAATAGAGGACATTATTATTATTTACTAGTATCCTCTTAAAATTTCGTGGGTCTGTCTCATCAAATTTCAAGTTGGTACTTGACAGCGTTCTGTCTTTCCTTTTTGTTGTTAAAAACATTATGATTTCCTTTTTTGAACCTTTTAATTTTATCTTTTTATATTATCAAAGCCTATTTAAGTATAACGTTAAACATAGGCCTCCCCTTGAATAAATAAATAAATTATTTATTTGATACACACAAGAAAGATCCATTACAAAATTGAATTTTTGAATTAAACATTAAAGATTAATGCTTAATAATGGTTAATTAATTAAATTATTAAATATTATTGTTTTGGTATTAATAAATTTGGCCACCTGCTAAAACTCTCATCTCATCTCAATGCATAAATGTTAAAAATAATTATGATAAGATTATTCTGCGACCCAAAAACAGAACTTCTAAATTACGCGATACGGTGACGGAACAAAGCATCCAAACCAGCAACACAGGCCTCTGCGAGCATCTGGAACAGTATCGCAGTTGATACAACAACACTATTCCTCTTAAGTGTAATTCTACCACAGCCAAGAAGTGTAAAGTGGCTCACAATAAGCTGAAAACAACGCCAGTTTGGAGACATAAGAACACATATCAAGGCGTTCAGCTATCATGTTGGCACGCATTGACAGGTAACGCCGTTCGCAGTCCTTTTCGGAACCATCAGACAGATCCTGAGTAATAATATGACCCAAGTATCTTAATGTCTTTACCCACTCCGATTGCGAATTACACAAATATACTCGGATATGTGGTTGAAACCTACCACTCTTAAAAAGCAAATAGACAGACTTCTTGGCGTTGTACAATAGGTTATGCTACAAGAAATATTTCTCACAAATCTGGAATAGTGCACGCAGCACACCAATTGAGGGACTCAGCAGCACTGTATCATCAGCATGACTTAAGTTATTATAGTATTCAGAACCAATGTGACAACCCAGTCTGGTGCTTCTGAGCTCCTCGATCAGCTGATTAACATATAGATCAAAGAGGAGAAGTGATTTAGCCCTCCCTTCCTCACACTGCATCGTAAAAAAAAATCCTTAGAGTATGTATCACGCTACTTTACTTTATTAATTTGCCTACTATACCATGCGATCAATATGTTTATACATAATGACGGCACTCCTGCATCACGTATCTTCCTCCAAAGTATATCATAATTGACTCTGTTAAAAGTCCTATTGACCTACTGAGGTCCAAGAAACATGCATAAATATTTGTTTTTCGCTTATTATAATAACTAACGGTTTGCTTTAAAGTAAAAATCGGCGAATTCGTAGTACTATATTTTGTAAATCCAAATTGGGCATCGTTAATACGAATATATTTGAAAATCAAACAGTTAAGTACAAGTTGTAGCTACAGGTATAGGTCTATAGTTACAACTATTAGTCAAACTACTCGATTTACACGACCGGACTTATTACCGTTTTTAGCGTTTCTACCGGTAAGTATACTTTTTTTAGACAGGTATTGAAAAATACTGAAAGGAACGCTACTACCAACAAGGTTTTACCCTTATCATTACGCATATGCAGTAAAATCAGTTAAAATAATGCATCATCACGCATTTTGAATTTAAAAGATAAAAAGGACAGAATGTTTGAGATTTTTTTTAATTAATTTTCTTCACTAGACAGGTATTGATATTTTTTAGACAGGTATTGAAAAATACTGAAAGGAACGCTACTACCAACAAGGTTTTACCCTTATTACGCATATGCAGTAAAATCAGTTAAAATAATGCATCATCACGCATTTTGAATTTAAAAGATAAAAAGGACAGAATGTTTGAGATTTTTTTTAATTAATTTTCTTCACTAGACAGGTATTGATATTTTTTAGACAGGTATTGAAAAATACTGAAAGGAACGCTACTACTCACGGTCCAAACCGATGTTCCAAGCTTATGTTGTCATATCCTGTCGCCTTTTCTAATTTCATCTGGCGCAGAGCATTAAAATTAATTTCTTCAGATACATGAACGTTCTTGTCATCTGCTACATGATGTTGATTAAGAGAAGTATGATATCCTGACTTTGACACAAGATATTTATTTCTAAGCAAGTTTGCAATTGTCAATATGTCCGTCAAGCCATCCACACACTCCGTAATCTTCGACCCGGTCTTAAGTAAATTTCTCGTATTTTTCCTAAATTGACTTAAGTTTCTAGTTTCTGTCTTAGACAAGATGCCGAAATTTAATCTATGATTATTTGATCAGCGAAATTATGGCAAAACCTTAACTTACATTTAAAAATAGTTCGCATTATTTTCAGTTAATCGAAGATCTTAAGTTTAAATATTATATTATTTGAATGTAGTCTTTTCACGACTTACTTGTTTGGTATTTCAGCAGTATTATATTTTTGTAATTGATCTTCCTTCTCCTATAAATCCTATAAATAGTCGCAAAGGTTATTCATGAAAGTATACTTTACGAAATGTCAGGAAAATCGTATGACTTCCTGTAAAGGGTGACATAACCATTCATATAGACATATCACAGTTAATGCGACCGCTAATTCGTGAGAAGCTACGGCTGAAAGAATCTAATCCGATTATTTATTAAATAAGGTCTTTAATTGCGAGTGATACGTCCATGAATACTTGTAATTATTTTGGAACAAATCTTTTATTCTTTTAAGAAATGCTCTCAATATCGAGAAATAAGATTTAGTCCATAAAAGATTTCTTATTATTTTATTTTCGTATAGAAGTTTATTTCCGCTGCGGTGTTACAAAGGAAAATCATTACGGGCAACGGCGTCTTGTTACAATCAGAAATAAAGACACGTTAGGAAAGTTTAGCGCCATTCTGAACTTTTGTCCCCCGGGTTACTTCTTTGACAGTTCGCTTGAAGTTAGAACCTTATAAATAGTGTTCCCGGCGGAAGAAATTTTCAACATAACAGAATGTTTTTCACGATCGTAAAAGGTCCTTATGGAGTGAACTGAAACAGGTCAGAAGTAGGCATTTCATGATCGTTGTTTGTTGTTATTCATCCCCTTTGGATATGGTAAAGATACTTATTATACGATTTTATTTTCAAGTCCTTGTAAACGGTGCGTTGGCATTTATCAAATAAAATGTATATTAAGATAATGTAAACTATTCTAAATTGTAAACAAATTATGACTTTGAAAGTTTAAATAAAGTTATATAAATCGGAAATCGAACAAATTAATGTCTTAGGCGTAATCAATAATTTATCAACGCTCATTAAAAATACAGAGAGGTAATTTTAATGTATGTTTTTGCAAATAGCTTTTGTTTCACATTGTTTAATTTTCACCGTGGCTGCGTGGCCTAGTGATCTAGTCAAAATATCTGAATTATTGCCTACACCGTAGATCCTACGTTTGATTACAAACTGTGCGTAACTGTACAGGGTTATTTTTCAAAGAGTAGCCAAATTTTAAAATTAAATTAAGTTATATAAATAATGATATACCGTTATTGCAGTTTTTAAAATACGAGTAAATAAGGCTTCTATTTTTATTTGAAATTATTCCAAATTGAATGTTATTAGCGGTCAACAAGGTTTTACCCTTATCATTACGCATATGCAGTAAAATCAGTTAAAATAATGCATCATCACGCATTTTGAATTTAAAAGATAAAAAGGACAGAATGTTTGAGATTTTTTTTAATTAATTTTCTTCACTATTTTCCTATATTACTTATTTTGAACCTTCTCTGTAAATTTGGCCTGTTATTGTAAAATAAAATAAAATCTGATCAATTTAATGATTTTTAAATTAAAAACGCTGAGTATGTGATGACTTCCTTGACATAGGCAGAATCCATTTGTAGTTACCAAACTACTCGTAGAATAACAAAAAGCTTTAACTATTTTTCAACTCTGTATTATATTATTGCATAATCGGTCATAAAATCATGGATTAAGGTTGATTATTCATAATCGATTACGTCCACCACTATCTTCCTAACATAACAGTAATTTTTACTTGTGATGTACACCAACGATAATATAAACAACATTGTGAAAATTCTCGGAACATTGCTAAAAATGGGATAACTATGTTTATCAGTAAATTAAAAGCTTAAACTTTATTATTTTTTAACCGATTTCTTAAAGGAGGAGGTACTCAATTCCACTGTTTTTATGTGTGTTAACATATTTTTTCTAGGTGAACCGATTTAGGTAATTTTTTATATTTGAAATTTGGTGCTTCTCATATAGTCCCATATAAATTTGATAAAGGTATGACCTGTAATTTTCAAGTTATCTTTAATAATGCGTATTTAAATGGTTTCGACATTACATTTTAATTCAACTACAAAAAATTTCATTTCACCACTTGTTAAGCCTCCTAAAAAAAACTAACCACTATAAAGTTATAAAAAATTGAATTATATTTCCTACAACATATAGCATAAAACAAAGTCGCATCCCGCCGCCTGTACGTTTGATTGATGCGATTTTCATTAATGATTCAAGAGGAAGGTTTATACGTATAATACAAGCAAATGTAGTCGAGGTCCAAAAATCTCCCGTGCAAAGACGGAGGGGATCGCCAGTATTTCCTATAATGACTTTAAGATCACGGAAGATTTTACTACTTTTTTTTATAGAATAAGGGTAACAAACATGCACGCACACATTCCACCGGATTGTAAATGGATGCTGTAGGCCATAGATATCTACATTTATCTTCGATTAAAAATCAAAACGCAGATACGTTGTCACCCCTGAGGACTCAGATAGAATGCCTGGTTTCCAGTAACGAGGGGTCTCCGGATCTCTATACTCACCATACGAAATACAGCAGTATTAAGCTGCTATTTTACGCTGGTATACTTTCAAATCACGTCAATGAACCACTGTACCATCAAGCTGAACAAATACTATAAATTACGTTATGCGTTCCAAGCGCAAATTGTCATCTTTTTGAACGGCAAAAAAGTTGCGTTGTAGGACGTAAAAGTTACGAAACCTCTAAAATAAATCATAGAAAGAACCCAGTTTTAAATATTGTAAATGTAGGAAGAGCTTGTAACAAATATTAATAAAATATTTTTAAAAGAGAGAACTAGGCTTCGCGCAGCGACTCGGCACTTCCCGCGGGAAATCACTAGCTTCAGTAATTATGTGTTTTTGTCTCTCAGGTACTTTTGTGATGCGCTGTGACTACTCAACAATAAAATTCTCTCCAGCGAGAAGATATTTCAAAACTTTGTGTAATTACAGTTAGGTTGAATTCTATTATTATTATTTATATATATTAATAATTTCTCACATTTATGCAAATACACATTGTATAATAATACTACAAATTTTACGAAAACAGTATTTAATTATATTTAAGATATTTTTAATTTCTGCCATTATATCAAATTTGGTACCAATTTCTAAGCATGATTCGGGAAGTTATTAAAATAAAAAATAAAAAAACATCCTAATCGAAAATGATTGGGGTGCCACCATCTACTTGGGATCCCATAATTAATAAAATAAATCCAAACACAAGCATAATATTGCAAGACTAAGATCAGACAAAATATTTATAATTAAAAACTTAAGGTAGCCCGAGTTAACTATGACTTGATGCGATCATGGGTGTTGCAAAGTACTCGATACGTCGGTAATTATAAAGTTGAATAAGTGTACACTTCTTCAATATGAGCCCATTTGTCTGTTCAGTTGATTGTACGCGGTCATATTTGTTTAAGACTACAGTTTTATTACCCGTCTGAGATTAAAAGCTTGATCGCAGTTTCAGGGTGATATTAAGTCCATACAATCGTATTCCTCTGTTTTATCCCTGAATATTGATTAACACTAGAGAATATATTTTTACGTTACGATTTGTAACCTACAACCTATGTTTTTATGTTTTGTTTCTTCCTTAACTTAATTACTCAAAAACCAGGAACGTACTTAAATAACTAAAATTGTCTAGTTATACCGACGTTTTCAGACATCCAGCAATTAGCTGACATCAAAGATAAATAAACAGAAACACACAGAAGCCTATATCGTGCTATTAATATTCCGAATCATAGACAGTATATATAGAACTTCTCCGAACTATCACATGGAGTGTCGGCCGCTCTCCGGGCAGAACACCTTGCCCGGCGGGAGATCTCCCATTTTCCTACCACGGCCACAGTGGTGACCCCGACGTGATCTGAACACGCAACCAACAACTTTCGGAAACTACAACTTTCAAGCTTTCATTATCCTCAAGAACCCCTACCATTCACTACTGAGAATCGTCTTCTGCAGTCTTCATATCCTGCAAGCCATCTAGCTTCACAAGGTTCATCGCAGCACTGAAATAATAATGCTTCCTGTTCCTTCAAGCTACACTCTGCGCTACAGTGTTCAGCAAGGCTCTGAGCCTTACTGCTCGCCTCTGCTCCACGGCACTCTCGCAGATTATTTGCCTTCTTCTCGACTCACTGCAGACTACAAGGCAATCTCCTGGCACTTGCACATTCGTCGGCAACGAGGCTGCACTATCGACCTCCGGTCTGAGCAGGGGGGTGATGTAGCGGCGCTGTCGTCGCGCCACTAGCACATCGAAACACACAGAAGCCTAAATCGCGCTATTAACATTCCGAATCATAGACAGTATATATAGAACTTCTCCGAACTATCACTCGGAGTGTCGGCCACTCCCCGGGCAGAACACCTTGCACGGTGGGAGATCTCCCCTTTTCCCTAAACGGCTACACAGAGCCCCAATCCTTGTTTTTGTGTGATTACATTTCCCAGCCCTGGTATTCATTTACACGAGAAATCCATACAATTAGTTTTATTTAAGTCGAATTTTTCACAATGTTTACATAGGCAATAAGCCTTTTTCAGATTGTTCAGCGTATGGTGGAGATGTAAGAGTTTCGGGAATCTTGTAAAAGGCGACGAAGGGAAACGTCACAAATATTTCAAGGTCTACGATACCATCATCTATCTAACATCCCGTACATAAAGTTAAAGTTATAATCTACATACTGTGACGGCACAATATTATTATTAATAATTAAATTCGTTCCACTGAATAGTGTAATACATTGAACTGAGCACTGGCGTCCTGTCATTTTTAAGAAAGTTATGGAGCAAGTGGACCGTCGTATCCGCACCACATGAGCAGATAAACGGAACAGAGGTAAAACTTCATACAACCGCACTGGCTGCTTGTCGCGTACTCGGCGAGACTGAAAAAATAATCAGTTACGCTGGCAAAGCCAGTGGACAACCTCGGGGTCAGTGCGACTTACGTTGTTTGTTTTTTGCAAGTTTGAATATTTTAATGTATAACGTAAACGTGCTATTATTAATAATGGTTGTTTATTGTACTGTGTGTAAGAATAACACTGGAAAAAATAGAAAACATATATATATATATATATCAAACTTCCATTACAAATAGATAGACGGACATCGATTTCTTATTGCTCAATGTTTTCAAGGAAACCTAAGATTAAAAATTTAAGTAATTGTGTTCAATACCATTTTCCAAAGATGAACACCATTTTATACAATGTGTAGGTAGTAAATGGTTATTAAACTTTGTTCTTATAGCATTAGCAATTTATATGAGAAGATAAAGAATAAAATTCGCCACTGTTTTCATCAATAACGATAGCGTTGTAGTAACTTTAGCATAGATAATAATTTATATATTTGAATACAATTTCGACGAAGGCTATGTTTAAATCGATCGTCATGAATTTAAATTACTACAATTTAATGGCATATTATTTTAATAGATACAATTATAACAAGTCACTAAATAATTATTTTAGATTGAGATGTTAACAATAAATTTCACTAACATTATCAAATTACACATATAAAATACAAACTCTTAAGATATATATTCCTATCAAACATAATTAAAAATTAAAATATATACCACGATTTGGAACTTTATTTGGTTATAAAGTTGACCTGCGCTTTGGATCATGAGTTCTCCATCCTTAGATTGACACATACCGCTTTCATCTATTTTGTTCTCATACTTTAAATACATGTTGCCAGAACACATTTTGTTTGAGGCTGCTGCTATAATTGCAGCAACTGTATAAGATGGATGACGGCAGATACGGAATTTGCGATTTATACAAATTTCGTAGCTTTTGCCTTTTATCAATTTCTTTCCTGTCGCTTAATTCTAATAATATAGTATCCGACGTCACGTTTTTTTCAACGAATCGTTTTTGCTCTTGTACTTTGAGTATTCATTGCATTCTTCAAAGTGAGTCATACTCTCAAAAGATATCTCACGATGTTGATAATACGATAATCTGAGATGCGAGAAATCGTCGATAAAAGAGCCCTCAGCGCTCTCCTGATCCGATAGCCCAGATATTGTATCTTTTTTTAATTTTTATTTTGGTCACTCATTTATCACTTTTTTTAAGAGTAAATATTTTACGAATGCGATGTTTTTTACTTTCACTGTAGATAGTAATGTTTATCTACTCACTGTTAGTATAGATTCACAACTACAAACTAACGTCCCTTTTCGTAAAAAAAAATTAGATTAAATATATCGTGTTAACCAATAAAAAACACACAGAATGATACTAAAGACGGTAAGTTTACAAGCGACAATAACTTAATGATAGTGTAGGGACTGCGAACTCAAAAGGTCATGCGTTCGAATCCGCTAGTCAACTACTGTTATGAACCACTCCTAACACAAGCGTTTTAAGCTTACCAGGAGTGGATAAAGGGAATATCGGTAATGTTCGGTTGTTTAATCGGTAAATTTAAGGAAATTAAAATATTAATCCTGGCCTTTCATTACATTTATGAAAATTTAATGTACTTTCACAAAAATAAAAGTAGTTTTGCAAAAATAAGTGATATTCATTCTGTAAAGTATTTACAGAAAAAAGGAACAGATTCAAGTTAGTAGTACTTTTCATATACAAAACTTGACATACACAAATTTCAAAAACTTTATCAAACTAAATTTGTATAACAAGGGTTATTACAATATTAAGGAATTTATGGATGATACTTACCCCTGAGAAGGGTGATTGTTACCAAGCTATTTCTAATTTGTTTTGTGTTGTTAATTGTAACATACATGATTGTAAGCTGTTACTTAAAAAAATAGTCCCGCTGGGTTTCTTGCTGGTTCTTCCCAGGACAGAGGTATTTTGCGAACCAGTGGCAACTGAAAAAAAAGTTGCTTTCAATAAGTATTATTTATAATCCATATTGAATAAAAAAGTTTCTGTTTCTTTTAATAGCATTGCTAGTATATTTTGTAAGAAAAGGCATGATCAAGGATAGATGTAGGTACATGTGTATGAGCCTCGGCAGCAACTTATCAATAGGTGGACTGTGTGCTCCTTTACCACCCTTATTCTATAAAAAAACCATTATACAGATATTTATGTCGTGTGAGACGGTGTAAGAAAATCCATCAACAAATTACAACACCAAGAATCGTGCCTTTGGTGTCGTAAGGGACGATTATGTGAAATCCCAAAAAAAAAAAATCTCATGGCTTTCAATGGATGGTGGTACAATGATTTCTGCGCTAGATGTTAAAGACGAGTACGCAGTAGCCCCCATGCCCAGCACGGGACGTTTACGGACTATTGAAATAAAATTAGTTTATAGTTTACAATATATTTTATAATCTATCTTATATAGTAGTTTAGTATAATTGTTATCAATCCTCATTATCATCGTCATATATATAAAGCCATCACGTTTGTCGCTAAGTATAGGCTTTTCTTCCTGCAAATACTGCCACAAGCCACGGTACAGAGTCACGATTATTAATTCTTCGTGCTTTAAGGCCGACCCATTGCCAGGGCCGGCGTACTGAGGTAATTTTCCAGTTGACGAGGACGCTATAATAAAAACTGTTTATGTTGAAATTATATTAAGCTGTTATATTAAAGTCACACGATGTATTTAGTAAATAAAAATAATAGAAAGAGAAAAAATATCCATTTTTCGAGTCTCTTACACTACACAATTAACAAAATGTGATTATTCTAATAACAAAATTTAGATAGATAGAAAATTCTTTGTTGCAGTCAAACAAAAAAATTGGTATAAAAGCGAACTTAATACCGAAAAGGCATTCTCTGCCACCTTACTTTTATGTAGGTGTTAGTGTGGTGAGAGCTATTGGGTAGAGCTCTATAACAGAATAAATGCCTCTGCACATCCTAACCGATTGCTAACTCTTAATGCACAAACGTAGCACTCATCTGGAAAACAATGTACTCCGCCCAGAAGAAGTGAAATTGGTCACGGCTAAGCCACCACTCTCTATTCATTGAAACATAGGGCTTAGCAGTGAACTATAGCCATAGCAGCGATCACAATAAATCTTTTAGGTCGCAGTGATACTGGTCTCTTTCCCTAGACCTGACAAAAACTAACTTATTTACACATGCTATTCAAAACGTATTGTTGCGCGGCTAAGTTGACATCTGACACTAGCGCCATCTAGTGTCGGGTAACGGAGCGAGGGGAGAGCTTTCCAGAAAATGACATCATTAGTCTTTCAACCGACAGCGCCATCTGTTGTCGAAACGAAGAACTAAGCTTCTGGAAGCTGACTCTCGAACTTTCGGCGCTTTGTCGATTGGTGCGCGTATCTACTTGAATGTTCTGGATGATTCGGTACTAATGTGTATTTATAGGCGCTGCAAGGTGCGATCGGGGAAGTATTGAATTTGGCGAGACAAGCGAAGCTTCGGAGCGAAATAAAGTGAATGAGTGTGATTAATTTTTTAGTGTTTTAAGTTTTAATTGGTGTAAAGAAAATTAAAGTGTTAATTTAGGTAATTCTATCGACAATTTTTATTGTCACCAACCTCAAGCTTGTAACAATTGGTGTCAGAAGTGGGATAAAATCATGCCGATTTTACCTAAGAAGGAAACGGAGGGTGTCCGTACCCGCAGTCAACGACAGCATGAGACGGACCACAGGAGATTTGGTGGTGCAACGCCACAGACGTTGAAGAGAACAGGTTCACCGACAGGAGGAACAGGCTCGCCGACAGGAGGAACAGGCTCGCTGGCAGGAGGAACAGGTCCGTCAGTTGAAAGAGCAGCTGCAGAGCGGACAGGATGAACAGGCCCGTCGGTTGGAAGAGCAAATGCTCCTCATGAAGGACCTTCACGCTACCTTCGGGAAGGAGATAAACGAGGTGAAGGATAGGGTTGCTCAGCATGATAACCGCCTGTCGGAAGCTGAAACCCAAATCACGATAGCTGACACCCGAATCGAGAAAGCTGAAACCCGAATCGACCAAGTGAACAATCGGGTTGACAACGTGGTGGCTGACGTGAAGAAAACGCTGGATGACCTCAAACTGGGGGATGGAATTACAGATCCCGTAGTAGCTGCACACCTTCGCTACGTGGGTTCCAGGTGCCACCGTTCGACGGGACTTCTTTCTGGTCGGCCTACAAAATCCAGTTCGAGGCTGTTATGAAGGCGAACGGGGGAATAAAAGTCAGGCCATGAGTGCTCTCACACTAGGCCTGCGCGACCAGGCCTTAATAGTTCTGGAAGCCCTCGGTGAGGAAGTGACTTATGAGCAACTCCTTGAGGCACTGGAGTCGAGATATGGCGACGCTCACCTGGAACACGTCTTTCGTGCGCAGCTTAAAGATCGCGTGCAGCGCATCAACGAAAACCTGCAGCAGTGGGCTCTAGAGGTGGAGAAGCTGGTGCGAAAAGCATACCGGTCTGTACCTGTGCTCATTGAAGGGAACCTGGTGCAGACATTCATCGACGGCATCCGCGACCTTGAAGTCAGAGCTGCTGTGAGGCTCGGGCACCACGAGACGCTTAAGGACGCCTTGACCCATGTACTGGAGGTGGAAGCCGTGCGGCAGGATCATCGTTCCCATCGCGTCAGGGAGGTTGCAGCAGCTACAGTTCGCGACCGCAACAAAGGAATACAGCCCTAGGTGCTATGGTTGTGGGGAAAAGGGCCATCTTCGATCCAGCTGCCCTAAGCGAACCCTAGAAAGGGAAGGTGAACGATCTCAGAAGGGAAGTGCGGCTAACATCACCGCCCAGCAGCAGCCGGGATACGACTTTACTATCAGACATCGCAGCGGGAAATCTCATGGCAACGCAGATACATTGTCAAGAAGACCTTGTCCTGAAGATTGGAAACATTGTACTAGGAAAAAAGTAAGGAAGTGGTATCCGTGCGGATGCTCACGACAGACCACCTCAGCAACGAGTGGAGGGACAGCCTACGACATGCACAGCAGGAAGATCCGGATATATAAGCCAATTCTGGAATGGATGAAGGCCCGTGCTACCAAGCCTAAGTGGAGCGACGTCTCAGCGATGAGTTCGACCACTAGAGGCTATTGGGCCCAATGGGATAGCTTGCTGATTCAGGATGGAGTCCTGTGCCGTAAATGGGACAATTGTCGAGGAGACAGCTGTCGTTTGCAAATGGTTGTCCCTAAAGCTAAAGTGCCGAATGTTCTACAGCTGTGCCATAATGGTCGTTCAAGTCCATCTGGGAGTTAAACGAACTCTGCTGAAGGTCCGAGAACAGTTTTACTGGGTGCATTATCGTGACGATGTCGAGGCTTGGTGTCGTACATGTACAAGTTGTGCGGCCGTGAGGGGACCTCAGACACGTACTAGAGGAGCACCGAAATTGTACAATGTTGGTGCACCATGGGATAGGACAGCCCTTGACATTGCGGAGCCGTTACAGAAAGGCGCAGGAGGGACTCCTAAGATCGTCCATGTGGATCGCCTGGCGCGTTATTATGGGGCCGATAATGCTCGGGGACGAGCATGTCTTAGCAGGGGGCAGTGTTGCACGCCTAAGTTGACTCCTGGCACTAGCGCCATCTAGTGTCGGGTAACGGAGCGAGGGGAGAGCTTTCCAGAAAATGATATCACTAATCTTTCAACCGACAGCGCCATCTGTTATCGAAACGAAGAACTAAGCTTCTGGAAGCTGACTCTCGAACTTTCGGCGCTTTGTCGATCGGTGCGCGTATCTACTTGAATGTTCTGGATGATTCGGTACTAATGTGTATTTATAGGCGCTGCAAGGTGCGATCGGGGAAGTATTGAATTTGGCGAGACAAGCGAAGCTTCGGAGCGAAATAAAGTGAATCAGTGTGATAAATTTTTAGTATTTTAAGTTTTAATTAGTGTAAAGAAAATTAAAGTGTTAATTTAGGTAATTCTATCGGCAATTTTTATTGTCACGAACCTCAAGCTCGTAACAGTATTCTATAATATGAATATGTAGGTTTATACATATATACACTTATACACACATAATAAACATATTATATTATATATACATAAACCAATAAAATTAATCAAGTAAATTTAAATAACGTGCCTCAACCTTACGTTTAAATGTATTTATTCAAGGAGCATCTTTTAAATCTCGTGGAAGGCTATTCCAAAGTGTAATTGATGATGCCGTGAAGGAATCCGAGTAGTATGTAGATTTATGCATCGGTCGAAGAGTTTTGTTGGTCATCGAACGGAATAAGTTTAAATATGAAAAGCGCTCTTTCAGATGAGCTGGAGAAGAAGAATGGTGAAGAACACCATAAAAAGTGGCTTACAACTTCTAAAAGTTGTGTGTTCCGGCGAAACCGGATGTCGAACCACTTAAGTTTTGAGCAAAATTGTGATTATATGATCAAACTTGCGCAGGCCAAAAATATAGCGTTTGCACAGATTGAGCAGACGGTTTCGAGTTTGCTAAGCAGCTCCTTAATAAAATAGAAAGCAACAGAGAGTTGACTAGCGTAACCTTCGCCGTTTGAGGAATAAATTTTTGCCAGACCTTTAATGAATGCATTGTGCTAAAATACGTTTTCTGACCTCGTTAACTTGTAGCACCCAACTTAGATCGTCAGCCAAATTTAGGCAAACTTACCTATATAATATAATATAAAAAGAGATCGTACATACTTAGCGACCTAGCCACCTATATGCCGAGAAGGCTTTGTACGTATATATAAACCACGAAATACCCTTTTATGAAATTATTTGCACAAACTTTTTCGTATCGTTATAGACATTTTTTTAAAATTTGAACTAGCAATCCGTTCCAGCTGCGCACGGCTGATATCTGAATCTCGTCAACAGCGGCACCTACCTGATCCAATTGTGAACTTAAACTATCCAGGGAAATCATCCGACATAAATCTGGCCACTTACACACATAAAACACACACACACACACACACACACACACACACACACACACACACGCACACGCACACGCACACGCACGCGCACGCACGCACGCGCACGCGCACGCGCACGCGCGCACACGCGCACACGCGCACACGCGCACACGCGCACACGCGCACACGCGCACACGCGTACACGCACACACGCACACGGGGGAGCAACAGCAAGCACACACGCACACACGCACACACACACACACACACACACACACACACACACACACACACACACACACACACACACACACACACACACACACACACACACACATACACATACATATTGATATATGCCAGATGTAAATGGAACTATAATTTGTCTTCAAAAGTCACTCGATGGCGTTTTGCTACGATATAGATATAATCTCTACGATATATAAAATTCAAGCTCAGGGGCTAATGTTTTTTAACGAATCTGGTAAAGTAATTTACGCGATTTATGTTTAAGTCCAGGTATAAAAATCACCGCAAACTCAAACTCATCGACGAAATGAATCATTCAATTCTAACTTATCCAAGAGATGTATACGAGAGATAAGGTTTATCCTTTAATCTCAAATGCTGTGTACGACAGGGTTTTCCATATCTTATCACCTATATCAGATGATTTTTTTTTGCTATAAATGCGATGTGTTTTCTTTCTTAACATCATTGATCAGATACATCAAGCAAATAATCATGAAGGTCGCTATTATTCTCGTGTGCCTATTTTCTTTAAGCTTCTCGGCCCCACAGGCGAGGAAGATTTTCCACGAACATGCTGAAGATTTTTTGGACCTGATCCTGGATGAAGCTGGTCATGAAATCAGTGAACTTTTCGACCATTACATTGAATTCGAAGAGTTTAGGAAGTCTCTCGACTACATGAGAACTTCTAACTTCAAGAACCTAGTCTATGAAATGGAATCGTTACCTGAATTTAAAGCGGTAAGTATTATTTTTTTCTATTTATTAAGTTTGTTGTATAAAAATCGATTAATTATTAAATAGAATTTTTTTATAGTATAAAAATAAAAGTTTTAATAACATAAAGGTAATATGTTATACTATTTATATTTAAGATTGTAAAAAATTATAACAAATTATGTAGTGAATATGTAAAAATAAAAAAAAATTAAAATGAGTATGTAATACACCTCAAAACCTTTATGTTTATTGTGAATTCTTATGGTTTTTATAAAAGTTTTACAACTAAAAAGGAAGTTATAACGTCTTCTGCCCGTTTTATATTCTGTTTGACATGTACAAAAGCGTTGTATTAAGTAATATTATGTAATATATTTTATCCATTGTTAAAAATTGGTTATTATTTCATAATTCAGGTTATCGACTTTTTGGAAAACGACAATATTGACGTCTTGTACTTCATCGATCGACTGCACTTAATGATGGGTATGTTTCTTATCACTAAAATATTTCGTTATATTTCAAAAGAAATCTATTTCTAGATGTTTTAAGAATATATTTTTTATAGAATAAGCGTGACAAACGTGCACACTGTACAACAGTGCACTGATCGTAAGTGGCTGTTGTGGCCAATAGACATCCACATTTATTCTTGATTAAGAATCAAAACGCCGATGCATTGTGACCTCTGAGGGCTAAGATGGAATGCCTCGTTTCCAATAAAAATGTTCTCCGGCTCTCTACACTCACCATACGAAACACAGCAGCATTACGCTGCTATTTTACGCTGGTATTCTGTGAGAGCGTGCTTCCTGCTCCCGGTCGGGCCGACCCATTCGTGCTACAACTTTAATATAGCTGTAGCATGGGTCTACCACATATAAAATTATTCATTATATTTTATGTTATGCTTTATTTAGTATATTCCATAACTTCTAAAAAAGTGCTGTAATGATCTGGTTGTAATATGGATATCTTTAGGTTTTAAGCTGAGTTATTGCGCTTAACTATGTTCGGTTGCATTATCACGTACCATCAAGTGAATAGTAGTCAAGTTCTGGATTGTAATAGTTAAAAAGTGATGATAATAATGATCTGTTCTTTAACCGCAAAACATACTAAAAGTTTGCGAGATCCCACATGCACATAATCACGTATATGTTTTAAAAAATTCTATTCAAGGAAATTTGCTGTCAAGCAGTACACTTATCCAAAAAAGTTCAGATAAATGAAAAAAAAACATCATAAAAACTTAACTTTTTAAAGTTTTTATTGCTTCCTGTGGAAGATTCTTTTTGTTATTCACTATCCAAAATCATTCCATAAGGGTCGTAAAAGGCGACACAGAGAAATGAATTATGTCTTTCTGCTAAAATTGGCTAAAACAAACAAATACGATACTGCGTTTGCCAATTCGCCTGCAAAATGTGTCAAATATCGCAACTGTGGTGTGGACTATTGATAGCCTAACGTAAAAAAATTATCTAACAAAAATGGTAAAAAAAATAATAGTATAAAGGAAATTAAGTTACTTAGCGGGATGTCAGTTAAAGACACCTACGTCTATTCTAGATTAATAATTAAAATGTAAATGCGTTGTCTCCCGTGATAATTAAGATGGAATGCTTTAATTGCTATATATAAGGTGTTCTAGTCTATGCACTCGCAATACAAAACACGGCAGCATTATATTTTTATTTGCGCTGACATACTGTGAGAGCGTGGTCTACTCCCGGTTATTCCAAAAACACAGGTTGCCTTGAGCCTAGGGGTAGACCACGTATATTTATATTTGTTTTAGTATGTTTTAATTTTTAGTAACGTTTAAAATTACGTGAGTAAGTAATACTTAATATATCCCTTTTTAACAAGACATAATTTTTAATTTCAGAGGACACTGAATATCCTCCTATAAAGGAAAGCCGCCAAGATCTTAGTGGCAGGGATATGTCCGCGTACATTAACGACTGTGTCGCCGTTTTTCCTAAAGAGAAGTTGACTGTACTGTATGAACAAAAAATAGCTGAAGATGAAGAATTTAAAGTCGCAATGGATAATCTAATGAGTGACGAATGGAATCAAATTTGGGCGGCTCTCTGGGAGAATGAGACTTTCCTTGAAGAAGCAAAGATTCTCTCTGAAAATGGAATCGATCTGAGTGCTCTTCTTCTAGAACTTAAAGCTGTTTTTGGACAATTTTAATTTTAAAACACACGACAAAAACTTGTTGTTCTTGTAAATAAAGTTTAATAAATCCTTAATTATGCTTTTTATTTTAGTAACCTTTAACAATGATAATTATAAAATAAATTAAACATTTAATAAAAAGTAAAGCTGTGTGCTCAGCCATATTATCTATTAGTTAGGAGTGAAGCGCCGATTTCAGAAGTTATTATGCAGAAATTAATATGTATATTTAAAGTTTTTAAAGTAGCTTTTACTTCTTAAAGTGTAATTATTTTGCACTTAAGATTGGTCTAAGGAATAGCAAATTAACAAGCAAAAAACAACTAGAACGTTGTTTAGGTAGCTAAATTAAGATCTTTATCAAGTAATTCTATTTTTTATTGAATAAGGGTAACAAGCAAGCACACAGTTCATCCATTTATCCTTGGTTAAGAGTCAAAATACAGATGCGTTGTCACCCCTCAGGACTAAGATGGAATGCTTCGTATCCAGTAAAAAGGGTCTCCGGTTCTCTACACTCACCATACGAAACACAGCAGTAAGTATTACGTTGCTATTTTACGCTGGTATTCAGTGAGAGCGTGGTTCTTCCCCAGTCGAGCCGACCCATTCGTGCTACAACTATAATATAGCTGCTGATTGGCTCAACCACGTAAAAAGTTCTGTATTTCGGATCATATTTTGCTGTGAAACTTTCTCTGTCTCTGACTATGCTTCAGAGTCTTTCTTAAATCTTACCACGCCATTTACCAACCATTATATAAGTAAGTTTGAAGAACAAGTGCCTCTGCGTCTTTATCTTCTCCACGTCTCCAGCTCGTAATAGTTTGCTGCAAGACATGATTGTCACGCTTGGCTGTCAGGATTGTTGATCGGAATACCAGTTTAATATAACCTTTAGCACTGCTTCCTTTCGCCGTTCTGAGTATTTTGAGTCTAGTGTTAATGAGATGATCTATCGGAAATAATTTTTTGGCATTTCGCATAGTCGCTGCTTGCGTTACCCGCGGGACGAAATAGGGCTTCTGCCGTCACCATACGTCTGTGTCTACGTTCTATGAATGTTTATGTAAAATTAACTATCCTGCGAAGTTTACTGCTTTCGAAAATATAAGAAAGTTGTCATAGCTGTAATTAATCATACAATCATATAGGCTCACATAATTTCATTCCGCATACTTCTGGATTACGCGGGCAACCTTCAGTGTAATTTAGGGTAGTGGTGGCTTACGGGTAGGTGCGTTCTATATATTATGTTAGGGTTGCACTGCCGGGAATATACACGCTGTCCCCAAACTCCCCGTCAAGCAGGTACTGGGCGATATAGATGTAGATATATAGATAGATAGCCAACTATGACCATCTTTGTGCGGTTTTTTCTTGTGGATGATTTGATGTAAATTGTATTACTTTCAAAATTGAAAAGTTTTTTGATCTTTTTTGAATAGGGAGTGGCCCTATAAGTAATTTTTGGTTGTGATAGCGGTCAAACCGCGAAATAGCTTAGTTATAGTGCATGCTGTGTAGTGTACTAGTAAGTAGTCACTACACTTAGCTTAAGAAAATTTTCTGTTATTTAAGATTGTTATGGTGTAATTTGACTGTTAGTAAGCCGTATGAATAAAAATAAAAATAACAATAAAAATAGCTTCATTGGGTCTGTTCGACTGGGGGAGGACCACGTTCTCACAGAATACCAGCGTAAAATAACAGTTTAATGTTGCTGTGTTTCGTATGGTGAGTGTAGAGAACTGGAGACCCTTTTTACTGGAAATTCAAGGGTGACAACTGCATTGCAACTGCATTTTGATTATTAACCAAGTGAAGATGTAAGAAGGAAGTCTATGGGCCACAGTATCCACTTAGCATCAGGTGGACTATGTGGTCGTTTGTCTCCCTTATTTTATAAAATAAATAATTATAGGCAACGGAAAATTAAGACACTGTACAATTTTTTATCTCTTTTTAATGGAACAATTTATGTCAGCGTTGGATGACTAATTACTAGACATAATGCGGCCCTTTTCAGTCCTTTTTAGCAAAAGATTTTTTTCAGTTTCTATGAATTTTATTTTAACAAATACGAAAGCCGTGTATCTTTTCGTAAAATTTTACAATATAGGAACAATCCAGCGCACAATTGTGAAAAGTATGTAAGCTGCTACTTTACTAGAAAATAGTTCTTATGTTATATAATAGTTTTTTTTATTATTGAGACAGCTTTCATATTTGTATTCCAAATTTATTTATTTAGACTTTTTAAGAAATTTATCAGAGATCCGGTTTCATAGCTCATATTATTATATTTAAATGAACAAGCACTTCAGAAAATAAACCATAAATTTTTAAGAAAGCGTTATTTTAACTTTTTGGCGGTGAAGAGAAATATCGCGAGGAATTCTGATTGTCAGAGAATTTAAAAAATATTTCGCAAAATATTTTTATATGTAAAGTTGGTCATCCCGCATTGAGTTAGGTCAGGTGTTTGTATTTCAATGCGGCTTCCTATGCAGTTGTTATTTCATTATTTTTTCAAAGATATTACATTTTTGTTTGCATTTCACCTCATATATTAAGGCTGGCGAAGATGAGTAGAAATCAATCATTACAGCCTATCGTAAGTCCACAGCTGAACATAGCCTTACCCATTGCTATATAGACTAGGTATTTGCCAATTTGCCACAGTTGCCACGCTTGTACCAGTTGGTTGACCACTGTATTTTTTTTATACAGTTGTTATGAGGAAGATGCTGCTATATATCTCTTGGTACGATTACCCTCTGTTGCCTCTCACGACACCCACGGCATGATATTTATTTATTTATTTAAAAACTTACATGTAACACCTTAAGCTAAAGGGTACATAGGGCGGACTTAATGCCATGTGGCATTCTCTGTCAGTCAACCCTGGGTGCCAAGGACAATTGTTGACGTTCGAAATGATATGGGATAGTGAATAATCTTACACCGCCACTAACGGTTACATTCCCAAAATATAAAGTGATAAAAGTAGCTAGACGTATAGTTCACATTCGGAATATAAATTCCTAGCTATGACACAACACAATTCTGCATTTTATTATAGGATAAGGGTAACAAACGAGCACACAGCCCACCTGATGGTAAGTGGATGCTGTGGCCTATAGAAATCTACATTTAACCTCGATTAAGAATCAAAATGCAGATGCGTTGTCACCCTTGAGTAATAAAATGGAATGCCTCGATTCCAGTCAAACGGGTCTCTGGTTCTCTACACTCACCATAGGAAACACAGCAGCATTAATCTGCTATTTTACGCTGATATTCTGTGGGAGCGTGGTTCTTCCCCGGTCGAGCCGACCCATTCATACTACAACCATAATAATAACAGCTGCAGTCTAAGAACTGTACTCCTGTGTTAATCATAATTATGCGAATTTCACTGATCTACGTCAAATAGTCTCCGAGAAAATTCCTGCAAAGAGACTAGAGACACAGGCATAAAGTCTAGCGATACCCACACACACACTCCACAAGTGATATTTGCTAATTTTGTTACGAAGCAATGATGATGATTATTTACGTGGTAGAGCCACGCTACAGCTGTATTGTGGTTGCAGCACGAATAGGTAAGCTCTACCGGGGTAGGACCACGCTCTCACAGAATACCAGCGTAAAATAACAGCTTAATGCAGCTGTGTTTCGTATGGTGAGTGTAGAGAACCGGAGAACCTTTTTACTGGATACGAAGCATTCCATCTCAGACCTTAGGGCTGGCAACGCATCTGCATTTTGATTTATTAATTGAAGATAAATGTATATGTCTATAGGCAACAGCATCCACGTACCATCAGTGACTGTGCGCTCATTTGTTACCCTTATTCTATAAAAAAAATGATGTTCCTAAATTGAAGCCGAAGCGAGCGAAGCCTTTGATACAAAGGTAGTCATAAATAAGTTGGATTTTTTTAAAATAAACTAAAACCGTCTAGATTTCGCAAAGTTATTATAATAAAAAGGCTATTATAATATCTACAAAAGTAATTAAGTCAACTATTGCGAAATAACGTAATAAATAATACATAAACACTCACGCCTGTCACCCAGAAGGGTAGGCAGAGACTAGAGACTTCCATTTAGCACGATCCTGACATACCTTTCTCGCCTCTTCCACATCCATATACCTACGCATACATGCTCGTCGGTTAAGGGTACTCTTAATTTGGCCCATTTTTAGTATATCGCCAATTTGGTCGACAAACTTCCGCCTAGGACGTCCCTTTCCGACTCTTCCATTCACTTCTGCAACATATATTTACTTTGTCAGTCTTTCCGCATTCATTCTTTCTACATGACCAAACCACCGAAGCATTCCTTTCTTAATCCTGGTCACCGCATCATCTTGCAAACCACACTCTTCTTTTATCACACAGTTTCTCACCCTGTCACTCAGATTCAGCCCTAACATACTCTTTTTTTTTTGCGAAATAACTTTCAGTTTAATCTAGTATTTGGGTCAGAATTCGGAAAAAATGCTACATTTTCTCAGATTTATCACAACTTTATTAATCAGGCGATAAAATTATTTACATTTTACTAATCTGGAAGACAGTGCCTTAATAAACCCAATGTACAGGCATGGTTGAAAAGGAATAAAGATAGGGAGTTTCTTTTCAACCACCCAGTAGTTAACATAAAAACACAACTGATAAGGAACAAAAATTCTCAAGTAGCAGCCTCGTACTGATAACCAAAGTTCCGGGCGGCCCACCACTAAATGAGATGATGGGCCTGGTAAGGCATGCAGGAACTCTTAGGAGAGTTTTGTGGCATTTCTTGGGGGATGCCAAGATAGGTTCAGCAATGGACTTGTGGAGGATCTGGAAGAAATTGGTAGAAGTCCGACCATGGTACTGCTATTCAAATTAACTATTTACAACAGGAATACTCAAATCTAATACATGCTATTATATTTCATTTCATATACTATCAAGAACCCGGGACAAGTATATCAAAACACACAGACTTGCTGATCTCCAATAATCAGGCTCTCACGATCGTGAGGTTCCGTGAGTTTTGTACTCGTATTCATATCAAATTATTAAGTTTTGTTGTTGGTAATTTGATTTTTTTTTTGAAACTTCTTTCTTTAGAAAGACTTTCCAAATTAAATTATATCAATATTAAAAAAGCAAAAAAGAGTTTTAAATATGATCCATTATATTACATGTTGACTGCCTCGTTGGTCTAGTGGTTGTAGTAGTGCGACTGCTGATTATGAGGTCCTGGGTTCGAAACCCTGGTCGGCCAAAAAATCAATTATTGATTTTTCCGTCAAGAAATTCTCAGTAGCTGCCCGGATTCAGGAAGATGACGGTGTCTCAACCCCGTGCCTCGGAAAGCACGTAAAGCTGCTCCTGCGCCTGATCTCCTGTCGTGTCGGTTTACCGTCCTATCGGATTATGAGAGTGAGGGAATAAAGACTGCACCTGTGCTGGCACATACTCTTGGGCACTATAATCCTTTCCTGCGCCGATGGCTAGTCTCCGTTGAGGCTGGCCGCCGTGATCAAAATTCAGTCGGGAGGACATTATTATAATTATATTAGATGTTAAAAATAGTTAGTTACTATTCGCGTAATAAAATAAAATGATGTGCCTTACTGACTTTGAAGGGCACCTCTAGGATTTCTTATCCATCGTTTCACCTCCTATTGATGTCTCGTTTAGGTGCAAAGTATGTGACGGTGTTGTATCTTTCCTAGTGTCCACTACATTGTTGGGAGTAGTGGCGTTGGGAATGGTGAAGTGGATCGTGCGCGAAATTGACGGCGTTCGGCAGGTGTTCTTCAAAGTAGGTATGTAAATGAAATTACGTATTATTATTGGTAATAAGGAAAAAAAATCGAAATTTGGATGCAAAAACGACAAGAAAAAAGAAGTACTCGTTCTCGTTTTTGTTATAGAATAAGGGTGACAAAGAACACACAGTCCACCTGACAGTATGTGAATGCTGTTTTTTTATAGGAAAATAGTGCCAAGCGAGCACACAGTCCACCTGATGGTAAGTGGTTGCTGTGGCCCATAGACATCTACATCTATTCTCGTTTGCGAATCAAAATGCAGATACATTGTCAGCCTTGAGGACTAAGATGGAATGCCTCCTTTCCAGTAAAAAGGGTCTCCGGTTCTCTACACTCACCATACGAAACACAGCAGCATTAAGCTGCTATTTGACGCTGATATTCTGTGATTCCGTGGTCCTTCCCCGGTCGAGCCGACCCATTCGTGCTACAACTATATAATTAATATAACTGCAGCATGGCTCTACCACGAAAGTGTAGCTGTGGCCCATAGACATCAACATTTATCCTTTTATGTCTTATCTTAATGTTTTGGTGTTTTTTATATTTGTTTTCTAAGCACGGTAATTTAATTCTAAGGGTTTATTCCTTGTAATGTAACTGAGAACTCAATCAGTGTTGCAATTTATTTTATATGGAACGAGGTACAGTCTAATCAAAGTTTGCTAATCCACGAAAGTGTACCGAAGAAAAGTTTATACACCAAAGTACAGGCTATTTTTCTTACTACAGACAAAATTTCACCAAATAAAATCCTTATTTATTCTCCGTGCTATCAACTACTGCATTATGAGCTCATCAGTTTATTGTTTCTATTGTTCTAATTTTATGTTTATGATTGAAGATGTAATGATGTTTTCAGACCAGTACAGTTTTAAACTATTGCGAACAATCACTCGGTTGAAAGTACGCTTAGAAATTGCTCTGAAAAGTTGCAGACATATTTTTAGTTTCTATTTTTAAACAATTTTACGATACCAACTGGAAGATGAGAAATGAGGTTGCAGTTTCATTTTTCTTCTGTATTGGAATTGTTTCCGGATATATAGTTCCCTCAAGCATTATTAAGGTAAGTTATATAGTGATTGTACGGGTTTTATAAATTATATTAATATCAGCAGTAAATTATAATTTTAAAAGCGAAGGTCTAAATATTTTTATTAAAAACTGGTCTTTAAAAATACTTTTTTGACTTGTATTTGTAAAAAAAGTGGCAAGAAACTCACAAGTAGACTGTTATTCTCTTAACAGTTATAATTTAACCTTATAAATATTATTAATAAGCAAAAATTGCTTACTCATTATACCCACGCATTCTTCATTAACTTTTAAATAGTCATCTAATTTATAACATCATTTCTTCCTAAGAATGCTTTCAATTTGTGTAAAGGAAAGTTGTTTACAAACGTTTTACTGTTGTTATTAGTTACTGCTGTGCGTTCGTCTCGCAGAAACACGAAAATGGCTTGACTGATGTTGATGAATTTTTGTGTGTGCATTTGAGTTGGTTCCTGAATGGTTTTATATCTCAATTGGACCCGGTATGTGGTACTGTTGACAGCATCTAAAAATCACCCGTGCAAAGCCGGCGCAAATCGCTAGTCTTGTTATAATTTTTTTTAAATAAACTATGCTAATTTTAATTTAGTTAAATTTTTTTTTTGGAAGGGCCTGTGTAGAGATTTATTCAGCGTGTTAAAATTATTGATATCACTCATTTTGTCATAAGTATTAAAATTTTAAATAGTTTCTTACATAAATAGTATCTAGTATAATATATATATATATACATATATATATATATATATATATATATATATATATATATATAATAATTTAATTACTGTCGCACAATAAGTCTTGTTTTTAATATCATCTTGAAAGGCCTTCACTTAAGCAAGGGACTACTTTATAAAGAGCATATAAGGCATTCTTCAAGAAATACCACAAAACAAGGTCCTTGGCCACCCGCGTCCATCAACGTCACATGTTCATGTCCATCATCATGAATGACACTGCATCTAGTGAAGGCTATAATTCCGCTTACTGGTGAGGTGCGAGACTATCACACGAGAACATTTGAACCCTTAGAGTTGTCGGTCTTACGAGCATTATGGCTTGCCCAAAGTCACTTCAGCTATCTAGTACGATCTGAATCGGCAACCGATGGGGAAGAAAGGTTCTTGAGTGGCAGCCTCGGTACCGGTAAGCGAAGTGTAGGACAGCCCCTCACTAGATGGAGTGACAACCTGGTAAGGGCAGGAATTTGATAGATGCATGTGGCTCAGGCCTTTACTTAAAAATTGCACAATACACGGTATTGTGCAATTTTTAAGGAAAACCTTTGTTCAGCAGTAGACTTGCAAACGGCTGTAATGATGACTATGATGAAACCACACGCGTCAGACGGTGGTTAGTTACCATTGGGTAAAGCATATACTTGTTTGCCTTCTCTTCTATGTAAAAAAGATAAAATTGAACATCAATTAGCAGAAAATGTCATCATACCCTAAGTCTATAAGGTGCGAATATTATCGGAAGTAAGCTGTTTGTACTTTTTACGCTTAAACCAACAAGAAAGAAAGACAGAGCGTTTCGTATGTTTCAAATGATGCAACTACCAAGCCAAAACTAGGCTCATCTTATTTTAAGAACACGTTAGACAGCTGCGAAGAACAAATAATTTGCAACCATTAACACGTTCCCCGCGGCACTGATTTATCTGTACTTTTCATTACTGCGTTACGAGACGTTTGAAACCTCGTTCTGAACCAGAGGTTGTAGCGGCACGAGGCTTAATAAACCCCATCGCCCACATGAGACAAAAATCCTTTTTTTGGCGCCAAATAAAACGAATTGTGTGGTTTTTGTCGCGATTATCATTAAGAATGAGTTGATTAACCTAAATCTGCCACCGCCTGTAGGCGGATTATTCAGTTTAGATTCTATAGGTAAAATAAAATGTGGGGTCTTATGTACCCCATACCGCACTGAAAAAGGGCAGTTTTTCATATTGTTTAGTGATGGGAAAAAATATCGATTTTATTTAATTGTACTTACGGATGCTTTTTATTAAAACAGGGCAAACAATAATATTTTTGCAACCGATACATTCTGCGAGAATTTTCTTTGCTATTTTGTCAGCCTCACGACTTGATAAGAAGGTGCGAAATTTTTCGTAGCATCCTACACATCTCATTTTCTTTGATCCTTTTTCGAGATGATGTGGATTGTTTGGAGCGGGTTCTGAAAAAAAAACTGATAGTGTATTTTTGAAGCGGGTTGATTAGGTGTAGCGATTTATTGGAGCATTTCTATACATAAGTATGGGATCGTTACGGCCTGTGTGTGTTTTGCTTTTGTCAGTTGAATTTAATTTGTATATTCCTACATAATTATTTCACTTAGACTGAGTATAATTTGTAAATATTGATTGGAAACTTACCTGTTTTTCAAATATCGTTAATTTAGAATTAGATTTACCACCCAATTCCTCTTCATCATCAATAATATTATTAATTAACTTTCTTCGGCAACGTTTCGACATCTTATTATATCGTCGCGGGTGCAGCGTTCAACGTTTTACACAACACTAACCGCGTAAAGCTAGCGTAGGGTGCGGTACGAAGTGTGCGGGGTACGAGGTGTTCGCAACCTCGTAACGCACTGTTTTAAACTTTAATTTATTCAGTGCGGTACGAGGCCTAAAAAAATCCGGTATTAAGGTAGATATACCAAAAAACTCGGCATCAATAGCACATCTCAGATATATAGTTATCTCTTTCCTAGACTGAAGCAAACGGAAGTTACGCCTCTCGCACGACAGAGAAGTTTAAGTTTTTCCTTACCGCTATAACGACGAGACACGGACGAGGTGTTTCAAGCCTCGTTTCGCAGTCAACGTGTTAATATGGTTTTAGGTGAGTGTGTGCGTCTGTAAACTTTTACTGAATGATAAAAAAAGAAAGAAGAAAGATGTGTGCGTGGTTGTGTGTCAAGAAGCTTGACACAAAAAGCAGAGCATAGTTCGTTGGCATCCCTTGAAATGTAAGCAGTGCTCCGTCTATATATGTTAGCCTGAGTTTTTACGTAAAAATATATTTTGTATTCTGATACACAAACGTAGCACGGGACTTTTATTTATTATTATTATTACATCCCTTTACAAGTCCACCCCACAGTCTCCCCCAAGGTATGCCACAAAGCTCGGTTCTGAGCCACCTGCATCCATCGACTTCCTGCATGTCTTACCAGGTCGTCACTCCATCTAGTGGTGGGTCACCCTACACTTCGCCTACCGGTACGAGGCTGCCACTCGAGAACCTTTTTTCCCCAACGGTTGTCGGTTCTTCGAGCTATATGGCCGGCCCATTGCCACTTCAGCTTACTAATCCGTTGGACTATGTCGGTCACTCTGGTTCTACTGCGGATATCCTCATTTCTAAGTTTATGATTAAATTTCAAAATCATTTTTATTTAAAATACATTAAAAATCGTATTAATTTTCATTCTAATATTTGTGGAAAGGGAAGACTTTTTGTAAATAATTTGGTATTTATATATGGTTGATCTGTGTAGTGGCGGTGTAAGAATATCCACTACCCTATATCACCCCGAGGGTGTCGATGAGGCGACAGAGGGAAAGAAATCGGGGGATGGACAGCAGCGTCTTTCTTAGAACGACAAAAATTGCGGTTGCCAGTCCGCCTGCCAAGCTTGGCGACTATGGCAAATATCCCCCCATGAGGTAATCTATGGTGAGGTCTAAATTTAAAAATAAAAAAAATATGAAGGAATTGTTACTTTGACAATATATTATGAAGATAGCGTTTTATTTTAAGCTACTACTTCTACGTATATTCGCAATACTTGCTCCAGTAAAATTCAATCGGACTTTTTTATTTTATGTATGTTTTTTAATATTTTGTACTTTTGTGTTTAAGTAAATAAGTATCTATTAGCAGAAAATGACCACATGTTACGATATTACACATGTAACAAAGTAAAAGTTGATAATTAGTAAATTAAATATAAATAAACAGCAAATTGTTTAAAGTACAGGCTTCTAATAAAAATTGTTTGAAAATTAATGAATAAACACTTGTGGGAATTGTAGTATCGGTTATATTGGATTTATAAATACTAAAAAAAAATGAAAACATTTTTAACATTTGTTTCAGATTACAAAACAAGAAAAGGCACAAAAAGGAATAAATTTGGGACCAACTGAAAGAGGAGATATAAAGTTTTTTCACGAAACCTCAAATCTTGAGAATTCAAAAAATAGCATTGATGAATCAGAAATATTGAGTCAAGGTGCAGTAAATCCGAAAAATATAAACGAGAGATCGTTTATATTTATACGCCAAAAGTTTAAAACACCCATGCTTAACTTATTTCATTCACAAATGCAAAATCCCAATGAAATTCTGCATGACTTACCAAAGTCTATAATAACACATTCACATAATACTGGTTTTGAAGAATTAAGTCAAAGGTTTATAACAATGAACTTAGTTACCCCTGCAAAAGAAATCGTAGATAGTTATAGAATCTCCAAAGCACTTGATAAAACTCAGGGTATATTATTTACCAATTTATGTAACGACAAATTCAATGTCCGACAAGATAATAAAAAGTATATAACAATGAATAAAACACCAGAAACAAAAATTCAAGACGTAAACAATGTTTCAAATGTACAGCGCGAATACTTGGAACTACTCAAAACGCCATTGCTGCGGTCGAATAACAATGATGAGGAAGTAAAGCAAGCACTACAAGAAACTGAACCTCAGTCATCTGAAGCTCCAAGTACACAACTGCGTTTGCATAATCACAACACAATTTCAAAAATATCATTGGACTTAAGACAAAGTTTGGTGAAGAAATATAATACGGAATATTCACATCCCTATGAATCCAAACTTACTTTTTTTAAGAGCGAATCAGCTAATCAACATGAGCAACGTGACAGCACATTTATTTTAGATGATGATATTGGTGGGAAAGTTATGGATGGAAATATCGACGACGATCAGGGTTGGGATCAATATTTAAAAAACGCGTTAGAAGAAAAGTCAGATGACAGAAAGGAAGTTCCTCAGGATCACACAGATAGAATCAAATATTGTCATGATTGTAACACTCAAAGTATTAATAAGAACACCAATAACCGATTGCAAATTGAGTCTGATTGTAAATGTGCTCGTCACGTATATTTAAGAGGCCGTCAAAATTCGGATGATCATGATAAAAATATGAAGTCAATTTCTATTTTACCATCAGATAAGCGACAGACAACAGCAGGTTTAGACAACAAAAACAAAGAAAGTAAAGAAGATAAAACTGTCATTGATGTAACGATACCAACTAATCCACTTTTTAACTAAATTTATATGCTAATATACTTGAATCAGTTCTTTTAAATTTTATTTTACTAAACGAATGCATTTTATTAAACACATTTTATGAAAATTAATAAAAATAACTTTTATGTTACTTGATAAAAACAATTTGGTTTTCTATAATATACTTTTTCTGCGGAAATATTTTTGTTTTAATATATAATGAAAAGTATACATTTTCTAATCATTGATAGCCCAATGATAAGATATTGGGGGAGTAAAGTTTAAACACGTAAATCAAGAGACTGGCCTTTTTTATAGGATATGTTGACAAACGAGCATCTACGTGATGGTAAGTGGGTTCTGTGGCCATACACATTTACATCTATCCTCGATTACGAATCAATATGTGGACGCGTTGTCACTAAGATGGAAATCTCGTGGGGACTAAGATGGATACCTCGTTTCCAGTAAAAAGGTTCTTCAGTTACTCCAGTATTCCAGTAAACTCACCATAAGAAACATAGTAGCACAAAACTGGTGTTTTGTGAGACCGTGACCCTTTCCCGGTCAAAACGATCCATTTGTGCTACAACTATACTATCAAATATAACCGCAGCATGGCTCTACCACGTGCATAATTTACGTTTGACTTGTTTCGGTTTTATAACCAAAAATGGTCTTAATAACTATTTAATATTTAAAAATAAACGTAAGAAGCTGCAGGTAAAAGCGTATGCAAAAGTAAGTTTTCAATAGCAAAGCGTCAGGCGTGTGATCATGATAAGAAGTCCTCAAAGCTATCGCGTTTGAGATCGTTGCGCGCGCATTCCCCTTCTGACTACAGCGTTTGTTGCTCTGAGAGATGAAATGTAAACAGTGTGCAATGGCTACAGATGTCCAGATAGCCAATAGAGTTTCCAAAGAAATATAGCAAGGCCAGAAGTGGTTACTTCAAAACTGATATAATCTATGTTTACACTTTGTATGTTTTATTTCTTTGAATTTGAATATGTCAGACTTTATTTTATCAGATAATAGGTGATAAATCATTTAATAAAAACAAAAATAAATATACTTCTCCGAATTTAATGGTACATCTAGTTTCTGTAATTCTGGAAATTTCAGAGCCATATTTGTTGAAGGAGATGACTTTGCTCGGACTCGGACATTGTTAGAAAATATTTACACCTTCGAGTAGTCTATTTTCGATGTTACGATTGCGTTTGTTTATATTTGTGTTAGACTATCAGAGTGTTATTTAATAAAAAAAAATAACTTTAAAGATGTTTTTGGTATTTATGTTTTGCTAACATAAAATAAAATACTATTTCTTAAATATATAGATTATAGAATTACCTTTTTAGGAGATGTTTCTTCGTTATAACAATAGAGATAAGCAAATATTTGTGAGCGTATAGTTCAAACTTTTATTAATAAATTCATCAGTATTTATTTATAATATATATATATATATATATATATATATATATATATATATATATATATATATATATATATATACCTCACAGAACACCAGTGTAAAATAGTAATGCTGCTGTGTTTCGTATGGCGATTGTGGAAAACCTTAAAATATGTGTGTAAATATCACTGTCATATCTGATGACACAACATTGATGGTAAGGAACAAATTAAGAACAAAATTCATTGGCTAAAATTATTAATAAAATCTAAAGATAACTACTGGAACCAATAAAATAATGAAAATAAGAATACTCCTAAAATAAAAGCCTTAATTATTCCTTATAATAATAAATATCTCATTAATTTCCTCAATATTAAAAGGGATAAGCATTTAAATAAATTTTTATAATAAATTTTTAATAATAATCAAAAAATTTAAAATTTATATTGTTTATAAATTATAATTTTTTATTAATAATTTTAATTACATTAAATTTTGTCTATTTTTTATTAACATACTTTATAATAATTTAAATTTAGATATAATAATAAAATTAGCATATAGTAAAATAAATATAATTTATTAATTAAAATTTCCTAATTCACTTGTATATCAAAACATGTCTTTTAGGTTAATAATTTAAAGTCTAATCTGCCCACTGATAATATAGTAAAGGGCTGCAGTATTTTGACTAGGTAGCATATAGGTAGCATAACACATTTTCTTTTATTTTTTCAAAATTGTAATGAAATATATTTAGATTAAGTTTATTGCATATTAATCTTAAAAAATCACTTTAGTAGTTCAGCGCTTAACCGCTCGCCATGAATTATACAGTAAGCGAGGACTCCGGGTTTGATTCACGCCGCACCAAATGTAATTGTTGAGTTGCAGTCTTAAACCAACAGTTTTGCAGTGGTAAACCGATTATTTGTCTTCTAATTCTTTTTGTGGGTTATACCACCCAAAAGGCAACAATAATTAAGGTCAGACAGATCTTATAAGCCATAAAGATCTTTCTGACAGATAAATAGCAGCATATTTATTTTGTTTACGCTGCACGTAAAACACGGGTACCAGGATAATAGTTGTGAGAAGTCTGGAATTGCTGTGTCCATTCCGCATGCTAAGGAACTATTATGGGTTATTTAAGAAGAACGTTAAGAATTTCTGTACATAATATAAAGGAATAAAAAGTGTTGTAATACACGTATATATCTACATATTTGAAAGCATCTATGATATTGAAGTTTTGTTCATCAACATTTTTGCATAACATAAAAACAAATCAAGCAACAGTCTGAACGTAAAGCTTAACAAACCAATTTTTAAACATATACATTACTATAACATATGTATATACTATATAGCTGGTATCCGTCGCGTTCTTGCTGCAGAAAAAATGTGGAAATATCATTTGAAAGTCACCGGCGGCCCCGATATTCCTGGCTACGGTGGCGACCATGGTAACGGCGGGGCTGGGGGTGCTAAGAATCTCCGGTGGAGATTCGGTCGCCACCTACGACGACTCGACCTGGCAACATATAACGCACGCACCCTGAGGACCGACAAGAAGATACTGGGGTTGGAAGAAGAGGTAGACAAGTTGCGCTGGAATATTATTGGATTATCCGAGGTCCGAAGAGAGGAGGAAGACACGGTAATCCTAGAGTCCGGCAACTTGTTCTATCACCGGGAGGGCGACCATCTGTCCTAAGGAGGTGTCGGATTTATCGTCCACAAGTCTCTCGTCAACAACGTTGTAAAGAGGGGGAGTGTGTCGACAAGGGTCGCGTACCTGGTACTCAGAATCACCAAACCGCTGAAGGTCATACAGGTTTACGCACCAACCTCGACACATCCCGATGAGGAGGTGGAGGAAATGTATGAGGATATTTCTAGAGCCATGCGTTTAATACTGCTCGTAATCGCTGGAAGACCTAAGAACTATGCTCAATGACCTCAATAGTGTCTCCCAACGGATAGGTCTTAGGATGAACAGGGACAAAACAAAAATCATGTTTAATGTCAATGTCACACCTATGCCGGTCGTTGTTGGGAGCACTAAGCTCGAAGTTGTTGACGAGTACGTTTACCTGGGACAAATAGTCCAACTAGGTAAGTCCAACTTCGAGCGAGAGTTCAATCGACGGATTCAACTAAGCTGGGCAGTGTTCGGGTAATTACGACACATCTTCTCGTCAGGTATACCTCAAAACCAGAAAACTAAGTTGTACAACCGGTGCGTGTTGTCAGTGATGACCTACGGAACCGAGACGTGGTCCTTCACTGCTGGCCGTGTGAGGACGCTCAAAGTCGCTCAGCGAGCTATGGAGAGGGCTATGCTCGGGGTTTCTCTGCATGATAAACTTAGAAATGAGGATATACGCAGTAGAACCAGAGTGATCGACATAACCCAATGGATTAGTAAGCTGAAGTGGCAATGGGTCGGCCATGTAGCTTGAAGAACCGACAACCGTTGGGGAAAAATGGTTCTCGAGTGGCAGCCTCGTACCGGTAGGCGTAGTGTAGGGCGACCCCCCACTAGATGGAGTGACGACCTGGTAAGACATGCAGGAAGTCGATGGATGCAGGTGGCTCAGGACCGTGCTTTGTGGTATATCTTGGGAGGGGCCCACGTTCAGCAGTGGACTTGTGAAGGGCTGTGATGCTGTGATTAATAATGATGATGATGATCATTTGACAGCAAGAGTTATATTGTTTACTTTAGGAGTGATAATAAATTCATTGAAAGTGAATAATCTTTATATACTAAAAAACCAATTGCTGTCCATTAGTCTCGCAAAATCTCGAAACTGGCTCGAACGATATTGATGAATTATTTTGTGTGTATTTGAGTGGGTCACTGGATGGTTTAAAAGCTCCGTTAGACCCGGTAGTCGGCGATGCTGTAATCATTCGTGCAGAGGCGTTACGGGTTAACTAAGAAGAAAATAAAGTAATTCTGTATAAAATATAGAGGAATAAAAAGTATTGTATTACACGTACATCATATGTTTGAAAATATCTATATGTAGCGACGTTATCAACATTTTTGCATAACATAAAAATAAGCGTAGAAACAAATTGTGAGACAAATCAAGCAACAGTCCGAACGTAAAGCTTAACAAACCCATTGTCAAACATATTCATTACTATAAAATATATGTACTATATAGCTGGTACCCGTCACGTTATTGACGCATAAAAAATGTGAAAATTTCATTTTAAATTTGGAAGAGTTATATTGGTTATTATATAATACGTGACCGATTTTAATGAATTTTGTTGTGTATTTGAGTAGGTCACTGGATGGCTTAAAAGCTCCGTCAGACCCGGTAGTTGGCGCTGCTGTCGAGATACAGAAATCACTCGCAAAAAGGCGGGGCTGATTTTTAAAATAAATTTGTCGGTACGATACGCGCGCCACCTACTGAAAGTTAGTTGTACTATCCCAATAACCTTCGCGCAAATGCAAGCAATAAGTTGACAAAGTTTACGTCCAATCTGACGTTATGGCTGCGCATAAAATACGAACAAAGAAAAATTATTTTTTATAAATAACTTTTACGTTTTTATTCAGTGCGAACGCAAAAAACAACAAATCTTAAAATTTGTCGTGTTGTTGGTGTGCAAACGCAAGCACCAACAAAACGTGCAAGTTGAATGTTGCAAAGTTGCAAACGCAAGGTAATATAGGGTATGTTACGAAACGTTTTCAGTATACTGCCGAATACAAATGACATCATTAAATGACACTTTATTGTACTGGCGTGTTGCCGCCATATTGTGTCGGATATCCGAACATAATAAAACAATTTTTAATTGTGTGTGCGCTGAATGAAGCATGCCAGAATTTGTTTTTATTTATTTAAATACAAAAAATTATTAGAATAATTGCTGGTATCTCCATTAGGAGGATATAATGATTTTTGGAGCTCAAAATAACAAAATAATCGCCAACACTTTTCCGATTTGGCGCACTTGTATGACGTCATATACTGTCCTATGTTTTTGAACGAATCACCAGTATAGCGTCGATTTATGACGTCATTTGTATTGGACAGTACACTGGGTTCTATTTTGGAACATACACATAATATTCTTGTTCCTTTCCTTAATGTCAAAAAAATATATGTAGGTACGTAAAATAAAGCATATGAACTCTACATTATGGAGTCTACTAGGTAGTAGGACTTATTTTGTGTCTAGAAGTCCATATTTTACCACACTCTGACCTATTTTTGCCGCTAAGCAGCAAGTGCACTGATGTGTTCTGGTCTGAAGAGTATATGGCCAAATATTCAAACACTTCTTAATTTTAATATATCGTTCAGTCTCGTGGTGTAATACTTTGACTTAAAGTGATAGAGACAGCACAAGACTTAACGGAATCTTAAAATTGAGCAGTGTTTGAGTATTTAGGTAATAGGGGGGCTGTGACGTATACCATCTAAGTCCTCAGATGTGGTAACGTATCTGTAACCTTTTTCGTTTGAAGTTGGGTACAGGTGTCCACGAGCTGTATTAGTAACTTACCATTTGCTTACTCTCCACAGCCCGTTTGTCACTCGAATTTAAAAATAAAACATACTCAAACAAAAGATAGTGTAAAAGAATTATGTTCTTAAAGGCATTACTAATTTTGCAACCATCAATGTTCTCGTATATTCACGAAATAATAATTAGAACCCGCGGCCTACAGAACCGCAGCCAGCTACTGTGTTGGTGAGTCGAATTATGATTAGAAGATTACAAAAAAGTGACAGGTGATAAAGAAAAATACAAAAATAAATATTAGTTATTATCCATCTTATAACAAAAAGTAGTTCATCAATAGCTTCAAGTTTAAATTAGGTTCTGTCTTAAAAAACAGTACTTGGAAATTATGCGAAATAAAATGTATAGTATATAATAATTTGGCAACAAACGTCAAATTTGGGGAAGACTGTGGCGCAGCGGTTAAGGGATTTATTTTGTGATAAATACCCTCCTCTAAACCTGAAAGTATCAATAAAACAAGTTTTGTAATAAGACTGTGTGTGTTAAGTATTAGACGCCTGTTAAGAAAAAAATATAACTGCGCTGTGAGAACAAGGGTTGTTCACTGTACGCCGCTCATATCTCCACTCCCCACTAAACTTAGTTCACTGAAGCTTAGCGGAGAGAATATCGGAAAATAATGAAATCGTATTGGAAGTTTATTGCACTTACGACACAGGGTGGAACAAGAAGTTATATCACTTATATAACATAGCGTTTAGCGAAAGATATGAGACCAATATATTATAATAAAAGTGCTTTGATTTTCTTCATCAAATGTGACGCTTTTTTGCTTCATATTTTACTTCAGAAACATTTCTATATAGTAGCCCTTTTTT
Organism: Parnassius apollo; assembly: GCA_907164705.1. Classification (NCBI taxonomy): domain Eukaryota; kingdom Metazoa; phylum Arthropoda; class Insecta; order Lepidoptera; family Papilionidae; genus Parnassius; species Parnassius apollo. The sequence continues at coordinate 1,424,737 of CAJQZP010000288.1, read as the reverse complement.
CCTAAGTATTGGGGCATTTACTTTTGCTTTGTTTAAAGTCTATAATATATAGGTACCGATGAAAAGCTTGTTAGTTGGTGCTCTTTTTTTATTCATTTACGAAAGATAGGGACCATACGCGTTCTACATGAAAGCCCAACTAATTTACGGACGATGACTAAAATTTTAATAAAAATATTAATATTACTTACATTTTTTTAACTACAATACGAGTGTATGCCTTTTTCACGTTGTAAAGCTTCCCCCCTCTCATATTAATAAATATATTAGATTAAATATAATTAATTCCCCTTTATAATAAAAATTATATATATGTGACTAGGATAAATAAAATATGTTTTGATCTTTCTAAATGATCTTTCTAAAGGTTTAATAATAGGCCGTTTGTAATATTTTGGCGCGATCGTCTTAGTTAGGACCCTTATTTACGTTGTGTTTGTTTAGTAACTTAGTTCTTTTAGGTGTCTTTTGGAAGAATGAATATTCGCTAGAGCAATTGAAGGCTGTTGGTAGTGCCTTATAAGCTAAGTGAACCCCGTTCACGAAGACAGGGCTCGAGAAAGGTTAAGAACATAAAACATCCCAATTCCACTTGTATCAGGTTTACATTATTAATTTAATATTATTTATCCCTTTCCGCTCGGAAAAGGCTCAAAATATATTTATACAAAATACCCGATACAAGGGCTTCGCTCTCCTACATTTATTAAAAAATGTAGGGAGGCAACGGCCCCACACACGCCGTGCACGGTGAGCGAAAACCATTTTGATGCACTCCCCCCGAAGGGAACGTTAATTCGGGAACTGGACCGTAGTCCACAGTAAAATAACTGGCGAACCAGTAAAAGAGGCTTGGCCCCTTGTTAGTGCGTAAGCACAAACATCGACCGAAGTCGCGCATGTCAATGCGTGTAAACGCCATACAGAATACGAACGAATCCAGCCACAGTGAAAGTACGTCACACGGTTTAGGCAAATAGGCACACTGGCCGTAAACCCTCCGTGAGCGCCACCACCTGCCAGACCGCCGCTCCTGCAGATGTGATGTAAGTGTATGGCATCACCACCGATTGCATATCAGCACGGCTACTAGCCGCAGAGCGTGTCATGAGTCTACCGCTCACCTCAAGGGAATGGGGTCCCACGTTGTGCGGCTTTCGGCCGCAGCCTTGAGAGTCTCCTCAGATCCTCCCGCCAGCTACCACAAAGGCAGTTATAAGATAAGAGTAATAATTCGCCATCAGAAAGGGTTTGTGTCACTGACGTTGAGTAAATGCATTTTCTATCATGTTTGTCTCACCCACCAATAAGTTGCCTTCGATCATTCAAAGGTGGGAAAGTTACAGAGATATAATATTATGTTGTTATATAAAATATCGTGGAGGGCAGACAGTCTGCAGCCCCGTAATGAAGGGACCCGACTTGGGCAAAGCTACTCAGGCGTGAGTCAAACCAAGACGCAGAGAGCGCCATTGAGAATAGCGTCCCACCAAACAACCATCGCAGAGATGCAATGCTGCAGAACGCAACAAACATCAATACGACTATCGTCGGGCTTACACCATCCCAAGGTCATCGCAAGGTCCCCCATACATCCCAGCAGACATCACCACCCGCATACCTCCATTGACCATCGCGTCGAATCAGGCGCAGCACACCCGCAGATCCATCACAAGACGCAATACCGTAAGTAGCAGTAAGCATCAATGCAACTATCATACGGATGGCACTCCCTCACAACACACCCATGACATGACATGACATGAACCCTATCGATTTTTGTAACAAAGTTTTTATTGTTGTTATATAAAAAATATCACCAACGTATCATAGTAGCACGCTACTAAGACGCCAATGAACAAAACTCCACGTATCATAGCGCTAATGCACTAAGTAGTTGAGTATGCCTGTTACACTTAAAAGTGCTACCAAACACACTCATCATCCCAATCCGAAAGATAGACGACGCATCGCTATGTGCTACGACGTCGCCCACAAACGATATGGGTGTGCGATGTCCACGGGAAAGCCGTATTGCTACAACAAACCCGCTTACCACCAGCACTAAGATGATATGTCTAGGACACATCGGTTGGTGAGTCCAAGTTTATCTCGGACCAATTGCTCGTGAAGCAGCATACACGCCACCTTAATATTCCTTTTCAAGTCCCTAATAAGGACTAGTCATTTTGCTACAGTACTAGGAGCAGTCGGTCACCCGACCACTCCATACAATGCTTATGCATCAAGGAGACCTCCTATAATATTGCTTTTGTATCATAGACCTTACTTTCATAAGTCATGCATATATAGAATTCGAACCCACGACCCTACTATTGTAATGCAAATTCATCATGGAGACCTTCTATAGTATTGCTTTTGTATTATAGACCTTACTTTCATAAGTCATTCATATATAGGATTCGAACCCACGACCCTACTATTGTAATGCGTATTAATCATAGAGACCTTCTATAGTATTGCTTTTGTATCATAGACCTTACTTTCATAAGTCATTAATATATAGGGTTCGAATCCACGACCCTACTATTGTAATGCATATTAATCATAGAGACCTTCTATAGTATTGCTTTTGTATCATAGACCTTACTTTCATAAGTCATTAATATATAGGGTTCGAACCCACGACCCTACTATTGTAATGCATATTCATCATAGAGACCTTCTATAGTATTGCTTTTGTATCATAGATCTTACTTTCATAAGTCATTAATTTGGGACTTATGTAATATTCTCATAGAGACCTATAGTATTGCTTTTGTATCATTGAGTTTATTATCATAAGTCCCTAATATAGGACTAGTCATTGTGCTACAGTACTTCAGGCAGTCGGGCTCCCGACCACCCCATATATATGTACAACTGCAGGTATGTATCTCCGACAGCTCCTCCATACAAGACATCTATACATAAACACCTTTCATAACTTAGAAATTTTCTTTTATACATGAACTCCTTCCAAGACATAGACAATTTTTAACAAATTTTCTAATTATCTTATAAATGTTATTTAACTTTATTTTTATAATATTTTCGAGTTGTATTTCTATTATTTATCTTATTTTAAATATTTTTTCAAGTTTTCAATAAATTTATTTATTATGGAAGACAATATTTCGCCTTTAATTTACTATGTTATTGGTCTAATGTCTGAAATGTATTTATATTAACTTTATGCTTAATGTAATTTTATTGCTTAATATATATCTTTCAAGAGTATTTTTGACGCCCCTTTATATTGAATTTAATTATTAATAATAATATTGGGCAGACACACAAGCATTCTGTGTGTAGCTTTTTAAGCGCGCTCACCGTGCATAATCGCGAGGTTTGCAGCCTCTGTAATTACTTTCTGATGAGATCGGATGATCCATTCTATAAAGACATCACTTCTTGTGGTAAAGGGCTTACTCCTCTATCCTTAGCCAACGAGTAATGGCAAGACCTGACAGTACAGAGCATTTCCGACCGTGAGACCGTATGGAAGGCGGAAGCTCCATGAAAGGCTCATCTTTTAAGACTTTTTGACGCCCCTTTATATTGAATTTAATTATTAATAATAATATTGGGCCGTCACAACGTCATAAAGTCGAGTATTTGTTACCCATACTATTCAGTACTGGCGGATACCGGATACCCGGAATGTGCATCGCATTACTGCATTTCTAATGAAACCGGTTTGAAGCACATTGGTTGGATGGTTTCAAAGTCTAAAATGGTATGTGCAAATGGTAGAAACATTTTCTGTATTTTATATAGATAGATAGGTAAAACTGTAAACTATTAATGTTTGTAAGTAATTTATAATGTTTCTTCTTTTTAATCAATAGTACATAGTCCAAAGCTGAATATGGGCCACTTAGAAGTCGGGTAGATTTGTTTAATCGTCAGTACTATCAGGTGATTAGGCGTTTAGCGTGGCATTATTAGACGTATTGCACTTTTGATGTTGCAGTCTGTCGTTGGTCTAGGTATTTTACGCCTGGTGTAAATGAATGATGTGGTTCTACCGTACACACACACATACATATATATATATATATATATATATATATATATATATATATATATATATATATAATGTACGTAGCAATTAGATATATTAAAAATTTACAGGCCCTTATAAGTCCACACCTGTATTTAGGCCTCCCCTAATATAAAATGCCTCACGGTTGCGGCGTTGGAGAATCAACTAACCCACTTCCTCAAGTGGTTGTCATAAGTTCGTCACAAAAGTTAATATTCGTCACAAAGGGCACAAAAATTAATATAGGTACCAAAGAGAAAGATAGAATAAAATAATTTAAAATAAGCGAACCCTTTATAAGGTCTGTATATGACCAGTTATGACATACGCAGCCCGCATTTCTGCTCATTCTAAACCTAACATACTAAACGAACTTCAAATAGTTCAAAACCCTCTCTTTCGTCAGGCTACGAACGCATCCTGGTTCGTCCGTAACGCCAACCTTCACTGAGACTTGAACTCCCTACAATCCAACAATTCCTAAAATCACTCTCTGAGAATTTCTTAAAAACCTCAGTTTCACTCAAATTATCTCATTCGTGTGGCAGCTTCCTATGCAGCAGCCCCACTTCCTTCTCGCTATATAGTTCGCATGCTGAGAAACTCTCTCTCGGACCCCTCCAACAAGCTTTCGGCTGACTTGGACTGCCTCCTGGCGGCTCAGGCCGAATCTTCCCCCAATTCATAAGCTGCCTTAGTTAGGCGCACTCTCAGCGGTTACTTGCCTCCTGCGCCCTTTTTCCCGAAAGAGGGTCCGTTTAGTGAGTCAGCACTTAGGTCTACAGTGAGTACCACAAAACCACGTAGCCGGCTGCATGGTATGCTTATAGCATTCACCACCTCCCTCCCCCGCTTCCCGGAAGGCAGCTCTTTGCTTTGATTCCGGGCTCAAAAAAAGAAATAATTAAATTAGTGTACAAGCGAGATAGGTAATAATTGACGGTATGATAGTAGATTGAAAAGAGAAAGAATGTTTATTACGTGTAATGGCGAAAAGTGTTTAATTTAATCTTACAGTATTAACTAAAATATTATTAAATAAACTCCTAATTTCATCTCTCGTACCGCGGTTTTTGGGAATTGATAATTACAATAACGGTTATCTTAATAGCTTAAGTTACAGACGGGTTTTCCTTTTTTTATGAGAGATCAAGTTTTAATGACTATATTATGTTACAGCAGACCTTTTAAGTAACTTAGTAATGAGTTTTATTGTAGTATATATATCTATGTAAAGTTATAATGGAAGAAGAAAAATAACTGACACGGGACGTCAATCACCTCAGTCCCCAGTACTAAATCAGGTACTAAAATTTAGTACATTAAACGCGATAATATCCGTAAAAGTAGTTTTATTCAATGTGGAGTGTTTGCGTAAATATAAGAAAACATTACGCACAATATTTTTGAAGTTTTGAAATAAGAGAATACACATCGCGTCAAATTTCTATATACTATCCTCAGCATCTAGATGCTTGGCGGTACACCACTGTGAGTTTTCTTCATTGTACAACTTTTCTGTGGAGTTGTTTGCCACCGGCGATTTTTCCGGACCGATACTACTTAGGGACCTTCAAGAAAAGAGCTTACTCTCTTTTAAAAGGCGGGCAACGCACCTGCAATTTTACTGGTGTTGCGGTTGTTCATGGGCAAACGAGCCTCTTCATTGAAAAAAAGGGAATGACTTTTTTTTCGAACTTTCTAACCATGTTTGAATCTCATCAGGAATGATGAGATAAATTACATACTCTTACCTATAACGTAGTGAAGATATTTAACACATTTCATCAAATTTTACTTATTGTAAAAAGTAATGTTTTTTTCTGGAATAACGGTTATTTCATATTAATTAAATTAGAAATGGATAAACGAAACTAAGGATATAACTAAAATTTCCTGAAAAGAAAATTCGTAAAAAACCAGCCAAGTTCTTTTAGGGCCACACACAATATAGTGTTAGGTACTCGTAGTTGCCCGTCACAATACGTAAACTTAGAAGGTGTCTTCTTGATACTATATGATCATATTAAGTTATAACAGCTAAAATTAGAGGATGGTAACTGAAGAACTTATTTTCCAAACAGATTTGTAGAGAGTGGTTTTTCACAAAGATTTTAATTTCGATTTTAAAAATAATGCAATTAAACGTGTTAAAGCCATGCTGCAGCTATGCTTATAGTATAGTTGTAGCACAAATGGGTCAGCTCGACCGGGGAAGGACCACCCTCTCACAAAATACCAGCGTAAAAATGCAGCTTAACGTCCATGGTAACAGCTCCCTATCCATCTATTAGTTTATTTATATGCAATTTATAAATAAAAGTTACTTGGTGTACGTAATTTTTATTTCATCATTGAGACAAAACCTTTTTTCTGGGAAGAACCAGCAAGAAACCTGGAGGAAATCTTAGTACGTGATATAACTACATAGTTTTACTCAAAATTATTTATTTATTTATTCACATCTATTATTAAAACGAGAAAAACCTTTTTTACATTCCACGCCTATACGGTGTAATATTTGAAGAAAATGGCCTACGCTTTTATGTGGAAGCTATATCGGTATCATTAGCCGCTCCTTTGTCTGGCTCATGACATTTTAATACAATCCCTTATTTCTACTAATTTCTATGGTATAGTGTTATTAAAGCCTAAATGAATGTACAAAGAATTGTTATAAAGTAATAGTCGTTTTGTCCCTAATGAACTAATATAAGTAAGTTTGTTAGGACAATCTTCTGTTTATACGCCAGTTGTCGAGTTTCAATTCAAATCAGGTTTAGCTAGAGTTATGCTGCATTTGTATTGTCGCTGCAGTACTGGTGGGCTCGATCGTAGAAGGATCACGTTTTTACAGAATACCATCATAAATAAAAGCTGTGTTTCATATGGTGAGTAGGATTCATAGAACCTTTTTACTGGTAAAATTAAACGCGATAAAATCCGTAAAGAGTTTTAGTCCAAATGATTTACATGTCATTTGACCATTGGGTGGTCGTTTGTTTCCCCTATTTCTAGAAAAAATTTGAATATCTTAAGTCTGAATATTTTAGTATATTTTCGTCACTGTTACTATGACCTCAACCCTCGCCTTAAAGTATCTTCTACAACACCCAATGGGTGAGTTAAATAGCACTGTTTAATCGCATCATTCCTTTTCAATATAATTGCTGTAGACATTAAAATTTCCATAAACAACGGGTAAAAGGAGCACGTTTTTAAAATAGCCAAACATTGATTAAAACTACTTTTACGGATTTTATCGCGTTTTATTTATTTTTAATACCCGACGTTTCAGGTGCTTTCCAGCACCCATGGTCACGGGGGACTGAGGTTACTGACGTCCCGATGTCAAAGTTAACCCGGAGTACCTTCAGCTTTTTAATGATTGTCTTTGGTCCGATCTACGCAGAATGAACTATCTGTGTTTTGAAAATTCTGAGTAGATCGGACCAAAGACAATAATTAAAAAGCTGAAGGTACTCCGGGTTAACTTTGATATCGGGACGTCAGTCACCTCAGTCCCCCGTGACCATGGGTGCTGGAAAGCACCCGAAACATCGGGTATTAAAAATAAATAAAACGCGATAAAATCCGTAAAAGTAGTTTTAATCAATGTATAGTGTGCGTAAATATAAGAAATCATTATATCCAAACATTTAAAATAGTCAAACAATATACTGGAAAAAAATAACCAAGCAATTAGAATGTCAGTGTACGAAAGTGGAAATTTGTAAAACTGCGGATTGTGCTGTCCAATCTAACAATGGACCAGCATGCACTCTAGAGCAAAGTGTAACAAAGAAATCGAAATTGGAGAGATTTTTTTAAACGTGTATCTACGCTTAAGTTTTTTTTTATTGATATAGTGCAAAACACAAATAATAACATTTTTTATTGGTTATAGAATAAGTCAATAGTAAATTTTCTACTACGAAAGGGAGAAGAGGTTCATTTCCAGTAGGGAACTGTTTACGTGCTCATAACGCTAAAGAGGGGGAGGATGTATATTATATAATCCTAATACTATATTAATGACTAACTTTTCGCTCCGCGGTGTTCAAGTTGTAACGTTAAGATCTTCATGGCCGACGCTTATTAATGAGATATTATAATACGGAGAACTTAAGCGATGCGGTAGTGGTGGGGTTGCGGGGGGAGAGCAGTATCGGTATTGCGAGGAGCTGCTCTCCTTACCCTCCACAGCCAAATCTTGGTTGACGGCAGAGCCAGATACCAGATCCGCCGCTGGGGCCAGAAAACTAGTGCTTCTGAGTGCTCGTTCTTCCTGTACCCATGGTCTTCGCGCATCGGACACGGGGGCGTCTGTAGTGCACGTGAAAATGGAGGGTGTGGAAGAGAGTGCGTCATTTGTTCTGGTGCGCCATACCTGAGAAGGAGAAGGGGGAGGAATAGTCCTCTTCCAAGAAGGGACCATCATGGGGCGGCCGGCACTAGAGGGGCCGCAGATGTCTACGGAAGCGTTCCCGTGACTATGCCAATATGCAACGAAGGTTGAACACCATGGGGTTTCGACGGTGCGAGTCCGACATAACCCGTTCCTGCCCCTGCGAGGCCGGCAATGCGTAGGCATTTCTTTCCTCACGAAACAAAAATTGGGGAGTTTGAGCTTGCTCTCCTACAGATTGAAATCCGTGCTCAACTCAATTTAAGAAACACCGGTCTTATTCATAATCTCGGATATCATGCGTCCACTATAGACTTTTGACAAAAAGTATACAATGGAACTACCCTCCAGAGAAGACTAGCTGAATGGCCAGGTTATCTGTGAGGTCGGTAGGCTTATATGTTATACCGATGGGTTCAAAATGGGCCTCAACGTAGGCTTTGGAATTTGTAGGGAACGCCCTAAATTCTAACTTAGTATGAATTTGGGTAGATTCACCTCTAACTTCCAAGCGGAAATTTTCACCATACTTCAGTGTGCGGAAATCAATCTGCAAAAACACTAGGTCAACCCTATAATTTACAAAAACTCTGACAGTCAAGCAGCACTGCTAGCGCTGAGGTCAAACTTAGTGAACTCGAAGCTATTTGGAGACTGTGTAAACCGTTTATACGCCCTGGGTTGTAACAACAGGGTCGTCTTAAGTAGACGGAGTGCATTTTTTCTATACAAATGTATTCCCCTATTCTCTTCGTTGATAATGCCTCTAGAGTAACAGTTTTTGTTTATTAAAATCTAGGTCTATTGAAAGCATGCCCCTGTAATTAATTTTTTTTTCAAAAAAATATTATAAACAAATTTGAAAGTAAACACAAATAGAAAAGTAACAACTGTCGAAGTTAGTACTGAGCTACGCACACAAATACAGACTATTCACTCACATATTGATACCTCGCTTGCTCGGGCGCAGTGCTACGGCAATAGTTTCTTTAACTTCAACCCCCGCATTACCTTTCACCATACCGCTCCCACCTCCCCTCCCCCCACGCATGGACGATACCAGCGGAGGCCATCGGACCGAGGCGAGATCAGCGCCTTGGGTCTTCGTCACTCTCACTAATAGCATTCCAGTCTCACTCTGAGAGGTAGAGGACTGGGGAGATTAGAGTTGAGGTGGTTCGGGCTACATTGCCGCGTCAGAGCCTCCCCTGACTTTCTCCAGAGCTTGGATATACCAATATGGAGTCCTTCATTTTGTGCGCTCAACAGCACAGCCACCTCCTTTGGAGAGTCAGCTTTGCTGAGGGGCAAATAGGTAATGCCCGGATGAGACTTAGGCAGTTCGCCTTCAAGTATTATCGAGAGCTCTGCCAGGGTTTCAGTTTTCCATTTCAACTGCAATTCATTCCTGGCTTGCCTTATTCAGGCACGTTACCAGAAGCCAACCTGAAATATAGAGAGTCAGCTTAGGCACTGAAGCTAAGTTTTTTCTCCTGCGTTGTCAGCTTCACACACTTCCTGGGCTAGTCTTTGGTGGACTCTTCCTCAAACTGACTGCGTTTTTTCACCTTCGGAACTGGGAGAGGTTTGGGCAAAAGAATTTCATCCTAGGGCTTCTGGCAGTGAGAGAGAGAGTCTCTTCGGCTCCTATCTCAGCTGCTATCAGCCTTCGATACCTTTTACTTACTGCCCTACTAAGCATAATAGCTAATAAGGCCTGGCGAACATTTTCTATTCCCCTTCCTGGTTCGTTTCCGATTGTGGTTTGGCTGTAGACGTGTCCTCCACCTCACGGCTCATCCCAGGTTAGGGTTTATTTTAATTTTATTTTATTTAAATTGGTTTACCAACAACTTATGCACTAACATCTTTCCATATAAATCAAGCGATATAGTAAAAAAAAACTAAGTACACAGTCAATTACAGGTAAACACCACATGCATAACTTTTATCGCGACAGTTACAAGACGAATTTATACTTATTGAATAGAAACACTGTAGTATTGCTATTATAAAATGCACTAAAACAAACTGACCAAAAACAGAGCGGCAAGGTATGGATTTACAATATTTAAAAAAAATTAAAAAAAGGAAAAAAGTATTTAACAAGGCAAATGTTTATAATCTGAGGTACCTATCATATAGACAGCCTTTCGAAACTTTCCCAATGAAACATGGTTAATGTCGACGCGATCGCCAATTTGGTTAAAAAGTCTGATCATCCTACAAATTGGCGAATGTGATCCCAAAACAGTTCGTCGTAATGGAGGACTGAGTGGTGTAATAGGTTTTCGTGGAGGCCTGAAGCAGACTCTAAAATTAATCTTTTGTAAAAGTTCTGAGTAGTCTATGATATTGTGGAGTAATTTAAATAAAAATAACAAATCTAAAACCTCTCTTCGTTTGGATAAACTGGTCATGTTAAAGCGCTTAAGACGGGTCTCGTAACTGATATGCCTGCCTCGCATACCCGAAGAATACGACAGATGCCGAAGAAAGCGCTTTTGTACCCGTTCTATTCTCAATGAGTGAGTAGCGTAGTGTGGCCGCCAGATTACACTACCATACTCCAGTACACTTCTGACCAGATTACAATAAAGGATTTTTTTAGTTTTAATGTCTCGGAATTCCTTACTATTTCTTATAACAAAACCCACCATTCTCGATGCCCTGTCGATCGTTTGTTCCATATGTGGTATGAATGTAAGTTTTGTGTCCAATAAAACGCCTAAATCACGCATGATTTCTGTCTCTTTAAGTATGTTGCCTGCTATTGTGTATGAAGATGAAATGTTGCTAAGTTTTCTAGTGAATTTTATGTGTGTACATTTTTTGGCATTCAATTTAAGTCCATTTTTAACGCACCAAGAATTCAAGATGTCTAAATACTTTTGAAGCGTCATAATATCGCTCTCATTATTTATGACTTTAGACAATTTCAGGTCGTCAGCAAACATATGTGGTGAAGAATAAAGAAAGTGATCAGGCAGATCATTAATAAATATATTAAATAGTATTGGGCCCAAATGCGAGCCTTGCGGTACGCCAGAGGAAATAGAGTGTAAGTTAGATTGGTACCCATTGACTACCACATAAAAGGATCTATCGCTTAAATATGATTCTAGCCAATGCAGAATAGGTCCAGCGAAGCCATACATTTCTAATTTTTGGAGGAGCACGTTGTGGGGAACTGTGTCAAATGCTTTGCTGAAGTACGTATAAATGGCGTCAACTTGCCGATTGTTATCCACAGCTTCCATAAGGTTTAGTGTTACAAGGTATTGATGAGGCTAGAAGATACTCTTTCAAACCTATAGATAGTTCTATAAGAGGAGACTGGCCTCGGTTAGGCACCGTTTGCGACTGGACTCCCTCCAGCCACGCATCCATCGGCACGGTACGCTTGACAGCTTGGATTGGGTTGGGATAAGAAAAAGGGGGTTGGATAAAAAAAACAAAAAGAAGATCATCTGAGTGTTTCTGTTCTGTCTGTTTCCTATTGAGGTGGACCACATAACAGGTGGCAAGCGCGTAAAGAAAGAACTCCTCAGACCTGTCCTGGCGTTCAACACAACCTGCGCTCTCCCCCAGAGTTATTCGCCAAACTGCGCGCTAGACACGAGAGCAGAACCTAGTTCTACCTAGTTGTACTGATAAAGTCAAAAAGTTAAGAGTAGACTAACTCCTGCCCTTAACATTAGGCCACATATTCTCCAAGTCTAAATAATTTATACACAATTTAATCAAACAACTAACATTTTTCCTCAGTCTGCATCTATACTTCTCTTTCACTCCTTTATCTTATAACATCTCTATTCTTATACACTGTAACGCAGTGGTAGAAACAGATGTCCGATGCCACCAACGTCTGAAGGGACCATTAATGATCCGTGCTTATGTTTAATCTTCTACTACTGCGCTCCTTACTTACTTACTTACTTACTTATCTTCACGCACAATCCCTAACGGGGTAGCCAGAGAGAACAGATCGCCAAGTGTCACGATCCTTACATACCTCTTTCGCTTCTTTCAGGTTCATTAACTTCTTCATACATGCACGTCTAGGTATCCGAGTACTCTTGACCCTCCCCTCTTCGAGCAATTTGCTCACATGGTCTTCGAAAGTTAGTCTCGGTCTACCACGACACCTTTTAATATTTACTTTCGCTCTATATATTTTCTTCACCGTTCGGTCTTCACTCATTCGTTTAACGTGCCCAAACCATTGGAGTAGGCCCCTATCAATTTTTGTGCTGCGCTCATCATTATTTTATCCGCAATTATGAAATCTATCATCACCTCTTTCCCATGTATACATGTGGATCTTGCCACGACGAAAGAAAGGGTTTGACACAAAAAAATTTCTTTCCACACATACAGTGCAATCATTTTTAGAAGTATAGTAGAGTCTCCGCATACTACAGACCTTCTATCGGCCGATAATTGGGTCGGCTTCTTAATCAGTATGAAAAGGTATGCAAATGCGCACTATACCCACTCTAACGTCCGGGTGACCATAGTCGCCTAAAACTTTTTCCGGTTGAACATTAGGGCGACTAGAGCGGCCTCTCTGACTTCTAAACTTCAAACGACTTTTGATCTATAGGATGTTACAAAAAGCTTCATGAATGTTATACTAGATGGCTCTATATTAAAAAACGCGTCTATGGGTTAGTAAAAGGTCCATGCCAGGTAACAGATGGCATTGAAAAAAAAACGAAACGAAACGAAAAAAATGAACGAAAAAAGAATCAAGCGTTGTGTCAAGTTTTGTGTAGTGGCCGGTGTTACTGTGAGTTCTTCATTTAAAATGTAAGTAATAATATATTTATTATACTTTTGTACTAGTGCTATATATGAAAATAATCCTCAGGATGTTTTCTTTTCGTTTAACTTCAAGTTTTATAAATCCAAAGTCTGTTATGATGTTTTTATATGTGATGAAGTCGACATGCGATAACTTCGCCTTTGTGTGTCGGTCTTTCGTTAAGTTCTTGTATTGTATATTATTTATTTTAATAAAATATTCCTCATAATTAGTAAAACAGGTTATTAACTATATTTAAATACACTTAAGTGAAAGGAAAATAGTGAAAGTAGTAAGGATTTTACGTTTTTGTATTTTGTTGCCGCCCGGGAGATCATACTCTAGAACTGAGTATGTCGATATTTTAGGTATTCTTGCCTAGAAATACTTAACATTCATATAACGTTATTGGCATTATTGGATAGGGTAGATCATGTAATTTAATAATTGTACAATAAGTATATATCAATAAATTGATGCTACGATATTAACGAAGAAAATAAAAAAAATTTGGGTTTTTTATCTAAATTTCTGAAATTAATCATTTTTTTACCTGTTGTACGTCAATTGAGTAAATTATTATTATCATAATTAAATTTTGCATTTCATTAGCTTTTTGTGGGTGATTTTTATTCTGATACAGGTAAAGAACTTTCTCCATGGTAACCGTTTTAGTCGAACTGGTCGCGATCCGATCGTATAAAAACATCAACGACCGGGGCCGGGACGTTCAAGGGTATTGTTGCCGCGGCGCTTGGACGTTCAAGTGGTTACAGCAATTCAGTATCGGCCGATAAAAATGTTTAATGGGCTACACAATTGCCTTCAAACTAAACTATCGACGAACTGTCAGGCGACCACTTGATCAGTACGGCGCTCTTCCCCGCCCGCACATTCGCCGATTATTTCATCGGAGTCGGACGACTCGGCCGATAGCTTCAGTTCGCTCCGCGTTGGATGCGGGAAAGGTCGTGTGCGTGGGTGAGCGTGCATCATGGATTCGAGTTCGCTGCTTGTCGAAACGTATATTTCAAAACCTATTTCAGGAAATTGAAAAAAGACTAGCGATCTATAAAAAGAACTTAAAAGAGTACTAAGATATATGAGAAGAAGTCTGTGAAGCAGTTGTTCCTAATTGGAATCAGCTTAATGCCGATGATAAAATAAAACAAGGTAGACATCAATCATTTTTATTTCTTATTAATAACCTAATTAGTAAAACCACTTTGTTATATTGACAGGCAATAGCGCCCGCCGGAGAAATGAAATATAACGACATTTTGATTTCTTATATTTACGCGAACACTACACATTGAAATAATACTAATTTTTACGGAATTTATCGCGTATATTTAACTTTTTTACCCGACGTTTCGAGAGCTTTACAGCACCCATGGTCACGGGAAGAACTGAGATGTTCAACGTCCAGCTGTCATAGTTAACCGCGGTTACCATAGATTAAAATTTTACTTTTGTTCCGATCTACACAGTATGAACTTATGGTATCATGGAGTCTTGCAGTTGTATGCTTGGGTTGGGATTTAATTTTATTTATTATAGGATCCCAAGCAGATGGTAGCACCCAGCCATCTTCTCTATTGAAATTAGGATGTTTTTTGATTTCAATAGCCTCGCGAATCATCCTTGGAAGGAATCGGTGTTCTTTAGCGAGGATTTGTGGTCTATCAAATCTGATGTAGTGACGGGGGCGATCCTGTACATGTTCACAGACTGCAGACTTCCCGGAGCGTCGATTCTTCACATCAGCTATATGTTCTTTGACGCGGGTTTTAATTGATCTTTTAGTTTGTCCTATGTAGGAGAGACCACATTCACAATCAAGCTTGTACACTCCTGCATCTTGCAGAGGGACGTTGCACTTAACTGATGGTAAAAACTGACCAATCTTCTTCGGCGGCTTGAAGTATGTTTTGATGGAAGCGCGCTTCAAGATGTAGCCAATCTTGTCAGTGACTCCTCTAACATATGGCAGTACAGCAGGTACACGCTCGACTGTGGCCGGCTTCACTCGTTCTCTGTGACGTAGGCGCGGGACCCGAAGCTTGTTGTCATGCAAAACTTGCTTGACATGTTGGAGCTCGGCAGCCAGGTGTTTACTGTCACAGATCCCTCGTGCTCTCTGAAACAAAGATTTACCCACGGTAGCTAACTGTGAAGGATGGTGGTGAGAATCACCGTTTAAATATCTATCTGTATGGGTCTTTTTTCTATACACAGTATGGCTCAAGGTGTTATCAGGATTCCGAATTACTAACACATCTAGAAAAGCTAAGGAATTGTTTGCCTCTAACTCCACTGTGAACTGAATTTTAGTATTTATAGAGTTAAGATGGTCTAAAAATGCAGTTACTTTATCTAAAGGTAGAATTGTGAAAGTGTCGTCTACGTACCGCTTGTAGAATCTTGGATTTATGGGAGAAGTAAGCAGGGCTTTCTCCTCAAAGTCTTCCATGAATATGTCGGCGACAATGGGAGATACAGGTGAGCCCATCGCCACACCATCTACTTGCTTGTAGAACTCCTCCTTCCACAATAGGTAGCCAGATGTAAGGCAGTGTCTGAGTAATACTGCATATTCTACGGGCATGTTGTTTTCTTCCAGCCTTCTAGTTACAATTGAGATGCAGTCTTCAACAGGTAAGCATGCAAACAATGACTGCACATCAAAACTGACCATAGTTTCATTGTCTGCCTGACGTAGGTCTTTAATCTCGCTGACAAAATGGTAGAAATCCTTTATGTGTGCTCTTGTATGTCCCCTGAGCGGTGAGAGTATTTTCGCTAAGTGTTGAGCCAATCTGTAAGTTGGTGAATCGATTTGGCTCACTATGGGGCGTAATGGAGCATTGGGCTTGTGTATTTTTGGTAACCCATACAACTTTGGTGATTTGGCGCACGTAGGTATTATCCATTTTACGTCTAGATTTAATTTTTCGGAGTGTTTCTTTATGAGGTCACTAGTTGTTTTTAGTGTGCTGTTTGTTGGGTCGTTTTTAACCTTTTTATAAGTACTTACATCCGACAAAAGTTCTTGTATTTTAGAATTATAATCCGACGTATCCATGACCACCGTGGCGTTTCCTTCGTCATGGATACCTCGGATTATAATTCTAAAATACAAGAACTTTTATCGGATGTAAGTACTTATAAAAAAGGTTAAAAACGACCCAACAAACAGCACACTAAAAACAACTAGTGACCTCATAAAGAAACACTCCGAAAAATTAAATCTGGACGTAAAATGGATAATACCTACGTGCGCCAAATCACCAAAGTTGTATGGGTTACCAAAAATACACAAGCCCAATGCTCCATTACGCCCCATAGTGAGCCAAATCGATTCACCAACTTACAGATTGGCTCAACACTTAGCGAAAATACTCTCACCGCTCAGGGGACATACAAGAGCACACATAAAGGATTCCTACCATTTTGTCAGCGAGATTAAAGACCTACGTCTGGCAGACAATGAAACTATGGTCAGTTTTGATGTGCAGTCATTGTTTACATGCTTACCTGTTGAAGACTGCATCTCAATTGTAACTAGAAGGCTGGAAGAAAAACAACATGCCCGTAGAATATGCAGTATTACTCAGACACTGCCTTACATCTGGCTACCTATTGTGGAAGGAGGAGTTCTACAAGCAAGTAGATGGTGTGGCGATGGGCTCACCTGTATCTCCCATTGTCGCCGACATATTCATGGAAGACTTTGAGGAGAAAGCCCTGCTTACTTCTCCCATAAATCCAAGATTCTACAAGCGGTACGTAGACGACACTTTCACAATTCTACCTTTAGATAAAGTAACTGCATTTTTAGACCATCTTAACTCTATAAATACTAAAATTCAGTTCAAAATGGAGTTAGAGGCAAACAATTCCTTAGCTTTTCTAGATGTGTTAGTAATTCGGAATCCTGATAACACCTTGAGCCATACTGTGTATAGAAAAAAGACCCATACAGATAGATATTTAAACGGTGATTCTCACCACCATCCTTCACAGTTAGCTACCGTGGGTAAATCTTTGTTTCAGAGAGCACGAGGGATCTGTGACAGTAAACACCTGGCTGTCGGGCTCCAACATGTCAAGCAAGTTTTGCATGACAACAAGCTTCGGGTCCCGCGCCTACGTCACAGAGAACGAGTGAAGCCGGCCACAGTCGAGCGTGTACCTGCTGTACTGCCATATGTTAGAGGAGTCACTGACAAGATTGGCTACATCTTGAAGCGCGCTTCCATCAAAACATACTTCAAGCCGCCGAAGAAGGTTGGTCAGTTTTTACCATCAGTCAAGTGTAACGTCCCTCTGCAAGATGCAGGAGTATACAAGCTTGATTGTGAATGTGGTCTCTCCTACGCGCCAAAGAACATATAGCTGATGTGAAGAATCGAAGCTCCGGGAAGTCTGCAGTCTGTGAACATGTACAGGATCGCCCCCGTCACTACATCAGATTTGATAGACCACAAATCCTCGCTAAAGAACACCGATTCCTTCCAAGGATGATTCGCGAGGCTATTGAAATCAATAAAACATCCTAATTTCAATAGAGAAGATGGCTGGGTGCTACCATCTGCTTGGGATCCTATAATAAATAAAATTAAATCCCAACCCAAGCATACAACTGCAAGACTCCATGATACCATAAGTTCATACTGTGTAGATCGGAACAAAAGTAAAATTTTAATCTATGGTAACCGCGGTTAACTATGACAGCTGGACGTTGAACATCTCAGTCCTTCCCGTGACCATGGGTGCTGTAAAGCTCTCGAAACGTCAGGTAAAAAAGTTAAATATACGCGATAAATTCCGTAAAAATTAGTATTATTTCAATAACGACATTTACTACCGTACATTATCCATGCTATTTCTTCCTCGGTTGTTTTCATTAATTGTTAAGTTATTTAGAGGACAACTGTACAGAATGTCTGTGAATTTAATACCATTTTTAGTTCGGACATAATTGTTAAGTACACAATTATGTCCACAACAATCTTTAATAATTCGAATACAAAAATTAAGATGAACATCAATTGGGCGGTGAAAAATACGCCACTTGTTAGCAAGAATGCTAAAAGTACATTCAACCATGCGTTGAGCTCTAGTAGGTATGTCTATAGTTGAAAATTCACTTGTTGTAGTTTAAATTTCTTTTTGAATAAGGGCGCGTAATATATGATTGCCGAGCCCAAACGCTTCATCGTCTACCACAGAGAATAGCATACTGCTTCCATCTTAATCGTTAGGTTAATGCCTTCCAGCAGGAATATTTAGCCGTTTCTCGGATAATCGTTTCCCCATTTCAGATGTTTTAAATATTTTTGAATCATTTGATGTTTCCATAAAAACCAACATCAATATAAACAAATTTGTAATCGGCATCCATCCAGACCATTAAAACACAAGAAAAGAATTTTTTGTAGTTAAAATATGACGATCTGAAATGTTATGCTTTATCATCCGTATGTGATTGCCATCTATCGCTCCAATGATGTTTGGAAAATTTGTGCGACCGTTGAACTCTTCAGCAATTTTAATTCAGTCATCTTCTTGTTCATTTTGTTATACAACGGTTGGAGTATGTTTCATATTTGCTCCCATGTAGTTTTTACAATATCTCGTATTGTAGAAGCTCCCATTAGATAATTAAAAGAGAACGCATTAAAGCTAGCTCTAGTTGCCAGATATCTGTAAGATATTGAATATAAGTTAATAATTTTCACGTCACGATGTTCAAAAAAATGGACGAATTTACGATCTTGTTTTTGTCGGGAACTAAACTACCAAAAAAGTACGAAATCAGGACAAGCTGCAACTAAGAGGCGTAAATATGTAACTTTAAACAGTTACTATTTTTACTTCCATGTATGAAAAAGGGACAATCGGAAGGCTGCCCAGTACCAGAGGGAAAAGATGATGAGGATGATGAAGAAGCTGCTCCTACGACTTCTAAAGTTATTACTGGAAACAAAAAAACTAATGTCCCGCCGATTCAAGCGTATGTTGATAAAGCATTAATAAAAACACTGAACAAGGAAAATACGATAGATGAAGATTTAAACTTTGCTTTATCTCTTGTACCCTCATTGAAGGATTTAACCGCAGTAGAAAAACTTGACGCTAAGATCACTATTCTTTCAATTTTTAAACAAATAAGACAAGCCGGACGTATTAAGGCTACTTCTCAATCAAGAGTACAACAACACAGTTACAACGTATTGCAACAACCTACGTACTCGTACTCTTTTCCTGTGTATCAACAATTGCAAACATTTCAGACCGTACCCAGTCCTATACCATCTGCCAATTAGTACGTTCAGTCGCCAGGCAACTCCAATGATACTGTGTTATCTTATATTTCTAATTCTACAGATGACTCACAATTGTAAGATTTATAAATTATATAATTTCATACAATGCTTAAATAATTAATAATAAATTATTACGTAAGTAATTTGAAGTTCTCAGAATACTTCCCAATGTGATTCTAGTTAATAAAAGCCTAATAAAAGTTAATTTTTTAAATAGCAATAAAAACTGTTTTACTTACCATATCGTTACGCTCAATTTCTCCTTTGCGGTTATAGTAACTCTTAACTATGTATTCTCTTTCGTAATTGAAGATCCACTTAATCTTATAAGTTTTCGTTAAATGTAGTAATTTACAATGAATCGTGTAAAACTTTCCTTGCAATAATCCATTTCTTTAGATGGCATGCACCCAATAACCTCGATTTATCTTGTAATTATTACTGGAGTGGTGCTTTTACTTAGATTGGTTAGTTTAATTTCTTTTTGTTTTAGAGTTTATATGTTGCTTAGTTTTTTTTCTCTTATAATGATGTACACCTGTAAAGACCATATCCTTTATCTAAAAATGTAGTATTTTGATTGTAACAATGTTTATTGATATTGTTGATGGTGTACCTATTTATCTATCTAAATAAATAAATATTTCTGGGCACCATTCCACGCGTAGTCTGAACTCTTCGCCAACTTCAGCAAAAGTATCAATCGGCCGACTGTTGGTTGGCTAGTCTGCGCAGCCATGTCCAACCCAACTGTTTTGTTGGCTCAGTGTGCGCACTAGCAGCCCAATGCGATCAAACTTTTGACCGATAGAAAGTAATAGGCGGGGACTACTGTGTAATTCTATTATAGAACGTTTTAATAACTGTAGGTATTTTTCAACTATGATCAACCATATTATTTTTTTATTATATTATTATATATTATATCAAAATAATAATAATAAAAGAACACAAACTGAAAGTTTCAAACAGTCTTCGAAGTTTGTAACTTTTCTTTAGCTTGCGACAGTCTTCAATCTTGCGAAATCCGAAAACTGCATATTTTATTCAATGACAGTGTCAAGCAAAAAGTGTCGTAGCAAAGTTTCTCTGAGATTGAAACACAATTTAATTATTAATTGTAAATTATCGTCCTTTGTAAGGAAAGATAAGAATAATGTTAAGAAATTCTCTTTCTTAGTAACTTAAGCGAGTATAACTTTTAACGCATTTATATTGAATATAGGTACTATTTATATAATTTATAGAATTTAATATGTAAGCTGTGATTTATAAATTTTACCATTAATTTAACTAAATTTCGATTATATTCTTTTTAAAAAAGGTATTTATTAGGGGACTGGCCTAAAATGTTTTTTTTCAACATATCAAATACTTGTTATAATGGAAATAACCTAAGCCTTGTAGTAAATTATTGAAGTTTAGCAAAAAGGAAGATAAAAATAATAACTAATGCTAACGGTTAAAAAATGACCTAACTCCATTATATCTCTTTTTATTAATATCAAAAGTAAAGTTATAGCCATCATACGTCCCATTGCTGCCGCCTCTCATTTCTGAGAGGGTATTGTATGGTAATTAGTCTGTTGGCGGATTTCAGATTATGTCCAAAAATTTTGTTTCTCGAAACATATATATATATATTACCTATCAAATGAAAGCTTTTTATTTTTAGACTTAAGAAATTAATATTTCGTTTGTCAAACGTCAATTTTTTGAAATAATCTACTACCACAATGATTTCTTAAATAAGCATGCCCACCTTCCATACATTGATTGACCTGTCACTTGATTCGTTTTACAGGACTCGTCTACCTACAAGTACTGTTGCATAAAATCAATTATTGTCTATAATAACATAATAACTTATCACCTTTTCATTTTGAGGCCAGGAAAAAATGCTATTAATAAAATAAGTTTCTCAGATCTCAAATAAGGTTTGAATGCTGTCACAACCTCAAAAACTATACGTTAATTATAATCAAATTCTTTCATAGTCTCTCAGAGAGTTGCGATCACTCAGAAATAAATCCCTCCTCAATGTCACAGATCACTATATATACTAGTCTACGATTCAATGCAATATTATCATCTGTACGCGGTCACAAATAGCAGTTATATTTTCGTAATATCTCGAAGATGTTGAGTTTTAAATACAACACGCACTATACTTTGTGAAAATTAGAACAATATAACTATAGTTCATTTAATTATGACTCAAGAAGTCGTCTTGACAGGCGACGCTTTCAGCCATCGAACTATATATTATCTTGGACGCCTTCAAATACATTATCAGAATCAGAGTAGTTTTCGTTATTCAAGACCTCTTCGTCTTCGCTTTCGGTTTCCCTAATAAAGTTACACAAGGTCACACAGCAATTAAAAATATTACAAGCAATTCTGGGTTGAACTCTAAATAATTTAAGCAAGGAAACTTTTCTTTCAGAATTCCAATAGTGTTTTCGATAACACGCCGAGTCGATTTATGAGCGTTAAGAAATCTGATATTTGCTTCATCATTGCCATCTATTACTATAGGAGTAATGAGCCATTCCTTCAGAGGGTACGCAGAGTCGCCAAGAAGAACCCCTTGTGCAATAGGTCTCCAGCCATTTTCAAATTGCTCATATAACTGACTGTTTCTTAAAACTCTACTGTCATGGATGCTTCTGGGCCAATTAGCATAGCAATATTAAAACTTTTTGTCAGGAACGCACACAACCAAACAGTTAATGGAATGATTTCCGTGTCGATCTACGAATACGTCTTCATGTTGATGTGGGGCATCAATTTTTATCAAGGTACCATCTAGACAGCCACAAATTAATGGCATTCCTTTCAACATAAGAAACTTCTGTACTACCTCCTGCATATTATTCGTCGTATTTAAACATATGTTACAGTTTATACATAGCATTCTCGTAGAAGGCTTCATAACGCTTTCCAACAAGTATAATAACGTCTTAGATCCCAATCAAAAAGCTAAATCGGTATCCGTATTACACAGGCCAAGGTAATCGTGAGTGGAAGGTATCGAAGTACGTGGAAAATGCAAGTTATAAGGGTATCAGAAAATCCAAAATTGCGCAGTACAAAACATGAAGGTTAGAGAACAGGAGAAAGATGGCCGTAGAAAATAGTGCCTCAGAAATATGGACACCATCAGTAAGGCGCTGCGATCACTAAGTGCAGTCAATAAACGTCATTTTCAGTCTATTTTTCCGATCAGATGCTCAACCACTTGCTCATCCACGCACAATAAAATATTTCTCCATTTTTTAATGTTTCTTCTTGTCAAAAATTATAAAATTACGGAGCATGAAAATTTTTTACGAAAAAATGAAATGAAAATTTGTACAATATTCAAATAACTTCATCTACTTGTACTCATAAACAGCTAACTTCGCAGTCACTACTTACCGACGTCAGTGCCGCTATGTATTCTACAATTTTCAAGGACAGGCGGGCTATACTTTAGTACGTAAACTCTGATTTTTCATTCCGTAGAATTCTGACATTTCGTAAGTGTTGCTACTAAAAAAGTTCTCCACCGAAAAAGAGACAAATTTGAACCATTTGAGGGCAATAAATAATAAAATGCTACGTATTTTTTATGTTTCACCTACAAAAAGGTAAATCTAAATATTTACTTATACAAGTCACCTAATACAAAAATAACAAATATTTCAATATCACGAACAATATATCTAATTAACTTTAATTACTTAATATTTTATTCTTTAGCTGGCATCACTGTCTACTAATTCCAGGTTTAAAAAACCTTTTAAAAAAATGTTAGCTGTCACGTCGCGTCTGTCACATTGATTGATTTTCATTCGACTTCTTTGAATGCTCGAATGCGCATGTGTTCTCGGTGTTTGCTGCTATTTGTTGTTATTATCTTGTTATATTTGTTAAGTTTCTGTTATTCTGTTAAGTTTTTTCTTGTTGACCTTTCGTTTTGTGATCGTTTGTTGATTTTTATAAACGTTATGGAGCCACAACCTGGCCCTTCCCGGGAAGCAGCCCCATCTGACAGAGCACAAGGCTTAGACTTTCTTTCTCCCAGAAAGAAGCGTCCTCGTGGTGCTTTTACGCCCAACGAAAAGACCATAATTCTAAATATTTACAAATATAATATAGAAAATTGGCCGCAAACAACTGATTGGAGTGCAACGGAATGTGCTAAAAAGACTTCTGAGATGACTGGCGTGGGTCTGTCAAGTGTCTATAAAATTACCAAAGAATATAAAGACACAAAAGAATTTCAAAAGCCGAAAAAGAGTGGACCTCAACTATCTTTCATACAAAAATTTGACGAATTCACTTTCGCCGCAACTCGACGAAAGGTTCACGCGTTTTTCTACAGGAACGAGATTCCGACTATTGAAAAGGTAAAGTTATTGCTAATTCTTTAACACCTCGTTGCTGACATCCCCCATTGTTTTAAAACTATACTTTAACCTGTGTTGCCTGTCTACATTTTAACTGTAATGTAAATGCTTATTTCAGATTCACCAAGAGATAACTGGTGATCCAGACATGCCTGTTATGTCGAAATCAACATTAAGAAAAGTATTGAAGCATTTAAATTTTAAATACACAAGTCGCAAACGTCGAAGTGCGCTAACAGATCGCAAGGAGATAGTACTATGGCGTCAAAAATACTTGCACCAAATTAAACAATATAGAAGAGAAGGCAGGCTTATATATTACCAGGATGAAACGTGGGTAAACGAAGGCAAGTATTGAATTATGTGGTAATTAACTTTTTATAACCTATCTTTTCTTCAAAGTATTAGTCGGAAATCGAATTCTGTACTTATGTAATACTTAAATTAACTTTGTTAATAAATTTTTGTTACCAAAATGAATAAATAAATAAAGAAATCCATGTTTACAGGTAATATTTTTCAATTTATATGCATATATAACTGTCCTCATGTATAAGTGAAATATTAAATATATTTTTATTTTCAGGACATACCGTCAATAAAGTGTGGTGTGATACCAACATTCAATCTTCACGACAAGCTTTCCTCGATGGCTTGACAACAGGGCTTAAGGCACCAACAGGCAAAGGGGGGGCGACTTATAGTTAGCCATATAGGGAGCGAAGAAGGATTTTTGGAAGATGGTTTATTAGTTTTTGAGGCAAAAAAAGGCTTGGCAGATTACCACAAGGAGATGACTGGGGAAGTATTTGAGGAGTGGTTCACAAAAAATACTTCCAAAATTAAAACCAAACTCGGTAGTAGTGTTGGATAATGCTCCCTATCATTCGAGGAAGGTCGAAAAAGTACCAACGAGTGCATGGAGAAAAGGCGATATCCAAGCGTGGTTGACTTCAAAAAATTTAAATTTTGAAGAAAAAATGCTAAAAGTTAATTTATTGGAAATTGTGGGTCAGGAGAAATACAAATATCAACAGTGTATTGTAGACGAGATGGCCACAGCACAAGGCATTACTGTGCTTAGACTGCCCCCATATCATTGTGAGCTCAACCCTATTGAATTGGTGTGGGCTCAAGTGAAGGGGCATGTCGCAAGACACAACAGAAGTTTTAAAATGGCGGAAGTTAAAAAACTATTACTGGAAAGTATAAGTAGTATTACTCCTGATAAATGGCAAGAATGTATCAGCCATACAATCAAAGAAGAAGATAAGATGTGCACTCTCGACGATTTCATTGACACAGTCGCAGACTCTTTAATAATTCATGTCAGCGATGATGACGATGATGAAGATAGTGATATAAGTATTAATGATGACTAAAGATTTTAATAAAAATATGTTATTTTTACTTGTGCATTTTTTACTGTTTGTAATGAAAAGGGACGTAATTATCACTCGCCGTAAAACCATGTAGAGTACCGCACTTAATAAAATGGATACATTTACTAACAAATAAAATGTATGTATAGACTCAGATGTTCAGACACGTATTGAAATTGAAAAATGTGCCCGGCCAAAAAGGTTTGTAATCTCTGACATGTCAAAAAATGATAGCTGTCAGAATTCTACGGAATGAAAAATCAGAGTTTAGTGATCGTTCTCCTGTTCTCTAACCTTCATGGTACAAAACGTAGGAAAAGCTAACGAATGACTGCAAAACTTCAAAGCAGACTGTCATTGACAAACACGTTTTTTTTAAATATATTTTGGCATGGCTTCTGGGCCTTTAAGTCATTGTAAAACTCGTTCCATCTCCAAAAGTCTATTAAAAATGATAAACATATTAAAATTACTTTTTTCCTGGCTTTATGAGAATTAGCGATACGAAATAAGCAAAAAAAGAGCAATTTTATAAGATATTTTACATCACTAGAAGCGTTCGAAAATTTTCAGGTCAAAATTGGACATGGTTCAAAGCACATTGAATTAAACTATTTATACGGATTTTATCGCGTTTAATTACATTTGAATTCACGCGGGGACTGAGATAATTGACGTCCCAGTGTCATAGTTAGCCCGTTTACCATGAGTTTTATAATATTAATTTTTGGTCCGTTCTTTAACGAACAAGCTTGCGGTGTCTTGAAATCTTGCAGTGGTATGCTCGGGTTTTGATTTCATTTTGTTAATTATAGAATTACAACCCTATAACTAATACGGCTAAAACAACTAGCGATTTAATAAAAAGAAATACTCTGAACAATTAAATCTCGACGTGAATTCGATAATATCATCATGTGCTAAACCATCGAGGTTGTCTGGGTTACCGAAAATACACTAACCAAACGGTCCACTACGACCAATAGTGAGCCAGATCGATACACCGACTTAAAAGTTGGCTCAACGCTTGGCAAAATACTGTCCATACTGAGAGAACATACCAGAGCACACACAAGGTATTCATACCATTTTGTTAATGAGATAAAAACCCTACATCTCGCTGACAATAAAACTATGGTCAGTTTTGATATTCAGTCAATATTTACATGCCTACCTATTGATGAAAAATCATATTCAAAAGTTAATCACTTAGGCATGTCATCTGCGGTTGTTTGGCTCTCTCTAACTCTGAGTACTTGCATATACACAATCTAGTAGCTAGTATTTTACACCGTTCTCGATACCTAAAATACGGGGAAACTGTGTTATTATAAGTACTGACATATGACATAATGACAGCCCTAGCTAAGCTTTACTGGGACCGAGCCGTTGTCATAGACGGGACAGTTTTTGGGAACTTTTTCAAAGTTTTGAATATTTTTTTCGACATTACCGTTCCGTATGATGAGAACCACGTGAAAGCCGAAACAGAAACATATCTGAATGTAGCTCATGAAGGGACTGACATACGAGTATCGACTGAAATTATTCTTGTAGGCGTCACTGTGAACGGGCTAATCCCGGTTAGCCTTTCGAGTTATCTGAGGCAACTGGGTCTCCGTGGCGGACCGCTCCAATGTCAAATGCAGAAGATGGTTCTCCTCGATACCGCCTGCATCGTCATTCGGTTTCTTTCTCTTTGTCACTTTTTTATGCATGGGGTAATATGCCTACGCATACCCGCCTCGCGTGGGCAAGGACCAGTTTTGTTGGACTCGCACCGACTAAAACCCCATGGTGTACCTTCATCGCATATTGGCAGGGCTACAGGAACGCTTTCGCATACGTCCGCGGCCCCTCCAGCGCTGGTCGCCCCATGGGGTTCCTCCTCGGGAGAGGACTACTCCCATTCTACTTCCTAAGTAGGGCACACCAGAATACATGGCGCATCCTTCCGCCGCGGCCTACATTTTCAGGTGCGCAACAGACGCTCTCGTGTCCGATGCACGAAGGCCATGGGACCAGGAAAAACGAGCACTCAGAAGCACTAGCCCTCCTGACCCTAGTGGCGGATCTGGTCTATAGCTGCGCCGCCCAGCAAGATTCGGCTGTGAAGGGTGGGGAGAACGGCGCCTCGCAATACCGACACTCCTCTCCCCGCGCAGCCCCACCATCACCGTATCAATAAACGGTGCAGCCCCGTCAGAGTCGCCGAGTATAGGGCGAGTGGTGCATCGCCATACCAGCGCCCCTCTTCCTCCGCGACTACACCTCGGCTGCAGCGATAGTGAGAGAGGGCACCCTTCTCGCCTCAGCCCACCGACACACATCCAAAGTGCTAGCCAAGCCCACTCGGAGTGGTCCCTACACATCGGGCCAGCCATGTGGGTTCCTTTTGGTCCACCTCGGGTCACCAAGCCACGGCTACTAAGCCACCCCACCACTATAAGGCGGGAACCCGTTCTGTGGGGTTCCCTTTCCCCCTAGCCCTCGGCCGTTTGGTCTGCCCTGCCGAGGGCTACCATCTGGTTAGGCTTTTATTTATTTATGATAAATCGATTTATTTATGTTAATACGTTTATTATTTATTATTAATTTATGTATATTTATTTATTGATTGAGAATGCTCTATAAATATCCCAAATATAATATTTTTTTATGTGTAAAGGAAAAAGTGAAAATTCTGTTGTAGCTTAAGGATTATAATATTAATAAAAGAGTGTAAATTTTTTAGGTTGATTTCAGAACAAAGAAGTTGCCGACAAAATAGGAAAGAGGTATGTGTGCCGTCGTCCAATAACAATTTCAGCCGATTTAATTATTTCCATTTTCGATTATTGTACGGTTGAGGGTGTATTAAATAAACATCACTTGAGAATTTTGGTGAGGCCATCGTTATTTCGAGGGCCGTTACAAAGGAATTTGATACTGTTTGGAATGCTACCTTAATTAGTAAACTTCCTTTGCAGGAAAATTTTATAGTGAGTTATATGTAGAGTATACGAGATTCATTATACCACATCAAAGGCCACCGCTACAGAGCCTCTGTCGCTACTTACTACACCTACCGAACGATATGGTATAGCCTCTTACGACACCCACAGGACGCCACTACACGGCCGCTGTCAGTTTCTCTATTATAATGAGAATTTTATTCCCTAAATGAAAAACTAAACTAAACATTTGTCTAATGATTTCTTATATTTACGCGAACACCACACTTTGAAATAATACTAGTTTTTACGGATTTTATCGCGTATATTTAACTATAAATACCCGACGTTTCGAGCGCTTTACAGCACCCATGGTCACGGGGAGGACTGAGATGTTCAACGTTCAAATGTCATAGTTAACAGCGGTTACCATAGATAAAAATTTAACTTTTGTTCCGATCTACACAGTATGAACTTATGGTATCTTGAAGTGTTGCAGTTGTATGCTTGGGTTGGGATTTAATTTTATTTATTATAGGATCCCAAGCAGATGGTAGCACCCAGCCATCTTCTCTATTGAAATTAGGATGTTTTTTTATTTCAATAGCCTCGCGAATCATCTTGGGAGGGAATCGGTGTTCTTTAGCGAGGATTTGTGGTCTATCAAATCTGATGTAGTGACGGGGGCGATCCTGTACGTGTTCACAGACTGTAGACTTCGACGACGACGATCGGCGCTCCGGGATATATATATATATATATATATATATATATATATATTTTTTATGGTGTGTGTGTGTGTGTGTGACCATGATAAATGACTTGCAATTGTACACACAAGCGAGTATTGACGATATTTCTACAGCGGTGGACATACTTAACAGGGACCTTGAGTACATTAAGAACTGGTCTGACAGGTTTGGCCTAATAATAATAATAATAATAATATTCCACAACTATCACACAACGCCATCTAGTCCCAAGCTAAGCAGAGCTTGTGTTATGGGTTGGGTACTAGACAACTGATAAACATACTTATATATTTCTAAATACATAAATATTATAGATAAATTACACCCAGACACAGAACAAATGATCGTGCTCATCACACAAACATTTGTCCTGGGTGGGAATCGAACCCACGACCTCCGGCATAGCAGTAAGGGTCACTAACCACTAGACCAACAGAACCCTTCGAAGTGTCAGGCCATAATAATTGGTAGCCGTCCGATGATCCAGAGATTGAAAACAGTAGCTCTACCTCCTATCTTTTTTAATAGTACTGAGATTCAACTGTGTTCCACTGTGAAGGATCTAGGTTTATTAATTGATTCTACTTTGAGTTAGTAAGCTCAAACAACGACCGTTAGCCAGAAAGTCACTGGTATCCTGCGTTATTTCTATCGCCTAAAAAATTTTCTACCATCTGATATTAAGACAATGCTTGTGCAGAGTTTAATTTTTCCCCTAATCGACTATGGTGATGTGTGTTATTTCGACCTGAATGCAGATCTTCTCAACAAATATGACCGTCTTCTGAATAACTATATTCGATTCATTTTCAATCTTCGAAAGTATGACCATTTATCCACGTATCGATCTCATTTAAAATGATTACCTATTCGTCAACGCCGTAGTTTGCGTGCACTCACCACCCTTTATTCTATCCTGATTTCTCCAACTTCCCCTTCCTACTTATCTCCTTACTTTCAGTTGCTTAGTGCTACTCATGAGAGAAACCTCCGATCTACTAACAACCTTCTTCTCCTATGTCCCTCCCATAGCTCTGGACTTGTTCATTCTTCTTTCCACATTCAATCTAATCTCCTTTGGAACGCACTCCCTCTCGAAATCAGGACGGCTAGCAATCGGTACGCGTTCAAGATGAAGGTTCGGGAACACTTACTTAATAAATTGGCAGAATCATCATAGTAACAGTTTGTATATATATATATATATATATATATATATATATATATATATATATATATATATATATATATATATATTTATATACATATATGTGTATGAATATTAATATATTTTTATAATAACATGTAAATTTGTATATCTTTATGAGTTTATATACATCTGACATTATAATATGTACTTATGTATAGTAC
This sequence comes from Parnassius apollo, assembly GCA_907164705.1. Taxonomy (NCBI): domain Eukaryota; kingdom Metazoa; phylum Arthropoda; class Insecta; order Lepidoptera; family Papilionidae; genus Parnassius; species Parnassius apollo. Next base: position 1,394,310 of record CAJQZP010000288.1, on the reverse strand, counting down.
ATTTTTATTATCTTAGTTATTTTATATTTCATTTTATTATAATTAATTTTATCTATTTTTTGCGATGTACCATTTATATCTTATGTATTTTATTTCCATGTATTACAATTTTTTTTGTTATTTTATTTTAGTATTCGCATATTAACTTTCTATTACACCTACTTCATTCTATCTCTGCATCATCCTAAGGTAGCCTGGGAGAGAATGCCTTAGGCATTAAGTCCGCCTGTATACTGTTGTATTGTGTGTTGTGTATATGAAGTTTTAAATAAATAAATAAATAAATTCCAATTCAAAAAATTCCAATGCAACCGTACACACAACATCACTTTATTGCGTATTAATCCGGGTTTCGCTACAGTCTTAGGAGCTTGATTACCCTTTGACCATGATCTTTTTCGCACGTTATTGTCCCAGGTGATCCACTTTGTATCAACAGTGATCAATCTTTTTAAAAATGGTTCATTTATATTACGTTTTAATAGATAATCGCAATTTAGTTTGTTTCAGTTTCTGTACTGTATCCACCCAAACATCGAACTTTCTACATCTATTGATCATATGCGACGTCACCTCTGAGGGTATAGATGGAATGCCTCTTTTCCTCCAAAAAAGAGTCTCTGGTTCTCCAGACTTACCACACTAAACAAAAGCCTTAAGCTTCCATTTCATGCTGGTATTCTGTGAGATTTGAGAATTCATTCTTTATTTTCTACGTTATGTTAATTCGCTGACTTTTATTATAGTTACCTTTGCAAATCGGTTTTGCAAAATAGCTTCTATTCAAGTTTTAATATTTTAATGAACAAAAATATATATCTAATTGAATATAAACTGAAAGTTTCGAAGACGCTTCAAAGTTTGTATCTTTTCCTTAAAATCTTGAAAATTGCATATTTTATTCAATGACAATGGCAAGGAAGAAGTGTCGCAGCAAAGTTTATCTGCGATTGAAACACTATTTAATTATGTAATTGTAAATTATTGTACTTTGTAAAGAACTTCTCCTAATCAAGTTATTAATAAAATTTTGAAGATTGCATTTTATTCTTCCTGTAATGCGTTAAGATCTCTTAAAGTAGCGGGGGCAGGATTTCTATTCCTTGTTAGTCTTCAAAGCTTATTCTATAAATGCTCTATGGGGTTTAAGTCGTGCAAGCGTGCCGGCCACTCCATAGCATTGATTTCAATTTCTCGATGGTATTCGACAACTACGACAGTAGTATGGGGGCGTGCATTATCATGCATAAAACAAATCTATCTCCTATATAGGATTTAATGGCTCTATAATTTCTTCCAAAATCTCGGTTACCTATCGTACCGCTATTAGTGACCCATTCTCAATGACGTGACATGGAGTTATGCATCTTCATAGAAAAATCTACCCACACCATAACTGACCTTACACCATATGGCTTTTTCCATGAGTGTGCCTCTCTCCCGGATATTTTCCGACTTCAATTTATTGACTGGTTTCAATTAAAGTAAACGGCCCTAGCAACTTTAGTGGTGTTATCTGATATTCTTAATTTATTACCAGTAATGATTCATACTTAACACGATAAAGAAGTCAGTTAAGGTAAAAATTTAAATAAAACCTAAATTTTAATTAAAATTCAAAAGTTGGCAACATTTTTCACCTTAGGAAAAAATGCAATATTACTCAATAATTATATAAATTGAATTAAATGAAATTCGAAAAAAAGGAACATCTCAAAAATTTTAATATTTGTGGCCAGTGCGTACGATAATTATAACATAAGTAATGAAACCTTCTTTTTGAGTTACTCTAAATTTTTCGATGAGTATATAAGCAGAAAGTTAAGTGCAATAATATGTGTGATTTATATAAGCTAAAGGTAGACAAAGGAGTACGGTACATCTGATAATTGCTCGCCAGTCGTCAACGGATGAAGCGCGTGCTTTGTCTTAGGTGTTTACAACGTCATTAGTATGAAAGACGATGTTATCTAGGGAAGGTTGCAGCATTCATACACAAACTGTTTACGCCTGATTATTTTGATTTCAGTATTGTTCTCATGGTCGATTACAACCTTAGTATAATAAATAATAGTAAAAACCTTAGTATAATAAGCTTATCTGAGCGGGGCTTAGTGTAGTGTTTTAAGTTTAAATGGATAAAATGTACAATTTGCTTGGATGTTGATATCAAAGACGCAGGAAAAATCACAAAAAACCCAGACAGGATTGGACACACTATGAAAATGAACGTTTTGCAATTATAAGAAATGAGATTCCCGCTGCAGAACATATATCATGTTTCGTATCTTTAAATATATTATACTGTTATTTTATTCTTCTTATATCTCAGGCTTATATATCTATACATATTAAAAGTTGCACAATTATTATAGCACAAAAGTGACTAACGTGTAACATACAGTCCACATATGCAAGTGGATTTTGGCAGAAATATAATCATTTAAATTAACTCAAAGAAGTTTCCTTGCGGCGGTAACAATCTGAATTTGCTCACGAAATTATTAATTCTATAGTCAGTTTTTTATAAAACTTAAATGATAAACGAATTTATGTTCACTTGATGTTAAATGGCTATTGCAGCTCATACACACCAGCAACCAAGTTCAAACAAAGAAGGCTAGAGATGCGTTGTCACCGCTGAGGATTAACATGGAATGCCTAACAGCCTGTAATTAAACTGGCCACTAAACCCTTCTGACCGGAAGCCAGTAGTGCAGACACTGTTATTTAATTATTTGGGTTAGGTATGATTTTAAGATATGAAACCTTTAAACAAATCTTCATCATCATCAGTACAGCTCTTATCTTATAAAAGTATACTGAATATACGACTCATACAGATGTTTGAACATCTTACGTGGTACCTTCTACGTGGTAGAGCCACGCTGCAACTATATAATTGCGCGCAATAAATAATGCCACTAGCGCTATCTAGTATCGAGTAGCTGAACTAGGAGAGCTTTCTAGAGAATTCCATACTGGAACATTCTACACCTAGTCGGTCGGGACCGGTGTGTGCTCAAACATTATAGATGTTTTAGTAGAAAAGGCCCTATAAATTGCCAGTAAGGACCGCGACCGAGACAGTATTGAAGCAATGACGAACAATACTTCGAAGCGATATATTTGCGAATTGTGTTTTATTATTTGTGTGTTTAAGTTGTAATTGGTGTTCGGTAATTAAAGTGTCAATATTGGTAATTCAAATGGCAATTTTTATTACCACGAACCCCAAGCTGGTAGACTGTAAACACAAATGGGTCGGTTCGACCGGGGTACCCGACCAAGCGCTCCCAGAATACCAGCGAAAATTAGCAGCTTAAAGCTGTTATTTTGTACGGCAAATGTAGAGAACCAGAGACCCTTTTTACTGGAAACGAGGAATTGCATCTTAGTCCTCACGTGTGACAACGCATCTGCACTTTGATTCTTAAACAAGGATAAATGCATTGATTTATATATTATACTAGATTAGTAATTACCACGCCAAAGCGTTGCCACTGCACATATGGAGGCAGCCATATGTGCAGTGGCAACGCTTTGGCGCCAAAAAAGCCAGCTAACATCAGTTCAGTGTTCAATGTGACGCCGACAGAGTTGAGCCGAACGAAAAATGGGTAAATATAAAAGAAAGCGATTCAAGGTCACAAAAATGTAATAAATCAAGCGGAATCATTTTCCACACATAAGTTTTAGTTCATGTTTTCATACAAACGTAAAAACCTAAAATAATTAAATAAAATTATCGAATATTGTGATTAAGATAAAATGTTGCCACTTTTCCGCCTTTGTGAATATCCTGCATTAACGAGAGACTATATAATTAATGAAGTAAGTTAATTTTTTTTATATGCGAACAGCTATGCAGGTCTAGGGAAAGAACCAGTATCACTGCGACCTATAAGATCGCTGCTATGGCTATAATTCACGGCTAAGTTCTTCTAAGTTAATTTGTTACCTCGGATTTTAAATATTTAGGAAATTATAATAAAAACTGCGTTTTAACATTCATACAAAATAATTATTCTTATTTTAGTTTATTCATGAACGATCTATTAAATATATTTTATTACCTATTTTATATTAATAATCTTATATTTATTATAATTTTACTTTTATATAAATTTTATATTTGATATTTATTATATTTTACTAGCTGTTCCCCGCGACTTCGTTCGCGTGAATTTTATTACGATTGAATTCCATGTATTTAATTTTTTTGCGAATGAAGCCAATTCTTATTCTAAAATAAAAATAAGACTGAGTTACTCCTTATAACATCAACTGATGAACAAATTATTTCTTAACTCTTATATTCTTAATCAAGTAGCACATAATTTCTATGTATCATCAAGTTTTTTTGTGATTTTTTTGTTAATATTTTTTACTTATTTTTTTGTTCTATTTTAATTTTGTGTATTTTATTTTTATTAGAAATATTATTATATTATTTGTAAAAAGATAATATTTACAAAACATAAATTTATTAGTTCAAAGCTTCCCTGTAAACTATATTTGATGTTGTTTTATTTTGTGGCAGCAAAATATCCTCGGTATATGAGGTAGTTGACCAGCTGATAGGCCGGTGATGATGGTCGTTACAGTTAAATTTTCCTTCACTTAATAAGTAGCCTCATCCCATTGCACATACTCGGGGTGCTTTGCATATTTTACCATGAAAAAGTAGTTATTGTGACATAACTGTAATAGTTAGATATATGGTATCGCAGACTTTTTTGTAGATATTGATTTCTTCTATAAAACTGTAGTACATCACTTTACTCTATTGTCAATATTTTCCGCAGCGTATGCGATATAAGGATTTTTCGGCGTTACTATTGCATAATTTAACATGAAAAGTAGTTATTTTGACATAACTGTAATAGTTAGATATATGGTATCGCAGATTTTTTTGTAGATATTGATTTCTTTTCCCTTTACTCTATGTCAATAGTATGCGATATAAGGATTTTTCGGCATTATCATAATTTAACTGAAAAGTAGTATTTGACATAACTGTAATGTTAGACATATGGTACCGAGGACTTTTTTGTAGATAATGATATCCTCTATAAAACTACATCATTTTGCTCTATTGTCAATAGTTTCCGTATCGCACGATATAAGGATGCTTTTGGTATTTTTTTCATGCCGTGGGTTACATTAACGAAGTTTTTATACGGGTCCCTAATTTTTTGAAAATATACTATAGCCTATGTTCATCAGGGATAATGTAGAATTCCATTGGTGAAAGAATTTTTCAAATCGGTCCAGTAGTTTTGGAGCCTATTCAATACAAACAAACACATTTTTCCTGTTTATAATATTAGTGTAGATGTAGATTACCTATTTTATATTGTTTGATTTATTAGTACATGATATGATAAGGATATTGAACGACGAGTGAATGCAGGAAATAAAGTAAACTCTCTCTAAAGGGGCTCTACACTCTATTGTGAAAAAGGCACGTATGGCAATTCACAATGCTGTATTAGTCCCTACTTTAACGTATGGTAGTGAAAGTTGGGTGTGGAGGAGAAGCACGTGAGTAGAATAAATGCAGTAGAAATGCAGTCGCTAAGGAGTATGTTAGGGCTGAATCTGAGTGACAGGGTGAGAAACTGTGTGGTAAAGCCATGTGCAGTTAATTATAGTTTGGTTGTAGCAATATGATGCGGTGACCAGGACTAAGAAGGTGAATGCTTCAGTGCGTTTGGTGATGTAGAAAGAACAGGAAAGCTACTGACAAATGTGAGACATTCATCACAGACTCAAGGTTGACAACGGATCTGAGATTTGGTATGGACGATGAGTAGATGTCAAGGCCGCTCAGCGAGCTATGGAGTGGGCTGTGCTCGTGTAGTTTCTCTGTGTGGTAGACTAGAAATGAGGATATCCGCAGTAAAACCAGAGTGACCGCCATAGCCCAAGGGATTCTAAGCTGAAGTGGCAATGGGTTGGTCATATAGCTGAAGAATAGATGAAGATAACCGATGGGGAAGAAAGGTCCAGAGTGATCGTTATATAGTATCGGTAAGCGTAAGTGTGGTGCCTACTAGATGGAGTGACGACCTGGTAAGATATGCAGGAAGTCGATGGATGCAGGTGGCTCAGGACCGTGCTTTGTGACATAACTTGGGGGAGGCCTATGTTCAGCAGTGGAATTGTGAAGGGCTGTAATGATGAATGATGATGACAAAGCAAATATATGTTGCAGAAGTGAATGGAAGAGTCGGAAAGGGACGTCCTAGGCGAAAGTCTGTCGACCAAATTGGCGAAATATTAAAAATGGGCCAAATTAAGAGTACCCTTAACCGACGAGCATGTATGCGTAGGTATATGGATGTGAAAGAGGCGAGGGAGGTATGTCAGGATCGTGATAAATGGAGGTCTGTAGTCTCTGCCTACCCCTCTGGGTGACAGGCGTGAGTGTTTATGTTTTATTTCATCAGTTATGCTAACTTCCATTCACCTGATAAGAAAATATACTTTTTTGAAATAAAAACAATTGACTGCAGCTTAAAAAGCCCCTTTTTATTGCGTATTATGGGCTAAATTCCATATAGTAAGCCCTTTGAGTATTCAACCATAATACTCAAAAAGTAAGCCACACCAACCCGCCATTGCATGTTTGGTGTGTCTATCTTTATCTAATCTTAGCGACAGTATTGTTTTCGCAACTTGTGTAAGTGAGACATATATATGTTTATTTAAAATGTTTAGTAATTTCAAAGCTACGTCGTCGCGGTTAGATAGTGGTTCCACTTTTTTCGACGCGCGGTAATGTGGTTTGCTCCTTTAGTTTTGTATAACTCAATGGACAAATGTAGATGTCTATGGGCAACAGCGTCAACTTACCATTAAGTGGGCTGTGTGCTCGTTTGTTACCCTTATTCTATAAAAAAATATATCAGGCATGCGGCTTTGCTCAAAATGTTTTTTTCACTGCTTCTACTTCACTTTTTTTGTATCCGTAGGGCTCAAATTTAAGGCAAGCGCTTAACCTCTGAGCTATCAGGGCTTTTCTTATTAGGGAAGTATTGATCAGTCGCTGTGCTTGGCAGGTGAAATGGCACTTAGGAGATGGCTTTCTTTGCGTTCCCTTTAATTCAATTCTTACAACACCCATGCGGTTGTATGAAACATGAAAATGCTTTTATTCCAAAAGATGTTAGCATATTTCGCTAATACCATTGAAAATATGTAAGAAAAGAAAGGAAGAATTATAAATAGAATACCAAAAAAATAAAGTAATTTTTTTTTGGTTTAATTCAAAACATAATACTTGCCGAAAAAACGGAAAGAGCTATCCATGCCGCTGTCCAATGACAATTTCAGCCGATTTAATTTTGTTCATAATCGAGTTGATACTTATCGAGGAATATATTCATTGCTAAACATAGTGTATTGATTGTAGTCATGTATCAATCATGAATGATTCGTTCGTTTGAGCAGGTACGCTTTAAAAGTATTGATGGTTCATTCATCTGTTTTTGAATCTATGGTATTAACAATGTGAAACAATTGATGGAATCTTTTTAACTCGTGATTGGTGTGAATTGTGATTTTCTTTTTATAAAAGAGGGGGCAAACGAGCATGCGGCTCACCTGATGTTAAGTGACTACCGCCGCCCATGATCAACCGCAACACCAGGGGAATTGCAGGTGCGTTGCCGGCCCTTTAGAAAGGAGTAAGCTCTTTTCTTGAAGGTCCCCAAGTCGTATCGGTCCGGAAAAATCGCCGGTGGTAAACTATTCCACAGAGAGGTTGTACGCGGAAGAAAACTCCTATGGAAACGTACAGTGGTGGACCGCCAGGCATGCAGATGGTGTGGATGGTGTCGGGACGTTTGCCGCGTAGTGCATTCATGAAATTCGGCGGCTGGGATTAATCCCAATTTTCCGTTCCTCAGAGCACTCCCCAAGGTATATGCGAAAGAAAATGCAAAGAGATGCAACATCTCTTCCCAGCGCCAAAAAATCGAGCCGATCGGAAAGCACACGGTCGTCGACGATTTGAGCCGCTCTGCGCTGGATGCGGTCAAGTGGAAGGAGCTGGTATTGGGGAGCCCCAGCCCAGAGATGGGAACAGTATTCCATGTGCGGCTGAACCTGCGCCTTATAAAGTTGCAGGCGGTGTGATGGCATGAAATACTGTCCCGCTCTGCTGAGCACGCCAAGCTTTTTAGAGGCCAATTTGGCCTTCTCTTCCAAATGACTACGAAACTGCACGTCACTCGATATGTCGATGCCGAGGATTCCGATACTGGCTGAGGCAACAAGGGGAGTGCCTTGAAACTGAGGAGATACGACAAAGCGGTTCTTTTTAGCGGTTAACGTGCAAACTTGTATCTTCTGAGGGTTATACTGGATTAGATTTAGTCGCCCCCAATCCGAGACTCTGTTCAGCAAAGACTCGACTTCAGACACAAGTTTGTCCCGGTGCTCGGAGACGTTTTCCCGAGAATTATTGGCTCGGCCGGTGTAAAGAGCATCACCAATGCTGTCATCTGCACAGCAATGAATGTTACGGGTTTGCAACATATCATTGATATGCAGAAGAAACAGCGTTAGCGATAGCACGCAGCCTTGTGGAACACCAGCATTAATAGGCTTGCAATCGGAGCTTGCACCGTCTACAACGACCTTGATGCTCCGATCTACAAGAAAGCTGGTGATCCAATCGCACAATTTCTCGGGAAGCCCATAGGAAGGGAGCTTCGAAAGAAGCGCTTTGTGCCAAACCCGATTGAAGGCCTTCGCAATGTCCAAACTAAGGGCCAATGCCTCCCTCTTGGACTCTACTGCCTCCGCACATCTGTGAGTTAGGTAGACCAGAAGATCACCAGCTGACCGACCACGGCAAAAACCGTATTGGCGATCACTAATCAGCTGGTGATACTCAAGGTATCTCATGAGCTGGCAGTTAACAATGGACTCCATTGTTTTGGAGAACAAGGAGGTGATGGCGATAGGCCGGTAGTTGGACGGGGCTGAGTGGTCGCCTTTTTTAGGGATCGGGTGGACGAAAGCCATCTTCCATGATTTTGGGACTACGCTTAGGGAGTAGGAGTACCGGAAAAGACGCGTTAAAACCGGTACCAACTCTGGAGCACACGTCCTCAGCACAATTGGGGGGATTCCGTCAGGCTCACTTGACTTGTGGATGTCCAGGGAGAGGAGTGCTTTGCGAACCAGGCGCTGTGTGAACTGCACTTCCGGCATGGAGCACTCACACCGCGGGATGGTCGGCGGCGTACTTCCCCCGTCATTGAGAGTCGAGTTGGATGCAAAGAAAGAGCCTAGCAGATCGGCTTTCTCCTTTGCGGTATGGGCCAGTGAGTCGTCCTCCCTGTGCAGAGATGGAAGAGATGGCTGACAGAAATTCCCCTGAACAGCCTTGGCGAGAGACCAGAATGCACGGCTTCCAGAAGAAAGGCGAACTAGTTTCACGCCAATTCTGCCTATGTGCTCTGACTTTGCCTTGGCAATGACTCTTTTGAAGGACCTAGAGGCGGAATTATACTTCTTTTTTAGAGCTCTGGTGTTTACATCCCGGGACGTTGATGTGTAATGTTGGGGTTCCTAATGGGTGTTATTCAAGGAAACGACTACATTAGTTACGTACTATTTAATGAATGCCTGGTAATAATCTAAAATAATGCATATAAGGTATAGTGCAAACTCAGCATACGTACGGTTATAAAGTAGCGTACTTACTTACTAAACTAAAGGAGCATACATATTAGACTTACACTTCACCTCCCGAGGAGATAGAAAAAAAAAGAACTAGGTACATTCTTTTTTTTACATAATTTTTACTAGATATTTACTTGAAGTATCATCTTTTAAAATAATAGTGTTTAATAGACATAAGTTACTTATTACAAATAAAATGGTACATACGTTTATCCTTATCATTATACATTGCAATGTTATCTAAAATTAAATCTTACATTCAAATCTATTGACAAAAAGGCCTAGTCCTATTCTTATGTACTAATTCAATTTTATTATTTTTAATTATTTTTACGTTGCAACCTAAATCTTCCATAACTGTATAGGGACCTTTAAATATTGCATCTAATTTACTACGTGCTTCATTTTTTTACTAAAACCAAATCATTTTTCTCATATTTTGCAGAATTGACAGACTTATCATATATTTCTTTCCGTTTATGCTTATTAATCAGCAAATTTTTCCTTGCATCTTCATGAGCTAATTGTAACCTGTATTTTAATTGTAATGGATAATTATCTATATTATACAATGGTTCTACGGTATTACTTATGCTATCGGGTATTTGACAAAGTTTTCCAAAAACAAGTTCATATGGCGTGTAATTTGTTTCTGAATGGACTGTGTTGTTAAAACTGAAGCATCAAAATGGTAACCAATAGCTCCATGTATCCGTATGATTGTCACACTGGATCCTTAAAAATGCACTGATGGTGATAGGCTGTAGAAGATAATTTTTCTATATTAAATATTTTACAAACCTGTTCCATGGTTGCAGAAATAAATTCTGTTCCTCGATCTGTAGCTATTGTCGTCGGAATACCAAATCTTAATATGAACTGTCTAACAAATGCATCTGCAATGGACACTGTTTCTTTGTTTTGCAAAGGAATAGCTTGTACAAATTTTGTTAACTCGCATTGCATAGTCAATATATAACAATTACCATTTTCGTCTCTATCTAAGGGTCCCACTACATCTAAGTATATCTTTTCAAAAGCCGAGGAAGCTGTTGTGGTAATTTCCATCGGTTCTTTTGTGTTACGAAAATATTTATGTTTCTGACATTTTGTACACTTTTTAACAAATTCCTGGACATCCTTGTCGATACTTGGCCAATAGTATCGACTTTTGATTGTATTTATCATTCTGCGCACTCCAGCATGACCGCTGGATGGCAGTAAATGAAAGTCATTCATAATAAGTGTCTTTTCGTTGTCGTCATCTATTCTTTTTACGCCTCGTAATATGCATATTCGCGGTCCGGACCAATTACTAAGTGTTGTTATTTCATCACAAACACTTTTGATAAATTCTATATTATCATTATTTTTAATTATACACACTTCAGTGATACGTATCTTTTCACAAAAATTGTTTAATTTCTGCACAAATTCGGCTCGCGAGAAATGCGCCTTGAAATCAAGATTAATGTATAGTGTCTTTTTACCCTCTATAAATGTAAAACATTCAAATTCTTCAGTTATCAAGGCATTATCTCTAATTTGTTTTAATTTGTTGCCTTCAATCAAACACATTTCTACTGAATCACACGGTTTTCTTAATATATCCACAACTCTTGGTTGATCAGGCCAATTGTTAATGGATTTATTAAGATCCTTCTTTTCATCGTCATTCTTACTCTTACTTAATTCATTCAGCTTTTTCTTTTGCGCTCTGGTCATTACAGCCATTACTTGTTCATTCATACTTTTAAGTTCATCAGACGTTATACAAACTCTCGATAAAGCATCTGCCACAACATTGTCTCTTCCTTTCACATAGACTATTTTAAACTTATATTCTTCTAAAGTTAATCGAAATTTAAGTAATCTACTTGACGGATCTTTCATACCAAAAAGATATATTAATGGTTTGTGATCTGTCATTATGGTGAATTTGTTTCCATACAAGTATGGTCTGAAATACTTAACGGACCACACTATTACCAAAAGTTCTTTTTGAATAGTTGGGTAGTTTCTTTCTGCTTTATTCAAGGGTCTACTGGCATATGTAACTGGTCTGAGATCTTTATTACATAATACAGAACCAATAGCAGTACCCAAGGCGTCTGTTTGTAAAATAAATTCATGATTTTCGGAAAAATCGGGATACTGTAAAATTGGTGATGATATTAAAGCATTTCTTAAAAATTCAAAAGCGTTTTGACATTCATCAGACCAAATAAATGGTTCATTTTTCCTACTTAACTTATTCAAAGGTATTGCTATATCCGAAAAATTTCTTATAAATTTACGATAATAGTTGCAGAATGCTACAAACCGTTTTACTTCATCTGCATTTTTGGGAGTAGGATAATTTCGTAATACTTTTGTTTTTTCTGGATCTGGTAAAACACCTTTTTCTGTAACCAAATGTCCTAAATAAAGAATTTCTTTCTTTAAAAATTCACATTTCTGAGGATTTAGTTTTAAATTTACTTTTCTCAATCTCTCCATGACAGTTATTAAATTTTTGTTATGGGAAGACAGATTTCTTCCAAATACAATGAGATCGTCCTGATATACTAAACATTTATCGTAAGTTAAACCAGACATCGCTACAGACATCATACGACTAAAGGCATTAGGGCTGATCTTTAAACCCATTGGTAAACGCTTCATGCAATATTGACCAGTATTTGTAGTGAAAGCTGTTAATTTGCGACTACTAGGCTCTAAACTTACTTGATAGTAACCTTGGTGAAGGTCAAGATGAGTAAAATAAATGGCTCCAGTAAGCGTATCTAAAATTTCATTAATATTTGGTAGAGGAAATTTGTCGTCACAAATAACCTCGTTCAGTTTTCTGTAATCTACAACTAAACGCCATTTTTTCTCATTACCTTTGCTACTTTTCTTAGGTACTAATAATATTGGACTGGACCATTCACTATTTGACTCTTCGATTATATCATTTTCTAACATATTCTCAACTTGCTTAGTTATTTCTGGTTTTAGTGCCTGTGGTAACCTATAAGGCTTGACGTAAACTGGAGTGGAGTTTTGTTTTAAAACAATAGATGGCTCATAAATATTAGTTGTCGTTAACTTATCTCCTTCCAAATGAAAAATGTCAGAATATTTTGCACAAATTGCTTCAATTGATTGTTTCTCTTCTCCGTCTAAATAATTTAAATTTAATTCAGATAGCAAAGTTTTAACCCTGGTAACGTCAATATTGGTCTTATTAAATTGACAAATATTATAATTATACAAACTTTTCAAATCTGGTGTGAAAGATGGCAAGTTTACTTCCTTGTCACTAACATTAAGTATTTTAACTGGAATTCTACTATTACTAACTGTAGTTATTGCGTTTGCTATAAAGACATCCTTCGTTAACTCTTTACTGCATACTACTACTTCTCCAGTTACATCCTCATTCACAATAATAAAATGAATTGATTCCGAGCGTGCTGGAATAATCATAGAATTTTTCATCCTATCATGTTCATCAACAAAATGTAGATAATGTTGTTTATTACTGTTAAAAAGTGTTAAATTATTTGAACCTAAATCAATATTCGCACTAAATTTTTCTAAAAAGTCTAAGCCTATGATTCCGTCTGCTTTTAGTGGTAGCGAATCAAAAACAAGAAAATTGTGCTGAAACGTGGCATTTTCGTATTTTAATATTAAATTTACAGAACCTTGAGATCGTCGCTGAACACCTATTCCATTTATTATAGTATTATCTCTATTAACAATGATATCTTTTGGCAGTACTTCATTTTTAATAATTGACAATGTTGCACCCGTATCAATAAGCCAATAGTATTTAATGCTTTTAATATAAAAAGTAACATATTTCGCATCACCTTGTAATGATAATATAAAATGCTTAGGATCGAAAAAACTGATTCGATGTACCTGCATTGTCGTCTTTATCGCATTGATGAGTGTCAGCTACTTTTTCTACTGGAAATGAGTTTTGACCTCGTCCACGGTTCCTAACATATCTAGAACCTCTATTTCCTCGTTGATTATTATATGAAGGACGATAATTTGCTCTAGAATTTCCGCTAGAACCTTGTCCTTGATTGTAGTGGTTATTAAATTTATGCCCACGATGGTAATTGTTACCATATTGACTACGGTAAATTCCTCTTTGACCTTGAGAACGTCTAAATTTGTGTACCGAGTGGTGTCCATTTTTAGATGCATACAAAATGTTACCTGGTGGTTGGAAAGACGTGCACTCCTCGTCTTTTGCTGCTTGTATGGCATCCTTCAAGCTGCTGAAGCCGCGTACTGAGATGATGGTGCTCATTTTTGCGCTACGCAGGCCATCTGAAAAACGTTTTATGGCAAAACTTTCATTGATTGGTTTTAAAATCGAGAATACTTCCTCTTTTCCATCTGTCTGAGTAATTGTCAACTCTGTAAATAACGTTTCTACCTCCGTACCATAATCCTCAATGGATCTCGGGCCTTGTTGAATATTCTGAAGCTTCGTCTGTATAGCCATAAATGATTTTTTGGGTAAAAGATATTTCCTCATATCATCAATTAATTCCTGGATAGTTTTGTATGAGCTTGCAATTCGTAATTTTGCATTTTCATTCAACCGACTTTTTAAAACAAAAGTAATTAATAATACTTTACCTGGTTTGTCCAGCATGTCAGCATACATCTCCACTGAGTCTATTAGGCGCTTAGTGGTGGCCTCTACACTGTCCATTACTGGGATCAAACTACACGCCACCTTTATGTCAAAATCCATTTTGCCTAAATCTACTGTAACGGGAAAAGTACACAATTTTTCTATTTCCTCGTACTTTTGTTTTATTTTCTGATAAAGATCTATTGCCGATTCCAAATTAATATCTTTACTTTTTTCAATAATTAAATATATTTTACAACAGTTTTCATATGCGCTTTTTGCTTGATCTAACTTAGTTGAAATAACATTACCCTTATATCTAGTTTGTCCCTTTTTTTACTAAATAATTACGTATTTCTACTAAACAAACATATTTTTTTTTTAAAATATCAATCATAATATTCTTAATTAAATAATAGAATTGCACAAATGTAACACATTCTACATAAATGCGAAGAAAAAAAAAGTCCGACGTTGCATTTTGTTTCCGTTTGGTGTCTTATTCCTAAATGTCCGCGCGCGGTTTTAGCACCTTTAGAATTATAGCGTTATGAAATATGATATCGCATAACCGGCTCACTCACTGATATTTATTATTTTTACGAAAAAATTAACAACCCACAACTCTTATTTTCACTTTCACTATGCATTCACTTCTAATTACTGATTCTGGTTACCTTCTGTGCGTCCTCTGATGGATGATCTGATTCTCTGCATGGTACTCATCCCAATTTCCTGCTGGATCCATGTGCGGTGGCAGGTCCTGTAGATCCGCAGGCCCACATAAACTGCTACGAGTCCAATAACGGCCAGAACAATATAGGTCACAATGCTAAGCCGCTCCACGTGGCCTCCGATTTCTTTCAACGTGGCGTCATTGTTGCCTCCAGCCGCGTTTTGGCTGAGGAAAACCTCTTCTTTTTCCACAGTTGATCGACACATTATAATATATTATTAAGTAGTTATTTAACTATACTAAAACTAACAATCCCCTTGGCAGAGTCATCTTGGCAGGGTCGCCATGTAATGTTGGGGTTCCTAATGGGTGTTATTCAAGGAAACGACTACATTAGTTACTATTTAATGAATACCTGGTAATAATCTAAAATAATGCATATAAGGTATAGTGCAAACTCAGCATACGTACGGTTATAAAGTAGCGTACTTACTTACTAAACTAAAGGAGCATACATATTAGACTTACACTTCAGATGCGTCAGCCCAGGCTTGGTAGCACTCCTGCTTATAGCATGATGCCATTTTACAGGAGAGACCAAACCATGGCTGAGATTTGCCTCCAATGGGCACCACAGAGGAAGGAATAAAAAGATCCATACCCTGAAGTACCAAATCAGCGACAGAATCCGCAACAACGTTGGAATTGTCCGGCGAGAATCAAACCCGCCCCCAAGGGTAGGATGCAAAGAAAGACCGCATCCCATCCCAATGGGCTGACCTATAGTGCCAAACACGGCGGCAGCCTGCAGAATGTAACTGCGATTTCAGCGTGAGTGGCACCACACTGCGGACAAGACAATGGTCCTAGGAGCCTAAAGGGGCGTCGACGGAAATCTGATATCCGTCCGGGTGAAAGTTCAGCAGAAGTTCCAACAAGGAAGGTGCATGATCCTCCACATTTGAAATCCGCGTAGGCGAAGTAACCAGTTGTGTCAGACCATATGCCAAGGCAAAATCATGAACAGATTTCCCCGCATGATCGGTTAAATGTGAACCAAGCCATTCGGCTTGTTAGGCGTTAAAGTCGCCCAGGATCACGAAATGAACCATTTGAGTGATCGATCCGATGTACAAGTACGCGTGACGAAACGTACTAAAATGATTCGGTCACGAGAAATGAATGATAGACACATGTCTGATTGATTGCCTCATACGGATCATATTTGTTACAGTTGCCACGATTTGCAGGCTGGTTGACGACCGCGGTTTTATAATTAAATTGTTTTCAAGAAGACGGTGCCGACTGATCCAAGTTCCGTTCATTGCTTTTACGCTGCTACTAACCGGTGATTTTAAGTTTTTTAATTTACGTAAAAGAAATTGCATGAAATATTTGTCTCCTTGGGGACAAATTATTGCGGCGATCATAATTAAGCACTTAACTTTCATTATTAACATCGAATATGCTTATTATTAGAAAATCTTACACTTATTTTAGGGTATTCTTCTATTTCTTAAAGACTCATAACAATTATTGTCACCCATACACATATATACTCGATGCCGGTCCCAAACAAAACCGCTAATCGCAACACCATAGTCAAAGGTTTGTTCACAAGATTATCGAAACGTCTCTCATAGTTTAAATGAAAAACCTAAGCCGAATTTTTATCACGTATTAAGTAATAAAAAGTAAAAGTAAAGTAAAGTAAAGTTACAGCCTATATACGTCCCACTGCTGGGCTCAGGCCTCCCCTCATTTCTGAGAGGGTTTAGGGCAAGGAAGTGTCCGCCGCGCTGCCCAAATGTGTGTTGACGAACTTCACATGTCTTCGAAATATTTTTTTTTCTTATTCCTCAGACATGCAGGTTTCCTCACGATGTTTTCCTTCACCGCCGAGCACGTGGTAAATCAGCACTTAAAATTGCAATTAACAATTTCATTGGTGCCGGCGGGGATCGAACCCGGGTTACTCGCGTTCTGTTATATTTATAGCGAGCGTTAACCACTGAGCTACCACGGCTATAAAAAGTAAAATAAAGTAAATTTACAAGAAGTGTACATCCCTTCATTTCTGATAGAGTTATAAAAAATTATACAGTATTTTTTTTATTTCTCAAACATGCTTGTTATCTCACAATGAGTTCCTTTATTATGTTATGTGTGTGTAAATTTAAGGTTGCAATAACAATGTTACAGTAGGTACGTAGGATGATAGTAGATGATGTATTCGCTTGCAAACTGCCCTGTACTTTTGTGGAAGTACTAAAAGCTGCAAGGCTGCAACCTCTTGTATTTTTATGTACTAAATAAAAAAAAGTAATAATTCGAAACTATTGGACTTCACAGAATATTTTCGTTATTGTACAAGTATGCACCTAAAAACAGAAGCATAATACTCTCTAACTTTATCATCATTATAGCCTATCAAAAGTCTGTTTCAAGGATTACAAGATACGGTCCTGATCGACTCCTGCATCTGCTATAGATGGGTCAGGGAACCTGTCGTCACTCCAACTAGAAAGGAGCTGCCCTTCACTTCGCTCACCAATACGAGACTGCCAATCTAGAACCTTTCTTCTTCATTGATTGTCGGTTTTTCGAGATACATGCCTGGCCAATTACCACTTCACTAATTCTATTGCGGATAACTGCATTACGAACTCTAGTCTCTGAGTTTTTGACGGACGTAAGTTTTCTATCCGATTTCATGTTCCACTGTAATTCCATCCTCATCAGGGGTTTGCTACTTCGAACCCAATTGCACCAATAGCTGATTCTATTTTAAAAGTAACAGAAAATTTTGAGGCATAAACTAAATACAAGAGATTGTTTTAAAACAAGTAATTGTTCATATAATGAACAATACCCTGTTTATATTATAAACCATCGCATATAGCAACTTTATTCAGTGAAGTGACGGTGTACTTAATATGTGGGAGCTGCGATAGTAGTCGTTTAATTGACGACTCGACGATTGCTTCCAGTGAAATTTGGTTTATGCCATTAGAGGGAAATGAAGGGTTCATCCTCCGTGCAGTAACCGTAAGTTCTAGACATTTCTAAAATAAAAAAATGAACTACTATTTAACAACAGTCGAGGACTTTTATAATCATGATGCCAATATTATACGATACAATTGCTTAAGCTTACATCATCTATATGGGACTCATCTATTTATATCATCGATTGTAGAAAAGACGTTACATTTTTACCAATTTTTAATGTTTGATGATAGTCTTGTATCTTTTTCCAGCTTTATAGTGGAAATTTTTGAATTAACTCGTAATATTATTACGAAATTGTAATTAAAACAAAAATTATATTGAAGAACGAGGTTGTAATCCTGCTGGGATAAATAGTCAGTAATCGATGAATACCTTTACCCAACCAAACAAAGAAAGGCTGCACAGATGCCCCTCGATGTAGTAGTTGCCCTTCAGTGTGATGATTTTATCGTCTGGTACAAAACTCACTTTTCACTCTTAAAAATCTTATAGGCAAATAAATTATGTTCGTTAATGTTAATTATCGATTTCGTGCTTGCACATGCCCACTGTCACTCAAGTTGCGCTTGCCTAAATTTTACTTCTATCCATCTTTAACTATGCTGTTATATTTCCGCTATTTACATAACCGAGAAAAGCTTTAATTACAAGTTCGTGTTTATTCAAAAATATGTTTTACATTTTATGGGCTTCGCAAATATGATTTGATGGTTATGTAAACTACTCTGCAAATTTCGTAAACAACTAAATTGATTCGCAATCGGCTTTCGCAAAAATACTTATATTCTCTCTGCTTTTTGGGACATATTATTAATTCTAATATTACCTTCTATCACTAAGAAGATAGCTTTGAGTGTTTTCGTTTTCCCTTTTTCTTTAATTTATAAAAGTGAAGTAACGAACGAAATAACAAACCACCGGATGGTACTTTAAACAAAAGATGCTCTGCGGTGCATCTGTATGCGTTGTCACCATCGAGAACTATTATAATGAAACGTCACACAGCCTGTAACTATAGTGAAATTATTTATAGTAAATAAAGCTTACTTTGGAACTCATATTGAACAAGAGTATCTAATACTGAATTCATATATTTCATATAAAATAACTAATTCGGTTAAGTAACCTCTTTGAACAGAGCTACGCTGATTTTAAACCGTTTCGATATTGTTCACATAGGCGTAAATTACACGCTCATGCAGGCTGTCAGTTTTACAACAATCACGGTTGAGATTGACGAATAACCTACCGTGCAGTGATTGACGCCTGCACCTGATGCGCATAAGCGCGTAATGTACGCCTATCAGTCACCATCCGTTTTTTATCAATCATGATTGACGGAATTGATTGACGCCTGCATGAGCGTGTAATGTACGCCTAAATAGTTTACTAAGTGAAACTTCTTTATCGGCGTAGTGGAGAAATAGAGTACGGTAAAAAAAACTTTTAAATCACGTTTTCTTGTAATGTTTTACCGCTGGGGCTGCATGAGTATACTATATTATTAGTACTACTTATGTAAAATAAATAATATAAAAGAAGAATGATATGTCCTAAAGAAGTTTCACTTCGTACATGTGTACACTATTACACGCGCAAGTTTTATTTATTTTTTAGAACTAAGGTTGTTAAACGACTACACAGACCACTTTAAGGTATGTGGGAGCTGTAGGCCATAGACACCTACATCTATCATCGCTTCGGAATTAAAACGGAATTATGTATTTTCAACCCTGAGGACTTAGATGAAATGCCTCGCTGCAAGTGAAAGAGATTTTCGGTTCTGTACACTCACCGTACAATCAGCAGTATTATGTTTTTACTTCATGCTAGTATTATTTGAGAGCTATATTCTGCCCCTGTGGAGCCGACTTATTCGAGCTGCAGCACTCAACTAAAAAACAGCTGTAGCATTGTTATTCATTGCTTAATTTCTAATTTGAATCACAATAACCTTTACTTTGATTATTGTTATGCTACGAGGTACATTCTTCCTTAAAGTGTAGATGTATTTAACGTATCTAACAGTTTCTGAAAGATTACTCAGTCAACAGAGAATACCACAAAGTTTTTTACGATACGGTATCAAGATTTTTTCCAATTATATTAAATTAATCATTATTCTCTTACTTATACGCTATGCTTTGTTTATTTACATGTCATTTAATCAAAGAAGCTATGGGCTATTTGATCCAAATTTGATCGAATGCATTAACGAATCATAACAAATACTCGAAAAAACATGTTTGTATTTGGAACACTATGTCAATTTTTTTCAACAGTGGTAGAGCCACGCGGCAGCTTTGCTGTTGCACGTATGGGCCGGCTCAAACCGGGGTGGTACCACGACCTCACAGAATACCGGCGTGAAGTGGAAGCTCTGCTTCCGCGTTTCGTCTAGTGAGTGCAGGAGGCTGGAGGCCCAAATCCCCCCCCCATCAACATGGTAGCGGAATTAAATGATGCTAGACTACCCTAGGAGGTTACCAGCACCCCCGGAGAATCCCTAAATGAGCAGCCACGACCATGTTTCTCCACTCCTGAGTGTGGGTGCTCAGGCTGCCTCGCGTATTCTGGGGGGGGGGGGGAATTCCGCTCAAGACTAAAACTGCTCGGGGCAAACGGAGAACAAGATTTGCAATATCAGGGGACTTCTCTCTAACCTAAACGCCGTCCACTACCATCTTGAGATGGCAAGGCCGGCTCTGCTTTTTCTGACTGAGGAGACGCAGGTGTCCACTCCGGCTGATGTCTCGTATCGCTCCTACCCGGAGTACAAACTGGAACACTCTTTCGTGTCTCGGGCTGGAGTTTGCGTTTACATCAGAGAGGACATCTGTTCTCGACGCCTTGGCAGTCTTTAAGGTTCGGACCTGTCAATCCTTTGGCTACGTGTAGACAGCGACGGACATCCGCGCGTCTACAGGTGCCTCTATAGGTCCCATAGCGGTAATGCCGAAACAAACCGACTCTACGACCACGTCCAAATGGCTACAGATTCGTAGCTACAGCAGATCCCCTCCGCAGAGATCGTGATTCTGGGCGACTTTAACGCCCACCACGCCGAATGGCTTGGTTCACATTTAACCGATCATGCGGGGAGATCTGTTCATGATTTTGCCTTGGCATATGGTCTGACACAACTGGTTACTTCGCCTACGCGGATTTCAAATGTGGAGGATCATGCACCTTCCTTGTTGGAACTTCTGCTGACCTCTGACCCGGATGGATATCAGATTTCCGCAGAATTGGCGAGAAACTAGTTCGCCTTTCTTTTGGAACCTGTGCATTCTGGTCTCTCGCCAAGGCTGTCCAGGGGAATATCTGTCAGCCATCTCTTCCATCTCTGCACAGGGAGGACGAGTCATTGGCCCATACTGCAAAGGAGAAAGACGATCTGCTGGGCTCTTTCTTTGCGTCCTACTCGATTCTCGATGACGGGGGGGAGTACGCCGGCGACCATCCCGTGGTGTGAGTGCTCCATGCCGGAAGTCGCGCTCGGTTCGCAAAGCACACCTCTCCCTGGACATCCACAAGTCGAGTGGGCCTGACGGAATCCAGAGTTGACACCGGTCTTAACGCGTCTTTTCTGGTACTCCTACTCCCTAGGCGTAGTCGCAAAATCATGGAAGACGGCTTTCGTCCACCCGATCCCTAAAAAAGGCGACCGCTCAGACCCGTCCAACTACCGGCCTATCGCCATCACCTCATTGTTCTCCAAAACAATGGAGTCGATTGTTAACTGCCAGCTCATGAGGTACCTTGAGGATCACCAGCTGATTAGTGATCGCCAATACGGTTTTCGCCGTGGTCGGTCGGCTGGTTATCTTCTGGTCTACCTAACTCACAGATGGGCGGAGGTAGTAGAGTCCAAGGGGGAGGCATTGGCCGTTAATTTGAACATTGCGAAGGCCTTCGATCGGGTTTGGCACAAAGCGCTTCTTTCGAAGCTCCTTTACTATGGGCTTCCCGAGAAATTGTGCGATTGGATCACCAGCTTTCTTGCAGATCGGAGCATCAAGGTCGTTGTAGACGGTGCAAGCTCCGATTACAAGCCTATTAATGCTGGTGTTCCACAAGGCTGCGTGCTATCGCTAACGCTGTTTCTTCTGCATATCAATGATATGTTGCAAACCCGTAACATTCATTGCTATGCAGATGACAGCACTGGTGATGCTCTTTACACCGGCCGAGCCAATACTTCTCGGGAAAACGTCTCCGAACACCGGGACAAACTTGTGTCTGAAGTCGAGTCTATGCTGAACAGAGTCGCGGATTGGGGGCGACTAAATCTAGTCCAGTATAACCCCCAGAAGATACAAGTTTGCGCGTTAACCGCTAAAAAGAACCACTTTGTCGTATCTCCTCAGTTTCAAGGCACTCCCCTTGTTGCCTCAGCCAGTATCGGAATCCTCGGAATCGACATATCGAGTGACGTGCAGTTTCGTGGTCATTTGGAAGAGAAGGCCAAATTGGCCTCTAAAAAGCTTGGCGTGCTCAGCAGAGCGGGACAGTATTTCATGCTATTACACCGTCTGCAACTTTATAAGGCGCAGGTTCGGCCGCACATGGAATACTGTTCCCATCTCTGGGCTGGGGCTCCCCAGTACCACCTCCTTCCACTTGACCGCATCCAGCGCGAGCGGCTCGAATCGTCGACGACCGTGTGCTTTCCGATCGGCTCGATTCACTGGTGCTGGGAAGAGATGTTGCATCTCTTTGCATTTTATTTCGCATATACCATGAAAAGTGCTCTGAGGAATTGTTCGGATTAATCCCAGTCGTCAAATTTCGTGAACGCACTACGCGGCAAACGTCCCGAAACCATCCACACCATCTGGATGCTTGGCGGTCCACCACTGTACGTTTCCAAAGGAGTTTTCTTCCGCGTACAACCTCTCTGTGGAATAGTTTACCACCGGCGATTTTTCCGGACCGATACGACCTGGGGACCTTCAAGAAAAGAGCTTACTCCTTTCTAAAGGGCCGGCAACGCACCTGCAATTTCCTGGTGCTGCGGTTGATCATGTGCGGCGGTAGTCACATAACATCAGGTGAGCGGCATGCTCGTTTGCCCCCTCTTCTATAAAAAAATTATGAGATTAATATTACTTTTCATGCTTCACTATGTCACCAGCTCTTCAGCCCACTCCATATAGTTATAACTGGTAAAAGTTCGAATAGTTATTAAAATTAATTACTGCTTAGAAAACAAGAAAAAAAATAACAATAGTAATAAATTTATGTAATAAAGCAAAACAACAAATAACATTCTAAAAGTTTAGAAAAAAAAAACAATTTCGTACCGTCGTTTATGCGTATTTTAATCAGTCCGCAAGTGTGGTACAAATATATTTATAATTTGATATTTATAATATTTCAAAACATTTCCTTTTTAATAAAAAATTACGCAACACTGGTAATATCTTGGAGTTATATGCACATATGTTGCATATAAGTTGCTCATGGACTGGTATCCACAGTAGTTAAGTGTCTTATTTATGGAATTAACACATTATTACTCTTTTCCAAGTTAGTTAATAGTTAAAAAAGACAAGAAAGATTTAATTGATGCGAATATAAAACAGAAAGAAAATTGTTAACAACTGGGAACTTGGCAAAGTTAGTAAAATAGTTATAAATTTTTATTTGGTTAGATCGTTATTATTGAATATGATATTAAAGTTTCAACGTATTTTAACTTGTATTACAATACTGAAATAAAAAATTTTTAAAAACCGGCTAGAGAACTAACTACCACCACTACCACCTAGAAGACTTTATACATGGCGATCACTAGCTGATAGTCCAGTGAAGGTTGTAAGTAATCAAATAGATTTATTGTTGATTAACTCAATCAAAAATCAAGAAAAAAATCTGGTAAGACATATCCCGGAGCCGATATTGGATCTCATCACAACCCTATTGTGGCCGTTATTAAAGTTCAGCTGCAGAAAATACAACAACCAACAAAAAGTACAAGAGTGGACCTGGATAAATTGAAAAACCTTAAATCTGAAAAACAACTTCGCCTAGCCATTAATGACGAAATTATTAGGCTAAAGCTCGAGAATAATAATCTTGTTTTCTCAAATACGGAGCAAGCATGGCACAATTCTAAAACATTAATTATGGATGCAAGTGATAAGATCTTAGCGTCAAAACCGCGATATAGGATAACTGAGTGGATTACTGACGAAATCTTAAATTTATTGGATTTAAGACGTGAAAATAAATTGAAAAAAAAAAGTATGATTCAATACAACTTTCGATACGGAAGAAAATAAAACAGGCAAAAGAAAAGTGGTATGGTGATCTTTGTTCTGAGGTTGAAGAATTGGATAAAAAGTTTGACTATTTTAATATGCATGAGAAGATTAAAGAGGTTATATCCCCTAAACATCAAGGACGAACACAAACAACTCTTCTTAATAACGATGGCAATTCTCTTGCACAGATGACATGTTGATAACTTGGGAGCAATATGTAACCGAACTCCTTTGTGGTACTCGGTCTGATCCTGTTGATTTCATTGGCGAAGACACGGGACCTGCCATTACAAGGAGTGAGGTCTATCATGCCATCAGAAATACAAAAACAAGGAAAGCTGTTGGTCTTGATGACATACCAGTCGAGGTAATTAAAGTGATTGAAGAGTATAATCTGGATTATCTTGTTAGCCTCTTCAACTCTATTTACAACTCCGGCACGATTCCATCCGACTGGCTTAAATCGACATTCGTCACCTCACCTAAGCTCAGGAATCCTAAAAGATGCAGTGATTATCGTACCATTTCGCTCATGAGTCATATTTTGAAGCTGTTCTTAAAAATAATCCATAACAGAATTTACTCAAAATGTGAGTTTGAAAAAAAGAATGATGTTTGGGAACTAGAGACGCACTTTTTGGCTATCAATTACTGGTACAAAGATGTTGGGATATGAATAAAGATCTGTTTGTCTGTTTTATTGACTATGAAAAAGTCTTCGACTGCGTTCAATATGGCAAGTAGATTGAAATACTTCAGAAAATTGGCTTAGACTTCATCGAACGCCGATTCATAAAAAAACTTATACTGGAACCAGCGTGCAAATATAAACGTCAACGGGAAATCATCGTCATACATTGACATAGAAAGAGGCGTACGAAAAGGATGTATTTTGTCACCCTTACTGTTTAATTTGTATGCCGAAGGCATATTTTCAGAAGCATTAGATAACAGTCCAGACGGCATATCAATTAATATATAGGCAAATTGTTAAACAACATTAGGTACGCAGACGACACGATATTAATCGCCGATAGACTTGCGGGTCTTCAAAGGTTAGTAGATTCATTGGCTTCCGTTAGTGTTGAATTCGGTATTAACATCAATACCAATAAGACGAAGTACATGGTAATAAGCCGAACACCTGTGATTATCACGTCTTTATCCCTAAATGGTCAGGGTATTGAACGGGTCACAAAATTCAAATATCTAGGCATAATGGTTGACGAAACAGGAGATCACAGCCTCGAAATACGATGCAGCATAGAACAGGCACGCAACGCCTTTTCGAGAATGAAAAAAGTTCTTTGTGACCGAAACCTAAGTATTACTCTTCGAACACGCATAGCGCGGTGCTATGTCTTTTCTGTACTTCTCTATGGTGTAGAAGCTTGGACGCTGACAGAAACCATGTCTAAAAAACTGGAAGCGTTCGAGATGTGGGTGTACAGACGTATGCTAAGAATTTGTTGGAGAGACCGCGTAAGAAACACCACCACAAAGAGTGGGGAAGGTCACAAAGATACTTACAACCATAAAGAGGAGGAAATTGGAATATTTTGGGCACGTGATGCGTAACACCAAAAAATATGAACTCATTTAACTTATCATTCAGGGGAAAGTGGCAGGCAGAAGGAGGCCTGGCCGCAGAAGGATATCGTGGCTGAAGAACTTGCGCCAGTGGTTCTGGACGAGCACAAGATTACTATTTAGAGCAGCGGTCTCAAAAGTTGAAATCGCCCTAATGATTGCCAACCTTCGCAAGGAGACGCACCTTAGGAAGAAGAGAAATAAATTTATAGTCAATGAATAAATATTTTTCTTGGGAGTTAATTGGTTATTTTAGCTTTATAAAGCTTCCGTAATGTGAATAATTATTGCAATTTTATTTTATAAAATATTTTATGAATTTCAGGGAGAATGTTCAGACGACGCATACTATGTCTTTTTATTAAATAGGCTATGAGTAAACGGTTGCTCCACAATAAATTATTTTTTTTTATTAAAAAGGATATTTTCAGTGTTGGTTCCATATGAACTTAAAATTAAAATTTCTTACCTAATGGTGGAAAATAGTGTATAAACATTTTAATTTACCTGTTTTAATCACATTATAGTGTTTACCTTAAACTTGTACACATATTATTTTAAACCCACACAATTGATAAATAATCAAATATTTAAAAAATGTAAAACTGGCTTTTCCAAAATAAATACGTTCATACGAGTTATATTTACTGGAAACGAGTAGTGTTGCCCAAATGCAAGAACAAGACGAGACTTAACCAGTCTTGGTCTTGGTCTTGCGCCAATACACTTGGTCTTGTTCTTGGTCTTGGTATTGCGCTCTCAGTCTTCTTCTTGGTCTTGGTCTTGCAGCAAGAGTCTCGCAAGTCTCGCAATTACATATTAGCCTATTGTTATTTATTAAACGTTACTTTAGATCTTAGAACAACTTAACAGAGTAGGCACATTTTGAGCTTGAATTAACATAGCCATATAAAGACCAACCAAATTAATAAATGTCTAAACATTTAATAAGAAATTCGAAAAATTAACTAATACCGGGTGGGGTTTGAACCCACGACCTAAGCGATCCGTGCCGATGCTCTAACCAACTGAGCTGTCTACCAAGTCTCACGGCCACGGGAGTTAGTCTGTTTCTTAATAAAAGTTTACATTTAATAAGCTTACATGTGCTAAAACTTAGTCAAAATATATAAAAAATAAATTAAAGACATTAACTTGACTGTATTATTAAGAACATTATCTGTCTAGAAAGAGATTGATAGACAGAAATAAATTTATAGTCAATGAATAAATATTTTTCTTGGGAGTTAATTGGTTATTTTAGCTTTATAAAGCTTCCGTAATGTGAATAATTATTGCAATTTTATTTTATAAAATATTTTATGAATTTCAGGGAGAATGTTCAGACGACGCATACTATGTCTTTTTATTAAATAGGCTATGAGTAAACGGTTGCTCCACAATAAATTTTTTTTATTAAAAAGGATGTTTTCAGCGTTGGTTCCATACGAACTTAAAATTAAAATTTCTTACCTAATGGTGGAAAATAGTGTATAAACATTTTAATTTACCTGTTTTAATCACATTATAGTGTTTACCTTAAACTTGTACACATATTATTTTAACCCCACACAATTGATAAATAATCCAATATTTAAAAAATGTAAAACTGGCTTTTTCCAAATTAAATACGTTCATACGAGTTATATTTACTGGAAACGAGTAGTGTTGCCCAAATGCAAGAACAAGACGAGACTTAACCAGTCTTGGTCTTGGTCTTGCGCCAATACACTTGGTCTTGTTCTTGGTCTTGGTATTGCGCTCTCAGTCTTCTTCTTGGTCTTGGTCTTGCAGCAAGAGTCTCGCAAGTCTCGCAATTACCTATTAGCCTATTGTTATTTATTAAACGTTACTTTAGATCTTAGAACAACTTAACAGAGTAGGCACATTTTGAGCTTGAATTAACATAGCCATATAAAGACCAACCAAATTAATAAATGTCTAAACATTTAATAAGAAATTCGAAAAATTAACTACTACCGGGTGGGGTTTGAACCCACGACCTAAGCGATCCGTGCCAATGCTCTAACCAACTGAGCTGTCTACCAAGTCTCACGGCCACGGGAGTTAGTCTGTTTCTTAATAAAAGTTTACATTTAATAAGCTTACATGTGCTAAAACTTAGTCAAAATATATAAAAAACAAATTAATGACATTAACTTGACTGTATTATAAAGAACATTATCTGTCTAGAAAGAGATTGATAGACCCTTATATAAAATGGAATAAAGGAGTGATACAATTAACCATTTATTTAAATAAAAAAAATGAAATACAATACAAATAATATTACATAATAGTACACAACAGCTTTGACATTACTGTTACTTTATATTAATTCTTTTGACCAAGAATTACTACAAAGTAATCATCTGGCTGACTCATCACTTAACCTATTTCTATGTTTTCTAATTACTAATGATGCTTTAGAAAATAATCTCTCAGCAGGTACTGAAGTTGCAAGTATTGAAAGAAAATCACGGGCCATCTTAGATAAAGTCGAATATTCTGTCTCATGCGTTCTCCACCACTCTAAAATGTCTTCCGAACTGGCGGCTCTGGGTTTACTTAGGTACTCCTCCAACTCGTCTATAACTAAGCTTTGATGAAAAGATCCAGATCCAGATGACGTCGAGCGACATGCATACAATTTCTCAAAGTCTATTACGTCTTCATCTTCATCATATTCACATACTTTCTTTTCATTTCTTGGTGATTCTAGAGATATATTCACTGAGTGTAGACTTTTATATTTTTATAAAGTTCATTAAATTTGCGCAGGCTTTCTGTTTTAATTTGCTTCCCCCATAATGTCATGTCAAAAGTCTGAGTCTTATGCCTTGGGTCTAAAATTAAAGAGGTACAATAAATCCAGTTGCTCTTTTTATAATGTTTAAGCATTTTGTCTCGAGCTGCTTGAAAACCCAGAATGAGCCTTTCATCCAATTTGGAACGATTAGGTTTCTCATCTAATTGTTTTACCATGGATTCAATTTTATCGAGCTAGATATTGAATGATACAATGACTAGCGGTAATGTAACATATTTTTCTCCACCAAGTTTCGTTGATAGAAGTTTAAAGTTTATTAGAAACTTATGTATTTTTTCGAGTATTTGCCATTCACTATCTGTGATTTGAAAATCATTCAATTCGGTGTCAGAAGTGCATAATATGTTAATGCCAGTTCTCACTTTTAAACCAAATCCAATCATATCATGTGTGGAATTCCATCTCGTTGGACAGTCGAGTATGGGGTTCAGATTTGATGGCACGCCAGCTGCTTCATAAGCAGACTGAAACTTCCTCTTCAATATCTCACTTCTTTTTATTTTACTGGAAATACTGCGTAATTTTGTTATAGCTGTACGTGAGTCAGCAATATTTGGCGCATATTCTTCATCTTCCTCAGTTTCGTCTTCATTATCTTCATACTGCTGTCCTTGTCCCTTATTGTCAGTTTCACTGTGTAATGCTAAGGTCTTTAATAAATCTTGTACACTAAGGTTCAAAATGTGAGCAAAGCACCGGAAATGTTGATTGTCTGAATCAAAGTGTGGCAGCTGTTTTTCCAATTCATACATAAATTTGGTATTTGCAGTTGCGTTGTTGACCGTGATACCCTGTATTTTATCATCATCATCATCATCATTACAGCCCTTCACAAGTCCACTGCTGAACATAGGCCTCCCCCAAGTAATGCCACAAAGCACGGTCCTGAGCCACCTGCATCCATCGACTTCCTGCATGTCTTACCAGGTCGTCACTCCATCTAGTGGGGGGTCGCCCTACACTACGCCTACCGGTACGAGGCTGCCACTCGAGAACCTTTCTTCCCCATCGGTTATCGGTTCTTCGAGCTATATGGCCGGCCCATTGCCACTTCAGCTTACTAATCCGTTGGGCTATGTCTGTCACTCTGGTTTTACTGCGGATATCCTCATTTCTGAGTCTACCACGCAGAGAAACTCCGAGCATAGCTCTCTCCATAGCTCGCTGAGCGACCTTGAGCGTCCTCATACGGCCAGCAGTGAAGGACACGTCTCGAGTAAGTCATCACTGGCAACACGCACTGATTGTACACTTTAGTTTTCAGAGATTGAGCTATACCTGACGAGAAGATGTGTCGTAATTTCCCGAAGGCTGCCCAGCCGAGTTGAATCCGTCCATTGACCTCTCGGTCGAAGTTGGACTTACCTAGTCGGACTATTTGTCCCAGGTAAACGTACTCGTCAACAAATTCGAGCATAGTGCTCCCCACAACTACCGGCATAGGTGTGACATGGACATTGAACATAATTTTTTTATTTTGTCCATGTTCATCTTAAGACCTATCCGTTGGGAGACACCATTGAGGTCATTGAGCATAGTGCTAAGGTCCTCCAGCGATTCGGCCATAAGGACTATATCGTCGGCAAATCGAAGGTGAGTGATGTACTCGCCATTGATGTTAATACCGTATCCTTTCCAGTCCAGTAGCTTGAAAACGTCTTCCAACGCAGCGGTGAAGAGTTTCGGGGATATAACGTCACCCTGTCTTACACCTCTCTGCAGTTGGATAGGTTTCGAACTCTGGTTCTGTACTCGGATAGCCATCGTAGCCCTACTGTACAAACACTTCAGCACCTCGATATACCGACAGTCAACTTGGCACCGCTGAAGGGACTGTAGCACCGCCCAAATTTCGACGGAATCAAAGGCTTTCTCATAGTCCACATACGCCAGGCAAAGTGGCAGATTGTACTCTTCGGTCTTCTGTACAATCTGCCGCAGGGTATGTATGTGGTCTATGGTACTGAAGCCTTTTCGAAACCGGCTTGTTCGGGAGGCTGGAAGTCGTCGAGTCTGCGTGCGAGACGATTCGTAATGACTTTCGAAAACAGCACGTAGACGCGGCTCAGAAGAGAAATCGGGCTGTAGTTCTTCAAGAGAGCGTTGTCGCCCTTCTTAAAGAACAAGACCACCGCACTTCTGCTCCACGCCTCCTGGAGTAGTGCCACCATGGAGGACGGAATTGAAGAGCTTCTGAAGGACTTCAAGTACCGGTGTTCCACCCGCTTTCAGAAGCTCCGCTGTAATTCCATCCTCGCCTGGGGCCCTACCGTTTTTAAGGTGCTGGAGAGCCATTCTAATCTCGCTCAGACTGACGTCCGGGATATCATCGGAATAGTGTCGGGTAAGACTTGCTCTTTTATCGTTACTCACACTTGCGTGTGGCTCCAACGATGATGTGTACAGCTGCCCATAGAACCTCTCATTCTCACTCAAAATCTCAGGTGTCCCGGAAACGATGCTGCCACACTCAGTCTTCAGCTTTGACAGTTGGCTCCTTCTGGCAGACAGATCTCTGGCAAAGACTTTGGAGCCCTGGGTCCGCTCGAACGCTTCTTTAATACGAGCAGTATTAAAGTTGCGTAAGTCTTGCCGCATGCATTTGGAGATCTGTCTGTTCAGTTGCCTGTATGCTGTCAAATCTGTTGACGATTGCAGCCTCATCTCCCGTCTAACAGCCATGAGATTAAGAGTGTGATCGGAGAGTTTTTGTGTTCTTCTGCGGCGGGTCTTGCAGAACTTAGCTCCGATCGCATGGACAGTTTCCACGAGCTTGTCATTCATATCGTCCACTGCATTGCAATCTTCTAGGCACTGAAAGCGGTTACGTAACTCGAGCTGAAAAGTCTCGGGATTCTGGATTAGAGCACGAGGGGGACGGAGCGTTGACTTCACTAGACGAGACCTCTCCAACTTAACGTTTAGGTTCAGTGTGCCTCTAACCATTCGGTGATCGCTGCCGGTTTTCACCCTTGCGATCACTGAGATATCACTGAACAGTTGGCGTCTGGTCGTCATAATGAAGTCAATCTCATTTTTTGTCGAACCGTCGGGGCTCGACCAGGTCCACTTCCTGTTGGGCCGCTTCTGGAAGAAAGAGTTCATCATAAAGAGTCCCTCTTTCTCCATAAAGTCAGCCAGCTGCTGGCCCCTACGGTTCCGTTGCCCTACTCCAAATTTCCCTAACTTCAGCTCACCGCCTTCTCTTGTGCCTAGTTTTGCGTTGAAGTCTCCCATCAACACCGTGTAGTGGGTTTTGGAGGAATGCATGGCTCTAGAAATATCCTCATACATTTCCTCCACCTCCTCATCGGGATGTGCCGAGGTTGGTGCGTAGACCTGTATGACCTTCAGCGAATACCGTTTGGTGATTCTGAGTATCAGGTACGCGACCCTCGTCGACACACTCCCAATCTTTACAACGTTGTTGACGAGAGACTTGTGGACGATAAATCCGACACCTCCTTGGGACAGATGGTCGCCCTCCCGGTGATAGAACAAGTTGCCGGACTCGATGATTACCGTGTGCTCCCCCTCTCTTCGGACCTCAGATAATCCAATAATATGCCAGCGCAACTTGTCTACCTCTTCTTCCAGCTCCAGTATCTTCTCGTCAGTCCTCAGGGTGCGTGCGTTATACGTTGCCAGGTCGAGTCGTCGTAGGTGGCAACCGAACCTCCACCGGAGATTCTTAGCACCCCTGCCCCGCCGTTACCATGGTCGCCACCGTAGCCAGGAATAGCGGGGCCGCCGGGGACTGGGGGCCGTTTATTTGCGTCGTTGCTCATGGGGGGATATTTGCCATAGTTGCCACGCTTGGCGAGCGGGTTGGCAACCGCAGTTTTTTATTATGTTATTGTTGTTATTAGGAAGATGCTGCTGCCCATCTCCTTTCTGTGTCCCTCTGTCGCCTCTTACGACACCCACGGGAAGATATGGGGTAGTGGATATTCTCAACCGCCATTACACGGCTGCTTCAAGCCGCTGTATTTTATCAATTATACTATTGTTGCATGAATAAGTCAACTAGCGCCATCTAGTGTCAGGAACGAGAGCTAGGGGAGCATTGAGAAAATGACATCACAAATCACTCAACTGACAGCGCCTAGTCGAAACTCGAACGCTCGGTACTTTGCCCGTGTTTACTTGAACATTCTGGATATTTCTTTGCTAATTTAAATATATAGGCGCTGCAAGATGCGATCGAGGCAGAGTGAACTCGGCGACACAAGCGAAGCTTCGGAGTGGAATTAAGTGAATTATTAGTGTTTTAACTTTAATTGTGTAAAGTAAATTAAAGTGTTAATTTAGGTAATTTTATCGGCAATTTTTATTGTCACGAACCTCAAGCTCGTAACAATTGGTGTCAGAAGTGGGATAAAATCATGCCGATTTTACCTAAGGAGGAAACGGAGGGTGTCCGTACCCGAAGTCAACGCCAGCAGGGAGACGGACCAAAGAAGATTTGGTGGTGCAACGCCGCAGACGTCGGAGGGCCAGCCACCGGCTGAAGGCCCGTCGGTAGCTCCTACATCTGCAGCACCTGACTTAGGTGCTCTGATGGTGATGCTGCAGGAGCAGGCCCGCCGATTGGAAGAGCAGCTGCGGGGCGGACAGGAGGAACAGGCCCGCCGACAGGAGGAACAGGCCCGTCGTTTAGAAGAGCAACTCCAACGCGATAAGGAAGAGCAGATGCTCCTCATGAAGGACCTTCACGCTATCTTCGGAAAAGAGATACGGGAGGTGAAGGATAAGGTTGCTCAACATGACAACCGCCTGTCGGAGGCCGAAACCCGAATCGACCAAGTAAACAATCGGGTTGACAACGTAATGGCTGACGTGAAGAAAACGCTGGACGACCTCAAACTTGGAGATGGAGCTTCAGCTCCCGTAGTAGCTACAACACCTTCGCTACGTGGGTTCAAGGTGCCACCGTTCGATGGTACCTCTTCCTGGTCAGCCTACAAAATCCAGTTCGAGGCTGTTATGAAGGCGAACGGCTGGAATAAAAGTCAGGCCATGACTGCTCTCACACTAGGCCTGCGCGACCAGGCCTTAACAGTTCTGGAAGCTCTCGGCGAGGAAGTGACTTATGAGCAACTCCTTGAGGCATTGGAGGCGAGGTATGGCGACGCTCACCTGGAACACGTCTTTCGTGCGCAGCTTAAGGATCGCGTGCAGCGCATCAACGAAAACCTGCAGCAGTGGGCTCTAGAGGTGGAGAAGCTGGTGCGAAAGGCATACCGGTCTGTACCTGCGCTCATTGGAGGGAACCTGGTGCAGACATTCATCGACGGCATCCGTGACCTGGAAGTCAGAGCTGCTGTGAGGCTCGGGCACCATGAGACGCTTAAGGACGCCTTGGCCCATGCACTGGAGGTAGAAGCCGTGCGGCAGGATCATCGTTCCCATCGCGTCAGGGAGGTTGCAGCAGCTATAGTTCGCGACCGCAACAAAGGATACAGCCCTAGGTGCTATGGCTGTGGGGAAAAGGGCCATCTTCGATCCAGCTGCCCTAAGCGAACCCTAGAAAGGGAAGGTGAACGATCCCAGGAGGGTATTGCGGCCAACAGCACCGCCCAGCAGCAGCAGGGAAACGAGTAAAAGCCAGAACTGCGGGGCGGGTGCTGGCTGATGTTAAAAGAGCCCCAAGGATCTCGATCTCACAAACCCATGATGGGAACAGCCTAATCATAAAGGGCGAGATCAACGGAATGCCGTGTAAGCTGACCATAGACACTGGAGCCTCTCGTACGGTTGTTAGTTCCCAACTTATAAGTCAGTTCCTTGGGGACTCCGCATACAACCGAGAACGCCTTAATTTGGTAACAGCCACCGGTCAGCGTATACCCGTCCGTGGAGAGAAGGAGATGGAGTTGAAGCTAGGCAACGTGATCTACCTGCATAATGTCATCGTGGCTGATATAATGGACGACTGCATCTTAGGCCTAGACTTTATGAGGAATAATTGTTGTGAGATCGACGTTAAGCAAGGTGTTTTGAAATGTGGACAGGAGGAACTTTTTATGGAAGGTGCGTTACCAGGGAACGTGTACAGCATCAAGAAGATTGTTCTTCCGCCGAGATCGGAAACGATTATTCCGGTTAGTCTACCTCGAACCGCTGGGCAAGCTCACCGTTGTGTACTTGTGGAAAGGGTAAACAATGACCTTCCATGGAAAGTAGCTCGAACCTTGGTCAGGACCACTGACATCTCAGGAGTACGTGTGCTGAACCTTTGCGACCGGGAACAGATTATAGAAAAAGGCACACTGGTTGGTACTTGTGAGGAAGTGGATTGGTTACGTCAGTGCCAATATATATCGAGTGGGACCCCCAGCAAGGATTCAGAAACGAGAGTGACCACACTTTTGGAAGACTGTCGCAGTGTTCTGTCCCCGAACGAATTGGTCAAGGCGAAGAAGTTGTTACTCAAGTACGCCGATGTATTCTCATCAAATGATGCTGACATAGGAAAGACTGGCCTAGTTCAACACAAAATAAACACAGGAGAGGAATTGCCTATCCGTCAGCGGCCAAGAAGATTGCTGGTAGCACGTGAAAAGGAAGTGGAAACCATGATTGAAGGAATGGTGAAGGATGGTGTTATTGAACCTTCCTCTAGTCCATGGTGTTCACCAGTGGTGCTGGTGAAAAAGAAGGATGGCAGCATGCGGTTCTGTGTTGATTACCGCCGTCTGAACGACGTTACAAAGAAGGACAGCTATCCCTTGCCAAGAATTGATGACACGCTGGACATGCTTACAGGAGTAAAATGGTTTAGCACGCTGGATCTAAAAAGTGGCTACTGGCAAGTTGAAATTGACCCTAAGGACAAGGAGAAAACTGCGTTCTCGACGGGAAAGGGTCTGTGGCAATTTAAAGTAATGCCGTTTGGGTTGTGCAATGCTCCAGCAACGTTTGAAAGGCTGATGGAACTTGTACTTACCGGGCTAATTGGCGATGCCTGTCTGGTCTACTTGGATGACATCATCATCGTGGGCCGTACGTTTGAGGAACACCTTCAAAACCTGGAACGCGTGCTCATGAAGATTAAGAGTGCCAACCTTAAGTTGAGTCCGAAGAAATGTTCACTATTCAAACGGCAAGTCAACTTTTTGGGGTATGTAGTGTCGGAAGAAGGTATCCGCACGGATCCAGAGATAATCGCAGCTGTAAAGGATTGGCCGGTTCCAAAAGACAAGACGCAGGTTAGAGCATTTTTGGGTTTGTGCTCCTATTACCGACGTTTTGTGAAGAACTTTGCAGATATAGCCAAACCTCTGCATAAGCTAACCGAGGAGAAGCGACATTTCTGCTGGGATGAAAGTTGTAACATCGCATTCCAGGAGCTCAAGGACCGTCTGTGCAAAACACCTATTTTGGGATACCCTGATGCAAGCAAAGAATTTATAGTTGACACAGACGCAAGTGATATAGGACTTGGCGGTGTGTTGTCTCAACGTGATGGTGACCAAGAGGTCGTGATAGCGTACTTCAGCAAGTCGTTGTCAAAACCGGAAAGGAACTACTGTGTCACAAGACGCGAATTGCTAGCTGTGGTAAAGTCGTTGCAGCATTTTAGCAAATATCTTCTGGGGCGAAAATTTCACTTACGAACTGACAATGCTGCACTAAAATGGCTATTGCAGTTTAAAAACCCAGAAGGACAAGTTGCGAGGTGGATTGAACTACTGCAGGAATACGACTTTGAGATCGAACATCGCAGCGGGAAATCTCATGGCAACGCAGATGCATTGTCAAGAAGACCTTGTCCTGAAGATTGCAAACATTGTACTAGGCAAGAGAGTAAGGAAGTGGTATCCGTGAGGATGCTCAGGGCAGACCACCTCAGCAACGAGTGGAAGGACAGCTTACTACATGCACAGCAGGAAGATCCGGACATCAAGCCGATTCTGGAATGGATAAAGGCCAGTGCTCCCAAGCCCAAGTGGAGTGACGTCTCAGCGATGAGTTCGACCACTAAAAGCTATTGGGCCCAGTGGGACAGCTTGCTGCTTCAGGATGGAGTTCTGTGTCGTAAATGGGAAAACGTTCGGGGAGACAGCTGTCATTTGCAAATGGTTGTCCCTAAAGTTAAAGTACCGGATGTTCTACAGCTGTACCATAATGATTGTTCAGGAGGCCATCTGGGAGTTAAACGAACTCTACTGAAGATCCGAGAACGGTTTTACTGGGTCCACTGTCGAAACGATGTCGAGGACTGGTGTCGCAAATGTACAAGTTGTGCGGCTGTAAAGGGACCTCAGACTCGTAGTAGAGGTGCATTGAAGTTGTACAATGTTGGTGCACCATGGGAGAGAATAGCCATTGACGTGGCGGGGCCGTTTCCGGAGAGTGAAAGCGGTAACAAGTATTTCATGGTTGTGATGGATTACTTCACTAAGTGGCCAGAAGTCTTCGCCATTCCAAATCAAGAAGCTTCAACAGTTGCAGATAAACTAGTTCATGAAGTCTTCTGTCGTTTTGGAGTACCTTTAGAGATTCACAGCGATCAAGGAAGGAATTTTGAGTCTCAAATATTCCAGGAAACTTGCCGAGTTATGGGTACTCATAAAACAAGAACGACTTCTTATCACCCGCAATCTGATGGAATGGTGGAACGATTTAATCAAACATTGGAGAGGTACCTAGCAAAAGTTGTAGACAATCGGCAACGAGATTGGGACAAGCACATACAACCGTTTTTGTTGTCATATCGAAGTTCTGTTCACGAAAGTACAGCAGTGACACCAGCATTCGCAAACTTTGGAAGAGAATTACGGCTGCCTGCGGACCTGATCACCGGGATACCACCTGATGCCCCACGCAGTATAACCGATTATGCAAATGACTTGCGGAACAAAATGAATGACGTTTATGAGCACGTCAGACAATCGGGCCAGCAAATGTCTGAAAAGATGAAAACCCGGTATGACCGCAAAATGAACAACAAAGGGTTCGACGAAGGTTCACTTGTGTGGTTGCACAATCCAGTCCGCAGCAAAGGGAAATCTCCTAAGCTTCAAGCTAAATGGGACGGCCCGTACCGTATTGTAACCAGGATCAACGATGTGACCTACCGGATACAGAAAGGCGCAAGAGGGACTCCTAAGATCGTCCATGTGGATCGCTTGGCGCGTTATTATGGGACCGATAATGCTCGGGACGAGCATGTCTTAGGAGGGGGCAGTGTTGCATGAATAAGTCAACTAGCGCCATCTAGTGTCAGGAACGAGAGCGAGGGGAGCATTGAGAAAATGACATCACAAATCACTCAACTGACAGCGCCTAGTCGAAACTCGAACGCTCGGTACTTTGCCCGTGTTTACTTGAACATTCTGGATATTTCTTTGCTAATTTAAATATATAGGCGCTGCAAGATGCGATCGAGGCAGAGTGAACTCGGCGACACAAGCGAAGCTTCGGAGTGGAATTAAGTGAATTATTAGTGTTTTAACTTTAATTGTGTAAAGTAAATTAAAGTGTTAATTTAGGTAATTTTATCGGCAATTTTTATTGTCACGAACCTCAAGCTCGTAACACTATATTCCAATAAACATTCGTGGAAAATCGTTGCCATATCTTCCCCAGTATGTCGACTGCGTGATGGTATAAAAGCAAGAAGTACAGATCAATACTTTCATTCGTTGTCTATATAATGAATAGTGACCCCGTAGTAACTCCTACCAGCAATTGACGTCCATCCATCAATGGTAAATGACATTTTAGATGAAAATTGTTGTAGTCGTTTCTTAAGATTCAATTGAAGCTCTTCAAACCGTTCTTTGACCTTCCTTCTAAGTGTGGACCTTTTAGGAAACACCATATTTGGGCGAATTGATCGAAAATATACTTGTGTAGCTTCGTCATCGAAAAATGAGAAGGAAAGATATTTTTTAACCATCCAATCAACTGTAGCTGTCGTGATGTTGTCACTGCTATTTTCAGACTGAAATAAAACAGTAAATCATGTGTCTCGCCGATTATAAAAACAAATGAAAATATGGGTGAATTATAAATACACATTTAACACTATAATCTATATATATAACTACCACTCACTGATTGACTATAACGATATCTCAGGAACTATAAAACATAAAACTTGAAGTTTGTAAGGTAGGTTCCTTTTATGGCATAGAGATCAGTTAAGAAACGGTTTTGAGAAAATCTATCCCTTTTTTTTTTTGCGGATGGAAAATCATCTAATGACCCCTTTCGCTCTGGGTGGAGCATAAGGGAGTGTCAGACTTTTACTGACTAAAAACCATCCGTGTTCCTTCAGTGCCCTTACGTTCCGGAGCCGCGGTATCTCTTTCGAACAGCCCGCAGCCCCAGCAGGCGTCAGCCCTTGCGGGCCCCTTCACGCTGCTGACAGCTCTTTGAGGCGCGCGTGGAACAAAACGCGCCGTCGACACGGCCTGTCGTCATTAGACGAACGGACGACGAGCTACCCATTGCTCGCCGTCCACAGGCCCGCGCCTACGGTGGCCGGGGGCCACGACGTAGCCCCCCGACGCCCGGGGCGTCTCCCGCGGCGGCCGGGGAGGAAAGCTGCTGCTCTCTCCTTCTCCCGCTCCGCCACCTCCTTCGCTAGCATCACTGCTTCGCAGAAGGTGGTGACGGTATCCCATTCCGTCTCGCTCCGGACCATGGCTTCGACCAGGGCCGGACGCGACAGGTCGCCGCCGCCTATCGCCGCTACGAGCACACGGCGGTGCTCCGCCCAAGCAGGGCACACCTCCACGGTATGTTCCACCGTGTCCTCCGGTCCATCCTCGCAGTGGGAGCACCCGGGCGTTTCCTCCCGCCCGATTCGGTGCAGGAACCTCCCAAACACACCGTGTCCGGTGAGGACCTGCGTCAGGCGGAAGGTGAGGATGCCGTGGCGTCTCTCAAGCCACTCCTCAAAGAGGGGGTCTTATCGCCGCTATAGT
Organism: Parnassius apollo; assembly: GCA_907164705.1. Classification (NCBI taxonomy): domain Eukaryota; kingdom Metazoa; phylum Arthropoda; class Insecta; order Lepidoptera; family Papilionidae; genus Parnassius; species Parnassius apollo. The sequence continues at coordinate 1,354,646 of CAJQZP010000288.1, read as the reverse complement.
GGCGTGCCCAGCACGGGGTTGCGACAGTCGCTGTCTCCATGTCGCCATGAGATCGTGCCGGAAGTCTGTCCGCTGCGCGACAACTTGCCGCGGCAGCGGGGTTTCCCCACGGCACTGTGCCTCTGCACGCCATTCGTGCAGGCGCGTGAGGACTATCGCCTCCAGATCCCATGGCGGCAATCCGGCAAGGAGGCTCGCCGCCTCGCGGGAGATCGTGCGGTAGCCGCGAACCATTTTCACGGCTATCACCCTTTGGGGGCGCGTTCAGGTGGTGAACGGCAAGCCGCGCCAAACCACGCGCCCACACCGGGGCCCCGTAAAGGGCCATGGACCGCACGACCCCGCGAAGAGCCTCCGGCAGGAGGCGTTTGGCCCTCCCAGGTTCGGCAGGAGCCGCCTGAAGGCAGCCCCGGTCCGTTCCAGTTTGGGAGCCAAACGTCGGAAGTGCTCAACGAAGTTCCATCGGCCGTCGAGGACGAGTCCTAGTGTCACTGCTATTTTCAGACTGAAATAAATCAGTAAATCATGTGTCTCGCCGATTATAAAAACAAATGAAAATATGGGTAAATTATAAATACACATTTAACACTATAATCTATATATATATATATATATATATATATATATATATATATATATATATATATACTACCACTCACTGATTGACTATAACGATATCTCAGGAACTATAAAACATACAAACTTGAATTTTGTAAGGTAGGTTCCTTTTATGGCATAGAGATCAGTTAAGAAACGGTTTTGAGAAAATCTATACCTAAGGGAGTGAAATGGGAGTTCGAAGTTTGTATGAAAGTCCTACGTTTTTGAAGTTAGAGACATGAAAATCGGCATTAAAGTTATAAGTTTTCAATAATAAAATCCTGAATATGCTATTTTACGAAATCCTCACCCTAAGGGGGTGAACTTTTGCAGCGAGAAAATTTCAAAATCTCATAGGAAATCAGATATTGTACGCGGACGAAGTCGCAGGCGGCCGCTAGTTACATAATATATGTGTTATGTAATTGTGTGATAAGTATATTTTTTCTTACCTGTCCACTTTTTCCGGTGGTTATTAAAAAGCTTGTGATATCTCCACTTAATTTTGGTTTTTCAGGAAGAAATATTTGTGATTCCTTTTTGTGGAAAGATATTAGATGCTTTCTTAAGCCTGAAGTGTTTCTTTATTTCAACCTTTTTTGTTGGCATAATTTACACAAAGCAATTTAGGATGCATGAATTTTGTCGAAAAACTCATCAAATTTACTTTTAGGTCTTTTAGATCTATAACTCCAACTCTCACTACTCCAACTAGAACTATTCGACTCTTCGTCACTCATGCCAAATTGTAAATTTATAACTCTGAGAACAACAAGGATTAGAGTAAAAACAATTAATACATTAGACTCGAAGCAAAGCTCAATTGGGAATTACTGGAATTAAAATAAATACTACTATTTGTAAGTACACGCTGAAAGACCGACAAAGGAAAGTTCGGCATCCTTTGATAAAATTAATGATTCTTCAGAAGATTAATAAAGTAGATGGGTTGCCAGATAGTTACAGTGTGCCTACGTAAAAATGAAATGTAAATATGTAAATAAAATAGTGTATATTATGTTCTCCTTGTGATTGAATTAATCTACGTTAATTAAATTAAATTTGCCTTCACTCGTTTGAAATTCAAAATTCAAATATGTTTTATTCAAGTAGGCTTTAAAAATACACTTTTGAATAGTCATATAATCACTGTTTTCCCCAATTTTTATCTTTTCCATGTCCAGGGGTTCTGATTCTACTGAGAAGAATCATGGAAGAAAGTAAGAAACTTAGTAGTTGCTCTTTTCAAAATATTTTTACAACAGTTCTATAATTATGTAAAGCGATAAGTCAAACATAAAATGTCAAATGTATATGTAGATACCAAATCGGTTTAGAAATTTCTAGTTAGTTCTGTGTAGTACGAGAGGTCAGTTCCAAGCATTTTTGTCCGACTTAAATTGAAAAGATGAAAGATCTAACATTTCTTTTGGAATCTTATTATAAAAGCGTATATCGCTACCCAAGAACGCATTATATACTTTGTGTAACCGGAAAGCAGGTATTGTGATTTTATTTTTATTTCTACTATTAAAATTGTGCAAATCACTATTATTTACATCAATTCGATGCAATCAATTTCTTTAAACGGTTCTCTAAGAGATACTCGGGCTCCTAAAAAGTACATAGATCTTATTTTACGCTTTTTATTTAATATGCACACTTTTTATATTATTCGATTAGCATTGTACAAAATGTTTACACGTTTCAAGTGTGTTAAAAGTGTCTACAATATTTATCAAATGGGTGACGACATATTCGAACACTTTGTGTTCAAAAACACACACTTCCAAAAATCGAGATTTGCAGTGAACTTATTGAACATGTTTATCTATTAGGTAATAATAATAATAGTAAGTAATTATTATAAACCCATATAGTTAATATTATAGTAATTACTTACTAGAATAAATTATTATGGTATCTACCTATCCTTACCATTATCTAATTACAATATTCGTTGCGAGATCAGCATAATGTATTCGTGTCCATTCTGAGCACTCGGAAACTTATTTTATTCTTTGGAACATGTACTCTGTGGCGGCATTCAAATAGTGTCAAATGTAGTGCGTGCGGCGCGGCGGCGACGATTGAATGCGATATCAATAGAAGCCGCCGGCGCGTGTATCTTGACCTTGTACTTCTGAATAGCTGCAAAATTTCTTTGACAGGTTAGTATTCGACCTTTGATGATGCCGACAACAAGACGCCGCGCACTATCAAAGTGCCGATGGTCAAAACTAGGGATGCACTGTTTTTTCTTTTTAATGGATATTTTCATCCGCTATGTATGTTTATGGTATTGTTCGTAATGCGCATAAGTCCAATTTTCCAATTTTTTTAAATATATTTTTGCGTCTCATAGAGTCCCTAAGCGTATACCCGAACTCCTATACTCCCTGAAACGACACTCATTCCTAACTGCAAGACGCAAGAGTCTCGCAGGCTTAGTCTTGTTTTTGCTCAAATCTTGCACGGTCAGTCTTGGTCTTGGTCTTGTTAAAATTAGGCGGTCTTGTTCTTGGTCTTGGTCTTGCAAAAATGCAAGACAAGACCGAGACTGCAAGACCAAGACCGATTTTGGGCAACATTAGAATCGAGACATTCCATCTTGACCCTCAGGGGTGTTAAAGCATCTGCATTTGTTTTTAATCTAGGATAGATGTAAATGTCTATGGTCGCAGTATCCACTTACAATCAAGTGGACTGTGTGCTCGTTTGTCACCTTTATTCGTTAGAAATACTCTCATATCTCTGTCTCTCTCTTTATTCGTATAATATCGATAATTCGAAAACTATATTTTAGCATCTTCTTCAGAAATAATTATGTAGAAATAGTTTTTTTTAGTTTATTTAACTCAGGTTTGTTTTTTATAATAAATCTAATTATTAATCATCAGATAAACGTTATTTTAAACATAAAAAATACAAAATAAACAAGTCGAAACTACAGTTGTATTAATAAAATATTTCAATTGTTTCACTTTTATATTCAGTCAGCATATAATTTATTTATCATCTAATGATTAGAAATCAGCCCTTAATAAGATAAAGTTATACCTTTGATCTTTGCTAGGTAGTAGGGTTGGGCTCCTATTATGTCTATGGGTGCGCGTGGGTTGGTTTTAACCTCTTACTTTAAGTATTACCAAGTCTCTCTGTAAGAACACAATCTTGAGTGTGCGCAGGAATGTAGTTGTCGACATTTCACGCGTTCAAACTAACCGGTCTGCTTCGTTTTTCGTAATGTATACTGTAATTTAATGAAATATTTGGCAGCACTTTGTACTATATGGCCGTCTTTAAGGCTAAGGTAATAAGGCTTTGGTAACGCTTAAACAGTGCTATTTAAAATATATTACCGACTTTATAATACGTAGAGGAAGAAAAAAAAACAAAAGAAGCTAGCATAAATTATCTGGTGTATAAATTAGCACCTTAAAGCTCGAAGAGCTCATATACAATGGGGAAGAAAATTGCTTAAGTGTAAGCGTAGTATCGTATTGACAAGGATAGCTTTGGCGACCTATCACTAGAAGGAGCAACGACCAGTTTAATTACGCAGGAAATCGATGGACACAGTCGACCTAGATGTTCGAGATAATGCTTTATGGTAATCACAAGTGAGTGGCCTATGTTCCGCTATGGACTTGTACAGGGCTGTGACAGTTACGACGGTAAAATTTGTATGCAAGTGTTAAATTTGTATTTGTGTTAGGTTTATAATAAGTATGATATATTTATTAACTCTTATTTACTTAATTATTATATTTTTGTTTAGTGAAAATGTGTTGTGAAATCGAAGTATGAAAAACGGTTTTACCATACATTTTTACGAAGTCATGTGGTTTTGTGTCGTCCGTCTAGACTTTACTAAATTAGAAAAATAAATTGAAATGGAATGATTTGAAAAGGTTTCCTAGTCTACATAGATGTACTTATAACTTGATACAGCGTCGTTAAAGAACTTGAATATTTTATAATTTATTGATTGCCGTGCTTCGAACAAATGCATCACTACTACTACACTCTGTACTATATTTTGAGCGGTAGAGCCATGCTGCAGTTATATTAGTAGTATGATTGTAGCACGAATGGGTCGGCTCGATCGGGGAATGACCACGCTCTCACAGAATACCAGCGTGAAATAGTAGCTTAATGCTGCTGTGTTTCGTATGGTGAGTGTAGAGAACCGGAGACCCTTTTTACTGGAAACGAGGCATTCTATCTTAGTCCTCACGGGTGACAACGCACATGCATTTTGATTTGTAATCGAGGATAGATGTAGATGTCTATGGGCCGCAGAAACCACTTACCATCAGATGGACTGTGTGCTCGTTTGTCACCCTATCCTATAAAAAAAATACGCACAATGTATTTAAATTTTCCTGCGATTAAACTGCTGCTTAAATATATAATTGTTATACGAAGCGAAGATATGGAAATAGAAAGAACTTGTTGTTGTTTTGTGACCGTGGTGAGATGGAATTGTTAATTTTCATTTTAATAGTTTCAATTTTTTTATTTATTTATTGAAAAACATATCAAAGCTAAGAATTACAAAGTCCAATACCAAGTGGCATTGCTTTTGTAAGTTAACCCTGGGAAAAATAGAGAGGTAAATAGTTGACAGGTTAACGTAACAAAGTTAACGTTTAAATGACTATATATCGCTGTATTATTTCGAAGGTTGGGCTTAGGTTAAATAACATAGTAGTGTTAACGAGGGACGATATAATATTTAATAATTTCGTAGGTTACAGGTGTAATCATAATGTAATTTACAGCACATTTTTATCTTAATTTTTTATTTCTTTAATTTTTTTCTCACTGTTCTAGCTAAATGTTAGCAGGTAAATGTAAGGACTCTTAATGTGATCTATAATAATATACGTGCGTAATATACGTCAACTCAGGGCAGACAAAGGAGTGCGGTGCATCTAAAAGCTGCTCGTCTGTCGTCGACGGAGGTAGGGCGTGCTTTGTTGTAGCTATTTAACAAGTCGTTAGTTTGAAGGAGGATGTTCTGTGGAAAGTTGTGTTCTGATTATGATTTATAGTTCAAGCATCTTTTGTGTAAGCCAGATAAGCTGTAAAGCTCTCCAAAATAGGTAAGATATAAGTTTATTATATAACACGAATCTTAGCTAATTAATTTTTAACATCTTTATTACATATAATGGATTGTCGCAAAGTAAAGCCTGATTTTATTAATTATCTTAATATTACTTAATATATCATTCTTACTTCTATAAAAAAAGTAAAATGACTGCCATTGCTACTGTTGCCGGAGTCCTCGCTTTTGAAATTAATTTTCTGATACACAAGGGGCGACGAAAATAGCACTATTTAATAGCATCTTTTTGTAAAATTTGCAACATAAAATTGTTTTAAACAACTGACAATGAAAAACGTTGTAATAAGTCGAACATTTAAAATACCAAAAAAATATACTGAAAAAAAAAACAAGCAATTAGAATGTCAGTGTGCGAAAGTGGAAATTTGTAAAACTACGGATTGTGCTGTCCAATCGAACAATGGAGTAGCATGCACTCTGGAGCACAGTGCAACAAAGAAATCGAAATTGGATTTTTTTTAAAATTATTTACAAATACGTACTTACGTCCGATTTTTTATTACAATAGCGTATAGCACCGTTAGTTTATTAACCAATAATAAACTTACTATTACGAGGAGACTTCATGACCAGTAGTGGACTGTTTACGTGCTGATGAGTCTAAGGTAGAGGAGATTGTATATTATATAGTTCTAAAAGTTATAATGGTGAAATAAAACGAGTATAATTACTGAGGTTTTCCGTCAATAATTCTCTGCCCGGAATCAGGAAGTTGGCGGTGTCTCACCCCTGTGCCTCGGCAAGCACGTAAAGGCGTTGATCCTTATCTATCGTAAGTCGTGTCGGTTTTCTGTCCTATCAGATTAGGAGAGTGAAAGAATAGAGAGTGCACCTATGCTTTCGCATATACTTGGGCACTATAATCCTATCCTGCGCCGATGGCTAGCCATGTTGAGATAGGCCGCCGTTACCAAAATTCGGTCTGAAGGACATTAGTAATAATGGAGAGGGCTCGAAGTTTATCTGCGTGATAGACTATGTAATGAGGATATCAGTATAACCAGAGTAATCAAAATAGCCCAACGGATTCATTAGCTGAAGAAGCAACGAGCCAGCCATATAGATCGAAGATCTGGCAAGCGATGAAGAAGAAAGTTTCTTGAGTGCAGCCTCGTACTATTAAGTTAAGTGTAGAGTGGCCTCCTTCCACTGGATGGAGTAAAGACCTGGGAAGAGATACAGGAAGTCAATGGCTGCAGGTGGCTTAAGCACGTGCGTTGTGGCGTTCCTTGTAAAGGACCCATTTATCCTGTGTGCAACACCGGACTTTACCTTAAACTTTAATAATGTTAATTTTAAATCTATCCGAGCGACGAATTTAATTTGATTTCCAACTGGGTAACTTACTAATATGCAATAAGAAACAATCTCGATTGTTAAAACAGTAATGAAAAAAAGCTCCGCCAGCGTAAAAAATCTATTGAAAACATTGATATACAAAAAGCCTTGGATTTTTAGTATATGAATGATTGCAAAGGAACAAATTCAAATACCATAACTTGTCATTGACTTCCACAACTGAGACGAATCTAACGAGTCGTATGTCAATACCCATAAAGCCGTTTAGGCTACAAAGCGTGCAAACCTAATAGACATACGTAAGTACATATATACTGTAAATACATATACACGATTATCATTATTTTTGGTTAGTCAGGTAAAAATTGTCTAGATCTTAATTAATTTTCTAATACACGAGTGATATACGGATTGGTAAAACATGAAAAATTTATCTTGAAACAGTTTAGTTGATTATTTATTTTGTACTAAATATGTAAGTTATATTCCTCTTTTGACTCGTGTTTCATAACAGTTAAAGTGTTCAGACAATAACACATAAGTAATTAAATTTTTGATTTTGTTTGATAACCCTAAGCAAAACAATTCTGTAAATTACCTTCTATTCAATTCAAAAACTATTTCACTATCTACTTTAAAATTTCGACAAATATAAATATCCAATTAGAAAACAAACTGTTTGATAGCTTCGAAGAGGCTTCCAAGTTTGTAACTTTTCTATAGCTTGAGAAACGTCGCTCAAAATCTTGAAAATTGCATATCTTATTCAATGACAATGCCAAGCTGAAAGTATCGCAGCAAAGTTTCCGTGCAATTGAAACACTATTTAATTATGTAATTGTAAATCATCATGTAAAGAAAGATAAGGATTATAAAGAAATTCTCTTTCCTAGTAATTTTGACGAACATAACTTTTTATGCATTTATATTGATTATATTTACATGTTAATACCGTATCCTTTCCAGTCCAGTAGCTTGAAAAAGGCGAGTACATCACTCACCTTCGATTTGTCGACGATATAGTCCTTATGGCAGAATCGCTGGAGGACCTTAGCACTATGCTCAATGACCTCAATGGTGTCTCCCAACGGATAGGTCTTAAGATGAACATGGACAAAACAAAGATCATGTTTAATGTCCATGTCTCACCTATGCCGGTAGTTGTTGGGAGCACTATCCTCGAAGTTGTTGACGAGTACGTTTACCTGGGACAAATAGTCCGACTAGGTAAGTCCAACTTCGACCGAGAGGTCAATCGACGGATTCAACTCGGCTGGGCAGCGTTCGGGAAATTACGACACATCTTCTCGTCAGGTGTTCCTCAATCTCTGAAAACTAAAGTGTACAACCAGTGCGTGTTGCCAGTGATGACTTACGGATCAGAGACGTGGTCCTTCACTGCTAGCTGTATGAGGATGCTCAAGGTCGCTCAGCGAGCTATGGAGAGGGCTATGCTCGGAGTTTCTCTGCGTGATAGACTCAGAAATGTGGATATCCGTAGTAAAACCAGAGTGACCGACATAGCCCAACGGATTAGTAAGCTGAAGTGGCAATGGGCCGGCCATATAGCTCCAAGAACCGATAACCGATGGGGAAGAAAGGTATTCTCGAGTGGCAGCCTCGTACCGGTAGGCGTAGTGTAGGGCGACCCCCCACTAGATGGAGTGACGACCTGGTAAGACATGCAGGAAGTCGATGGATGCAGGTGGCTCCGGACCGTGCTTTGTGGCATTACTTGGGGGAAGCCTATGTTCAGCAGTGGACTTGTGAAGGGCTGTAATGATGATGATGATATTTACATGTTTCATAGCAAAAAAGAAAAAATATCCACGATGAAATTAAATATGAGCTCGAATTAGAACAAATTTTTTCCCCTTAATTTCCTTGACTTTACATCAGAAAAGAGTAGTTGAATGAATTTCAAATGTTGTATAGAATTTTATATTTAAGTGTTGATAAATAAATTTTACTTTTACTTTTACTAAATGTCGTTTATTTTAAAAATGTAACGCTCACCATTTGAAAATTTAATTTGTGCCATCATTGTATCTCTTTTTAATAATATTAAAAAATATTAAAAAGAGATACAATGATGATTTTAATAACATTAAAAAAAATCACCAAAAATAGCAAAGAACAAACTGCGATCGTCAATTAAACGTGAGAATTAGGGCAAATCTCTCTTATAATAGGAAAGGCCCATACATGGGATTGTGTTAAATATGTTAGCATGTGTTAAATAGGTAGTGTTCTTTCATTGTGATTTTTCACTATGGTAGAAGCAGAATGTTAAATGAGATACTTAGTGTGATTTATATAAGCTCAAGATATAAAAAAGAGTGCGGTACATCTGATAGGTGCTCGCATGTCGTCGACGGAGGAAGCGCGTGCTTTGTCTTAGCTGTTTAACACATCGTTAGTTTGAAAGAATTTTAGGGAAGGTTGTTCGTTCTTATACAAACTGTTTACGCTGGATAAACGCGTATTATTTTTTTATGATATTGTTCTCATGGTCGATTAAAACTACCATAAAAGCTTGAGTATAATTATTATTGGCTTATTTTATGACGGTTCCGTGGCGCAGTGGCTTAGCAATGAGTTGCTGCGCTGGGGGCCGCGGGTTCGAATCCCGCATGGAACTAGTACTTGTACGGCACACAAGTAATTTTTCCGGATCTGGATGCAATTTATGTTTCTAATCTACCTACACGATAGAGGACAAAATCCTAGTGAAAAGAAAAACATTTTTTTTAAAGAAATTAAAATTAAATAAATTATTAAAGCAAGGTATACTACAATGTACTAAGCTTAATAATACATAATGCACAGTTTTCTTGGATGTAGGTGCCAACGACATGCTTAAAGTCACAAGAACGCAGGGTACAATATCATTAATTTATGTTTATAAATGTTAGCATTGGGTAGGATTGGGAACACTGCTTATCGCTTATCGCTGCAGATCATAAATCATCTTTAAATAATAAATTTTAATACAAAAAACAATACAAAAAAAGGTAACTTTTTTAAGGTTGATTCAAAACAGGGAAGAAGCCGGCAAAATCGGAAAGACGTCTTTGTGCCGCCGTCCAATAACAATTTCAACAGATTTAATTATTTCCCTAATCGAGAGAGAGAGAGAATTTTGGTGAGGCCATGCTATTTCGTGGGCCGTTATAAAGGAATTTGATACTGTTTGGAATGCTAGCTTAATTAGTAAACTTCCTTTGTGGAAATTTTTTATAGTGGGTTATATTGTTTTTTTTTAAATATAAAATGGAAGTGACGAACGCAATAACAAATATATGTACGCGTTGTCACCATCGGGAACTAAAATGAAATGTCACATAGCCCGTAACTATAGTTAAATTGTTTATAGTAAATAAAGCTTACTTTGAATCAAGTAGAAATTCATATCGAACCACAATAATAGTAAACTCATATATTTTATATAAAAAATTGCTAATTCGGTTAAGTAATCTCGAAGAAGTAGCCATGTTGAATTTTCATCATCGTTTAAGAATTAAAATGGTCAATTCTGAGGACTAAGATGGAATTTCTTGTTACCAGTGAAGTATATTTCCGGTTCTGTTCACTCATCATACGAAACGCAGCAGCATTAAACTCCTATTTTATGCGAGTATACTTTGAATAGTTATACCTTTCCGTTTAAGCACTTCGTGCCATCTCTGCCACGGAAGATGTATTTAATCAAAAACAGTTGAAGTTAATTGACATCTATTTTTTACTTTCAAATAACCGTAAAATTCCCTAACTTAGCACAAATTTAGAGGATTTTGTGATATTTCTTCACACTCATAGAAAAAGTTATATATCATTGTAAAAAGAAAAAATTCAAATCTGAACTTCATGCTCCTAGCAAAATAGTTAATCATAGTTTAAACCTCATATTTTCTGAGAATTAAGCTTCAAAATAGCTAGGCAAAGTTAATGGCATCTCCTTTACTTTGCCTAGGCAAAAATATCGCAGTTGAAAATCCGTTTCCAAATATACAGATTCCGCTCCCACAAAGTATTAGTTTGTTATAACTAACCTATGTCATAAAGTGTAAAACTTTTAATTTTTTTTATTAAGAAGGTAGGCAAAGTTAAGCAGACATTTTGAACATTATGTCCTTTAATGGGAAATCTTTCAGGGTTGTCACCTTAACCATAGGAAAATAAAACAACTTATTGGATAAAAAGGGTTATTCCGTTTATCCAACCTAAGATAAAATAAGTTAAATATATTATTTACCATTAGTGTAATAAGGTACTGCATTAAAACGTATTCTTCAGGATTTTTCATGACATATATTGACTTTATTTAAAATGGTACGCCTGGAAATCCCGAATTGCTTTTGTGCTTCATAAAATGATGATTTCTTAGATTTTATGAGATCAACCACTAAGTTTATCATTTTGGTAGAATAATTCACGTGTTGCCGAAGCTTTGAACATTTATTTTTGTTTTTAAAACTGTTTTCTCTTGTTGGAAGGTGCGATTAAGACTATTTAGTACATAAGTTCTAGAGTGTAGGTATCTATCTTAACAAGTAGATGGTGGTCAAACGCAAGTCTATACCCAAATAAAAATACAGTAAACTTATTATTTTCATAGGTAGTAACCTATTAACGGACTAACTACGTTTACGCTTGCGCATACAATACCGCGAAATGTCACTAGTTTTGTTATCAAACTAATAATTGACAACCCTATTGCTAGGCAAAGTTTTATCGGTTTTTCATAAAAAGTGACACAAAATTGTATGTCTTGATTTTTTAAAAAAAGAATATTAACAATGCTATAAACATTACTAATATTCCCCTTAACCACTCGTGGTAAGCTTAACTTGCTTGTGTTACGAGTGATTCACGCCAGCAGTCGAATGGCGGATTCGAACCCACGACCTTTTTGAATTCGCGGTCCGCGCCCTGCCATTAGGCTACTGTCGCTTCGAATTTACCAACTCAAACTCGTTTTAGAAGAAGAAACATAGAGAAAAGTTCAGGAGATAATGATTCATTATGGTTCATCAAATCCGTAAAAATAGTTTAAAATACTCACACAATGAAATTTTGAAGTGCACGCAAAATATCAGCGACCATCATTTGCACAATTCTGATGTTCACAGATATTTCACAACTTTTTGCCAGACACTGTTTCGATGAAATCCCGGACGTTAGTCTAAGCGAGATTAGTGACTTTCCAGCACCTTAAAACAGGTAAGGCCTTAGGCGAGGATGGAATTACATCGGAGCTTCTAAAAGCCGGTGGAACATCGTTACTTAATGTCCTTCAGAAGCTCTTAAATACTGTCTTCCATGGTGGTACTACTCCGGAGGCGTGGAGCAGAAGTGCGGTAGTCTTGTTTTTCAAGAAAGGCAACTACGTTCTCTTGAAGAACTACAGACCGAATTCCCTTCTGAGCCGCATCTACGTGCTGTTTTTGAGAGTCATTTTGAGAGTTTGACATAATCTTTGAAAATAATGTTTGAGTTATTTATTTAATTAGTAAATAAGATATAAATAAGGAAATAAATAAATACTATAATGATAATAATGACAATTGTGTATGTAACATGGATGGAAAAAAAATATTTACATCCAATACAATACATGAACAAAAGTAAAACATAAACAAAGTACAAACAAATTATGTACAAAATTAAAAAAAAAAAAAAAAATTACTTACATTCAAATGGATAATAGATAAGTGGAATCGTCTCGCTTTCTAAAGGAAAGATTTAATTACGTCCACGTAAAACGTTGGTGAACGTTTTAATTGTACCAATTACTGTTTTTTAATTGCGATAATTAATAAGTCTGAAATACACTCTTAACCTTGTGTGTTATCTCAACAAAGTTTAAAGATTTTCCTTTTCCTCTCCGATTAGCATTTTAACACACTTCAATTCATCACATCACAGAATAATTAAAAAAGCTGAAGGTACTCCGGGTTTAACAATGACATCGGGACGTCAGTCATCTCAGTCCCCCGTGACCATGGGTGCTGGAAAGCGCCCGAAACGTCGGGAATTAAAAATAAAAAGTAAAAATAAACGCGATAAAATCCGTAAAAGTAGTTTTAATCATGTTCAAAAATTATGTTTTTTAAAGATTTTTTAGTGAAAATGGAGGATAATAGTGTTCCTTGTGATGAATTGAAGTGTGTTAAAATGCTAATCGGAGAGGAAAAGGAAAATCTTTAAACTTTGTTGAGATAACACACAAGGTCAAGAGTATATTTCAGACTTATTAATTATCGCAATTAAAAAACAGTAATTGGTACAATTAAAACGTTCACCAACGTTTTACGTGGACGTAATTAAATCTTTCCTTTAGAAAGCGAGACGATTCCACTTATCTATTATCCATTTGAATGTAAGTAATTTGTTTTTTTAATTTTGTACATAATTTGTTTGTACTTTGTTTATGTTTTACTTTTGTTCATGTATTGTATTGGATGTAAATATTTTTTTTCTTTCGCTTAAACAAACCCAAACAGATTTCTTCAAAGCCACCGAAGCTATGCAATTGCTCATATTATGTAATACAATCTATCTAGCAATAGTATGCCTTCTATGTGCTTTGTTAAACACGTCCTTGACAGCACTGAATATGAAACTGAAGCGTGGAGACAGATCAAGTTTGTATTTTTATAAAACTGCTAAAAACAACAATCTATATTTTTATAAATTTATATCTTGGGCTTGCCCTAGTTTGGAGCTCTAGCTTCGCCACTGGTAATGAGGCTGTACTTGCCGCGAAAGCATGGTAGGCGTGGCTTTTTGAGCGCGCTCACCATGCATAATCGCGAAGTGTGCAGCCTCCGTAATAACTTGCTGACGAGATCGGATGATTAATTCTATAAGGACGTCATTTCTTGTGATAAAGGACTTACCCCCCTATCCTTAGCCAACGAGCAATGGCAAGACCCGGCAGTGCAGAGCATTTCCGACCGGGAGACCGTATGGAAGGAGAAGGAGCTCCACGGAAGGTTTTACAAGGCTCTAGATGAGCCTTTCGTAGACATAGTAGCCTCCCTCCATTGGCTATGCTTTGTTGACCTCTTCGGGAAAACCAAGGGTTTTGTCTGTGCAATACAGGATCAGGTTATTATGACTAACAACTATCGGAGATACATCCTAAAGGATGGCACCGTCGACATCTCTCTAGTTTGTCGCCATCCCGGTGAGTCACCTAGGCATGTCATCTCCGGTTGTTCGGCGCTTTCTAACTCTGAGTTCTTGCACAGGCACAACCTTGTAGCCAGAATTCTTCACCAGGAGCTTGCTCTGCAATACGGTTTCGTGGACCGGAAATAGCCGTATTACCAGTACTTGCCGGAATCCGTGCTCGAAAATGATCGCGCCAGGCTCTACTGGGACCGGGCCATCATCACAGACAGGACTATTCTTGCGAGTAAGCCTGATATTGTGCTGATGGACCAGGCACAGTCAAGGATATTATTGGTCGACATTACCATTCCGTATTACGAGAACCTCGTGAAAGCTGAAACAGATAAGCAAACAAAATATCTGGACCTAACTCACGAGGTGACCGACATGTGGGGTGGTCTGCCTACCGAAATTATTCCTGTAGTCGTTTCTGCAAACGGGCTAATCCCAGTCAGCATTTCTGGTCATCTGAGGCGGCTGGGAGTCCGTGACGGACCGCTCCAGGTTCAAATGTAAAAGGCGGTGCTCCTCCATACCACCCGCATCGTCCGCCGGTTTCTTTCCCTTTCCCCCTAACCCTCGGCCGTTTGGTCTCCCCTGCCGAGGGCCTCCATCTGGTTGGGTTTTTATTTATTTATGTATTATTTATATATTTATGTTAGTATATGAAATATATATTTATGTATATTTATCATTTCCTTTTATATATTTATTCAGCCCAACCAGATCAGATTACACTATTAATACCCGATAATAATAATAATAATCTTTATTTGAAAGAATATGGTTGTACATCATTGTGTTCGAGTAAAATTTGTTTCACATATTCTACCTCAGTGGTGTGCAAATATTAATGGTCAAATAACTCATTCAACAATACTTATCGAATTTTTAACAACACAAATTTTTTTAACATTACTCAGTCTAATTGATAGTTAATTAATTGAGTAACAGTGTCAGAAAAAAACCAATAAGATATATAAGTATTATTATAGGTCAATGTCAAATAATCATATTATTCTTATGTCAATAATTATATAAAGTTCATTGTAAATGTTACATACACAATTGTCATTATTATCATTATAGTATTTATTTATTTCCTTATTTATATCTTATTTACTAATTAAATAAATAAAATTTTCAATTTATAAAAATACCATAACTCAAACATTATTTTCAAAGATTATGTTAAACTCTCAAAATGACTCAAAAACAGCACGTAGATGCGGCTCAGAAGGGAATGCCTTTCTTGAAAATCAAGACTACCGCACTTCTGCTCCACGCCTCCGGAGTAGTGCCACCATGGAAGACAGTATTGGAGAACTTCTGAAGGACATTAAGTAACGATGTTCCACCGGCTTTCAGAAGCTCCAATGTAATTCCATCCTCGCCTGAGGCCTTACCTGTTTTAAGGTGCTGGAAAGTCACTAATCTCGCTTAGACTAACGTCCGGGATATCATCGAAACAGTGTCGGATAAGACTTGCTCTTGCATTGTTGCTCACATTTGCGTGTGGCTTCAATGATAATGTTTACAGCTGCCCATAGAACCTATCAATCTAACTCAAAATCTCAGGTGTTCCGGAAACTATGCTGCCACACTCAGTCTTCAGCTTCGACAGTTGGATCTTTCTGGCAGACAGATCTCTGGCAAATAGTTTGGAGCCCTGGTTCCGCTCGATCGCTTCTTTAATACGAGCAGTATTAAAGTTGCGTAAGTCCCGCCGCATGCATTTGGAGATCTTTCTGTTCAACTCTAGTTTGACTTACCTATTCTTACTTTGCCTAAACCGATCATTTGAATTCCATTAGTAGGATATTTTAGCTAGAGACTTTATTTTATGATACGATTTATGTCGCTTGCCAACGCATATTTTTGGTTCTGGCAAAAAGTTGTGAAATGTCTGTGAACATCAGAATTGTGCAAATGATGGTCGCTGATATTTTGCGTGCACTTCAAAATTTCATTGTGTGAGTATTTTAAACTATTTTTACGGATTTGATGAACCATATTAAATGAATCATTGTCTCCTGAACTTTTCTCTATGTTTTCTTCTTCTAAAACGAGTTTGAGTTGGTAAATTCGAAGCGACAGTAGCCTAATGGCAGGGCGCGGACCGCGAACTCAAAAAGGTCGTGGGTTCGAATCCGCCATTCGACTGCTGGCGTGAATCAGTCGTAACAAAAGCAAGTTAAGCTCACCACGAGTGGTTAAGGGGAATATTAGTAATGTTTATAGCATTGTTAATATTCTTTTTAAAAAATCAAGACATACAATTTTGTGTCACTTTTTATGAAAAACCGACAAAACTTTGCCTAGCAATAGGGTTGTCAATTATTAGTTTGATAACAAAACTAGTGACATTTCGCGGTATTGTATGCGCAAGCGTAAACGTAGTTAGTCCGTTAATAGGTTACTACCTATAAAAATAATAAGTTTACTGTATTTTTATTTGGGTATAGACTTGCGTTTGACCAAAATCTACTTGTTAAGATAGATACCTACACTTCAACACTACGGTGTAAGAAGCGATGCTCCTAAATTAATTATTTCATATTTAAGTGACAGAACGCAAAAAGTTGTCATTAATAGTATGAGTTCTTCCGGGTCGATTGTACAAATGGGCGTGCCTCAGGGCTCAATTCTCGGCCCTTTTCTATTTCTAGTATATATTAATGACTTACCTTACATAGTAGGGGATAACCATGATATAGTATTATTTACGTATGATACTTCATTAATTTTAAAATTAAACCGGTAAAAATTAAAAAAGGTTTAATGTTTATAATTTGCATTTGAATGGAACTAAAACTAAATGTATGAAATTCGTAACTCCTAATGTTAAACTTGTCAATACTAATGTAATTTTAAATGGGGGGGGGGAACTGAGTATTGTTGATACAACCATTTTTCTTGGAATCACACTGGATGCAAAGCTTCAATGGCTCCCCCATATATCAAAACTAGCTAGCAGACTTAGTTTTCAGCATATGCTGTGAAAAGATTAGAACTCTTACCAGTGTTGAAACAGCTAGAATAGTTTACTTTAGTTATTTCCATAGCATTATATCGTATGGTATTTTGCTATGGGGACACGCGACTGACACTCAAATTATATTTATTTTACAGAAGAGGGCCATTAGAGCAATATATAATTTAAAACCAAAAGAGTCACTGAGACAAAAATTTAAGGAAATTAAAATATTAACCCTGGCCTCTCAATACATTTATGAAAATGTAATGTACGTACACAAAAATAAAAGTAGTTTTGCGAAAATAAGTGATATTCATTCTGTAATTACTAGGAACAGACACAAGCTAGTAGTACCAGTTACTCGACTCCACCGAGTCAGTAATTCATTCTTGGGGCGATGTATACACTTTTACAACAAACTCCCAGAAAATATACAAAATTTGTCATACACGAAGTTCAAAAATGTTATTAAACTAAGATTGTATAAAAAGGGTTATTATAATATTAAGGAATTTATGGATGATAATAACCCCTGGGAAGGGTGATCGCTACCAAGCTATTTCTAATTTGTCTTGTGTTGTGTGTAAACATAATTGTAAGCTATTATTGGAAAAAAAATAGTCCCGCTGGGTTTCTTGCTGGTTCTTCCCAGGACAGAGGTTTTTTTTGCGAACCAGTGGTAAATGAAAAAAGTAACTTTCAATAAGTATTGTTATAATCTACATTGAATAAAAAAGTTTCTGTTTCTGTTTCAAAAATAAGAAAAAAATATTTTTCATACAACGGCGCTCCACCCTACTGTACGTGTGGGAGCTCCGATGTTAATTGTTTAATTGACGACTCGACAATCGCTTCCTGTGGAATTCGGTTTATACCATTACAGAGAAATGAAGGGTTCATCCTGCGTGCAGTAACCGCAAGTTCTAGATAATTCTAATATAGAAAATGGAATACCATTTAATAACGGTCGGGGACTTTTATCATCGTGATGCCAATATTATACGATATAATTGCCTAAGTTTACATCATCTATATGGGACTCATCTATCTATATCATCGATTGTAGAAAAAACGTTATATTTTGTTATACATTATGAAGTGACAAACAAACCACCCGATGGTACTAAACAACAGATGCTCTGTGGCGCATCAGTTGTCACCATAGAGAACTAGAATGAAATGTCACACAGCCCGTATACTATAGTAAAAATTTTTAAAGTAAATAAAGCTAGATCACTTTGAATCAAGTAGAAACTTATATGGAACCACAGAACCTCTTTGAAGCAGTCTAAGCCATACTGATTTTTAAACCGTTTCGAGACTGTTAACTTAACACTAAAACTACTTTTACGTATTTTATCGAGTTTATTTTACTTTTAATTACTTTTATTTTTAATTCCCGACGTTAAATTAAAAATAAAAGTAATTAAAAATAAAATAAACGCGATAAAATCCGTAAAAGTAGTTTTAATCAATGTGTAGTGTTCGCGTAAATATAAGAAATCATTATATAAACCAGTACGGACTGGAAATAGAAAATAAAATAAGCCGATTAGAAGATCTAAAGACCAAGCGCGCAAGATACATAACAGCTTTAAATTTCTTGACGAGATGCAGAGATCATAATCTTACGTGTGTCAAGATATCCACTAAAAAAGACATTCGAGGAAGCGCTAAGATCTTAAATCAGGCTAGTAAAAAAGTTGTTAATAACGGTGATTCATTAAAAAGGTACCGATATATATTTCATAAACAAAACCATAGACAATTCGTCAGAAAATATACAAAATTTGTCATACACGAAGTTCAAAAATGTTATTAAACTAAGTTTGTATAAAAAGGGTTATTATAATATTAAGGAATTTATGGATGATAATAACCCCTGGGAAGGGTGATCGCTACCAAGTTATTTCTAATTTGTCTTGCGTTGTGTGTAAACATAATTGTATGCTATTATTGGAAAAAAATAGTCCCGCTGGGTTTCTTGCTGGTTCTTCCCAGGACAGAGGTTTTTTTTGCGAACCAGTGGTACATGAAAAAAGTGACTTTCAATAAGTATTGTTATAATCTACTTTGAATAAAAAAAGTTTCTGTTTCTGTTTCAAAAATAAGAAAAAAATATTTTTCATACAACGGCGCTCCACCCTACTGTACGTGTGGGAGCTCCGATGTTAATAGTTTAATTGACGACTCGACAATCGCTTCCTGTGGAATTCGGTTTATACCATTAGAGAGAAAGAGAGGTCGTATGGGTGTCAATTTGTGGTGTCAGAAGTGAGATAAAATCATGCCGATTTTATCAAAGGAGGAATCGGAGGGTGTCCGTACCCGAAGTCAACGCCAGCAGGAGACGGACCAGAGGAGATTTGGTGATGCAACGCCGCAGACGTCGGAGGGCCAACGGCCGGCCACGGAGGCTGCGGGCCCGTCAGTAGCTCCTACACCTGCAGCACCTGACTTAGGTGCTCTGATGGCGATGCTACAGGAGCAGCTGCAGCGCGGACGAGAGGAACAGGCCCGTCTGTTGAAAGAGCAGCAGGAAGAACAGGCTCTCCGACAGGAGGAACAGGTCCATCAGTTGAAAGAGCAGCTGCAGAGCGGACAGGACGAACAGACCCGTCGGTTAGTAGATCAGCAGGCGGAACAGGCTCGCCAACAGGAGGAACAGGTCCGTCGGTTGGAAGAGCAGCTGCGGGGCGGACAGGTAGAACAGGCCTGCCAACAGGAGGAACAGATGCTTCTCATGAAGGACCTTCACGCTACCTTCGGGAAAGAGATAAGGGAGGTGAAGGATAGGGTTGCTCAGCATGACAACCGCCTGTCAGAAGCTGAAACCCAAATCGCGAAAGATGAAACCCGAATCGAGAAAGCTGAAACCCGAATCGACCAAGTAAACAATCGGGTTGACAACGTAATGGCTGACATGAAGAAATCACTGAACGAACTCAAACTTGGAGATGGAGCTACAGCTCCCGTAGTAGCTACAGCACCTTCGCTACGTGGATTCAAAGTGCCGCCGTTCGACGGGACTTCTTCCTGGTCGGCCTACAAAATCCAGTTCGAGGCTGTTATGAAGGCGAACGGCTGGAATAAAAGTCAGGCCATGACTGCTCTCACACTAGGCCTGCGCGACCAGGCCTTAACAGTTCTGGAAGCTCTCGGTGAGGAAGTGACTTATGAGCAACTCCTTGAGGCGTTGGAGGCGAGATATGGCGACGCTCACCTGGAACACGTCTTTCGTGCGCAGCTTAAAGATCGCGTGCAGCGCATCAACGAAAACCTGCAGCAGTGGGCTCTAGATGTGGAGAAGCTGGTGCGAAAAGCATACCGGTCTGTACCTGCGCTCATTGAAGGGAACCTGGTGCAGACATTCATCGACGGCATCCGTGACCTGGAAGTCAGAGTTGCTGTGAGGCTCGGGCACCACGAGATGCTTAAGGACGCCTTGGCCCATGCACTGGAGGTGGAAGCCGTGCGGCAGGATCATCGTTTCCATCGCGTCAGGGAGGTTGCAGCAGCTACAGTTCGCGACCGCAACAAAGGATACAGCCCTAGGTGCTATGGCTGTAGGGAAAAGGGCCATCTTCGATCCAGCTGCCCTAAGCGAACCCTAGAAAGGGAAGGTGAACGATCTCAGGAGGGTAGTGCGGCCAACAGCACCGCCCAGCAGCAGCGGGGAAACGAGTAAAAGCCAGAACTTCGGGGCGGGTGCTGGCTGATGTTGATCTCACAAACCCACGATGGGAACAGTCTAATCATCAAGGGCGAGGTCAACGGAATACCGTGTCAACTGACCATAGATACTGGAGACTCTCGTACGGTTGTTAGTTGCCAACTAATAAGTCAGTTCCTTGGGGACTCCGCATACAACCGAGAACGCATTAATTTGGTAACAGCCACCGGTCAGCGTATACACGTCCGTGGAGAGAAAGAGATGGAGTTGAAGCTAGGCAACATGATCTACCTGCATAATGTCATCGTGGCTGATATAATGGACGACTGCATCCTGGGCCTAGACTTCATGACGAATTTTTGTGCGATTGACGTTAAGCAAGGTGTCTTGAAATGTGGACAAGAGGAACTTTTTGTGGAAGGAGCGTCACCAGGGAACGTGTACAGCCTTGAGAAGATTGTTCTTCCGCCGAGATCGGAAACGTTTGTGCCGGTTAGTCTTCCTCGGAATCTTGGGCAACCTCATCGTTGTGTACTCGTGGAAAGGTTAGAAAATGACCTTCCATGGAAAGTGGCTCGAACCTTGGTCAGAACCACTAACATCTCAGGAGTACGTTTGCTGAACCTTTGTGGCCAGGAACAGATTATAGAAAAAGGCATACTTGTTGCTACTTGTGAGGAAGTGGATTGGTTACGTCGGTGCCAATATCTATCGACTGGGACCCCCAGCAAGGATGCACAAACGAGAGTGAGCACACTTTTAGAAGACTGTAGCAGCGTTCTCTCCCCGAATGAAATGGTCAAAGCGAAGAAGTTGTTACTCAAGTATGCCGATGTATTCTCATCAAACGATGCTGACATAGGAAAGACTGGATTAGTTCAACACAAAATAAACACAGGAGAAGAATTGCCTATCCGTCAGCGACCAAGAAGATTGCCGGTAGCACGTGAAAAGGAAGTGGAAACCATGATTGAGGGAATGGTGAAGGATGGTGTTATTGAACCTTCATCTAGTCCATGGTGTTCACCCGTGGTACTGGTAAAGAAGAAGGATGGCAGCATGCGGTTTTGTGTTGACTACCGCCGTCAGAACGACGTTACTAAGAAGGACAGCTATCCCTTGCCAAGAATTGACGACACGCTGGACATGCTTACAGGAGTAAAATGGTTTAGCACGCTGGATCTAAAAAAGTGGCTACTGGCAAGTTGAAATTGACCCTAAGGACAAGGAGAAAACTGCGTTCTCAACGGGAAAGGATCTGTGGCAATTTAAAGTAATGCCGTTTGGGTTGTGCAATGCTCCAGCAACGTTTGAACGGCTGATGGAACTTGTACTTACCGGGCTAAATGGCGATGCCTGTCTGGTCTACTTGGATGACATCATCATCGTGGGCCGTACGTTTCAGGAACACCTTCAAAACCTGGAACGCGTGCTCATGAAGATTCAGAGTGCCAACCTCAAGTTGAGTCCGAAGAAATGTTCTATAAAATTCAATAAAATTCTAATAAAATTCAAACGGCAAGTCAACTTTTTGGGGTATGTAGTGTCGGAAGAAGGTATCCGCACGGATCCAGAGAAAATCGCAGCTGTAAAGGATTGGCCGGTTCCATAAGACAAGCCGCAGGTTAGAGCATTTTTGGGTTTGTGCTCCTATTACCGGCGATTTGTGAAGAACTTTGCAGATATAGCCAAACCTCTCCATAAGCTAACCGAGGAGAAGCGACATTTCTGCTGGGATGAAAGTTGCAATATCGCATTCCAGGAGCTCAAGGACCGTCTGTGCAAAACACCTATTTTGGGATACCCTGATGCAAGCAAAATATTTATAGTTGACACAGACGCAAGTAATATAGGACTTGGTGGTGTGTTGTCTCAACGGAATGGTGACCAAGAGGTCGTGATAGCGTACTTCAGCAAGTCGTTGTCAAAACCGGAAAGGAACTATTGTGTCACAAGACGCGAATTGCTAGCTGTGGTAAAGTCGTTGCAGCATTTTAGCAAATATCTTCTGGGGCGAAAATTTCACTTAAGAACTGACCATGCAGCACTAAAATGGCTATTGCAGTTTAAAAATCCAGAAGTACAAGTTGCGAGGTGGATTGAACTACTGCAGGAATACGACTTTGAGATCGAACATCGCAGCGGGAAATCTCATGGCAACGCAGATGCATTGTCAAGAAGACCTTGTCCTGAAGATTGCAAACATTGTACTAGGCAAGAGAGTAAGGAAGTGGTATCCGTGAGGATGCTCAGGGCAGACCACCTCAGCAACGAGTGGAAGGACAGCTTACAACATGCACAGCAGGAAGATCCGGACATCAAGCCGATCCTGGAATGGATGAAGGCCAGTGCTCCCAAGCCCAAGTGGAGCGACGTCTCAGCGATGAATTCGACCACTAAAAGCTATTGGGCCCAGTGGGACAGCTTGCTGTTTCAGGATGGAGTTCTGTGCCGTAAATGGGAAAATGTTCGGGGGACAGCTGTCATTTACAAATGGTTGTCCCTAAAGCTAAAGTGCCGAATGTTCTACAGCTGTGCCATAATGGTTGTTCCGGAGGCCATCTGGGAGTTAAACGAACTCTACTGAAGATCCGAGAACGGTTTTATTGGGTCCACTGTCGAAACGATGTCGAGGACTGGTGTCACAAATGTACAAGTTGTGCGGCTGTAAAGGGACCTCAGACTCGTAGTAGAGGTGCATTGAAGTTGTACAATGTTGGTGCACCATGGGAGAGAATAGCCATTGACGTGGCGGGGCCGCATCCGGAGAGTGAAAGCGGTAACAAGTATTTCATGGTTGTGATGGATTACTTCACTAAGTGGCCAGAAGTCTTCGCCATTCCAAGTCAAGAAGCTTCAACATTTGCAGATAAACTAGTTCATGAAGTCTTCTGTCGTTTTTCAGTACCTTTAGAGATTCACAGCGATCAAGGAAGGAATTTTGAATCTCAAATATTCCAGGAAACTTGCCGAGTTATGGGTACTCATAAAACAAGAACGACTTCTTATCACCCGCAATCCGATGGAATGGTAGAACGATTTAATCAGACATTGGAGAGGTACCTAGCAAAAGTTGTAGACAATCGGCAACGAGATTGGGACAAGCACATACAACCGTTTTTGTTGTCATATCGAAGTTCTCACGAAAGTACTATTTTATTTATTTATTTATTTATTTATTAACAACCTTTTTTTACATATGTTCATTGATTCCCTGGTCCCTGAGCTAGTGTGACTGTGTTTCAGGAACCAGTTCCTCCCCCTTAAAGTTAGCCTTGTCAAAAGGTCAATTTCTATATAATAATAATAATTTAATTATTTAGTAAGTTAAACAAGTACAGAAATATAAATAAGAAATAAAAATAATGTTATTTTAAGCGCTTGTTTTGTGTGTGTGTATGTGTGTGTGTGTGTATGTGTGTGCGCGTGTGTGTATGTGTTCGTGTGTTGGTGTGTGTGTAAGTGTGTGAGTGGGTGTGTGTGTGCTTTGGAATATATGTGTATGAGTATTGCTTGTGGTAAACCCACGGCATAAGTGCTTCTGTGCTGTCATAATCAAGATTCTCTAACCACACTCTGATCCTTGCCTTTATTTGGTGGTTGCTGTAATTATTTAAGTTTGATTTAAATTCCCTGTATAACTTATTGTACAAATGCGGAGCAATGTAACTATAGTGTTTTTTCGCAAAAATACTTCTTGTTCTGGGGGTCGGGTATTTGAATGTCCTTTTCTTTGCAATTTTGATACATGGTGCAGTTATACGATGGTACCTTCGTATGCATTGATAAATAAAAAGTTTTCTTACGCTTAGTACTCGGGTTTTTTCATACACTAGTGTAGTTGGATAACGAAATGGAAGCAATAGCATTACTTTTAAGATACATCGTTGGGCACGTTCAGCTTCGACAAGAATTGTCTGACAAGCGCCGCCCCATGAACAGATACCGTAACATATTAAAGATTCACAGAGAGCCTTGTAGGTTTGCAACAATAACTATGGACTTGCTACAAGCCTTAGTAACTTAAAAACATAGACAAGCTTTCTTATTTTTTTTACTAAATGATATTATTTGTTGTTTCCACTGAAGCTTTTCGTCAATTATAATTCCCAAATATTTTATTGTGTTAGTTTTAGTTATGTAAGGGCAGTTACAAGACATTGGAACATCATCAAGTTTGTTACATGGGCTTGTATGAATCTTTAATTTAAATTTGTCATTTGGTTGACCCGCTAGAGTTTTGCTGAAACAGATTAATTTTGTTTTGGTTGTGTTTAGTGAAAGTAGATTATTTTCTAGCCAACAAGAAATTTTGGCAAGTCCCGCCTCAGTAACTTGTTTCACACGCTCCCAGCTCTTTGCATGAAATATTATTACGATATCGTCAGCATACATAGTTATATTACCGGCATTTAATTCAATATTAGTCATGTCATTTACGTAAGTTAAAAATAATGTCGGTCCGAGAGTACTGCCCTGTGGGACACCGTATGTACATCGCATGTCATTACTGGAATGTCCATCCACTCTAACGAACTGCTTTCTGTCACATAAATAACTTTGAAACCTTTGCAATGCAGTCCCTCTTATACCCAAGTTCTCCAACCTCCGCAAAAGAGTCGACGTTGACACTGTGTCAAATGCCTTTTGTAGGTCAATAAAAACACCTACACATCTGTCACCCTCATCTACGTACTTATTTACTTGTGAGGTCACGTTTAGTATACAGTCTTCCGTTGACTTACCGGTTCTAAAGACAATTGATTGGGAGATAGTAACTCATTGGATTCTAGATAACCAATTAAATTAAATTAGCCTCTTGTTAACAATCTTTTCTAAAATTTTGGACATGACACTTAATAAAGCTATAGGTCGGTAGTTACAAGCAAGGGTTTTATCACCTGCCTTATGAATAGGCGACACAGTGGCTTTCTTAAATATCTCAGGGAAAACTCCTGATAAGAAACTAAGATTACATAGATGCGATATTGGCTCCGCTAGAATACTATGAAATATTTTTAACATTCTTGTAGGAATTTGATCATGACCTGCACCACTATTATTCTTAAGATTCAATATCACGCATCTTACTTCCACTGGATCAGTTGGTAACAGTAGCATGGAGTTTTTAGGACTATTGTTATTAGTTGCTTCTCGTGTTAAATCTGCCTCGCTTTTTATTTAACTTATTAAGAGTCTCGTTGGCAAGGATTTTACCAATCGATATAAAGTACTTATTAACCTCATTAAGGGAGTCAGTTGAATTTTCTTTGATTCTTAATAGTTCCATAGATTTCGATTTTGGTTTATTCAGATTACACAATTCTTTAATAGTTTTCCATGTTTCTTTGCTGTTTCCAGCATGTTTTCGAGTTGAGATTGGTAATAGTTACATTTTAATGCTTTTATAATCTTGTTACAAATATTTCTATACCGTATATAGTAGTTTTTAAGGTCTTCGTCATTTATATTATTTTTAAGTCTTTTATGAATTTTATCTCGCTTTCGTATAGATCTTACAACACCAGTGGTGATCCAAGGTTTTAATGGCCTATTTCTATTGGGATTTTTTTTAGTTTCTGTGTTTATTGTAATAATTTTCTGCAATAATGTGATTAAGTACTGAGCCGCATCATTAGCTGATTGTAAATAATAAAACTCAGACCAGTTAATAGATTTAAGTCTCTCTTCCATTTTGTCAAAGTTCATAATAGTCTTAGTTAAATAAATGTTTCTATCACACTTCCCAATTGACGATGCTTCTAAACATAATAGTATTGGAGCATGGTCCGTAAAGTGTTCGAATACAAGGGTTTGTGCTCGAAGACCTGTTTTAACCATAAAATGATCTAGGCAGGTACCATCTCTTGTCGGAACACTTATTCCAGGACGTAATCCATAGGAAGCCATGATGTTTAGATAGTCAATAGTGTAGCATGTTGGACTATTTGACATAATATCAAGGTTAGTATCACCTGTGAAAACAATATGCTTAGTGTTTATGTCACGCAATATGCAGTCGATGGAGTCTAGGTAGGGAATAACATTTTTAAAACTTGGTGGTCTATATGTACCAATGACTGTGTATTGACGATCTATTTTTACAATTAGACAATTACCTTCCTCTATACTAGGTTCAAAGACTTCAATATTCTGAAAAATATTCCTAACGTATAATTACACCATCATTTTGATTGAAAGTATGCTTAGTGCTGAAAGCTTCATAATTATTGATTATTGGTATGTGTGAGTCTTCATGGATCCAGCATTCAGTGAATACCAGAATATCAATTATTACATCTAACCGAGATAAAAACACTAAGAACCTATCCAAGTTACAATATATAGTGCGTATATTACACATAGGATTGAAAATGGATTGCCTTTTTCAGTTAGGTCCAAATAACTTTTACAATTGGTTGGATCATCAACGTAGGTACATTTAATATCACCCGAAGTGTCAATATCCTCAAATAATAATATATCATCCATGTAGAATAAAAAGAAGTTTCACGGCCAAAAATGATATGATGTGTCTTATAAAATATAAATCAAATAATATCGAATCTTAGAATGCAGTACTGATATACATCCTAGTTTTTGTTCAAAGTTCATTTTTGAATACAAGATATATAAAAATATAAAATTAATTATAATTTGTGTAAACATTAAAATTATGCTATAATAAATAATAATGATCATTGTGTAATTTATTTTGTAGTTGTGAAAATATATAAGTGTTGTGTGTTTTATTGTAATAGTGTAGGATACCATTGCAAATATAATATGTAGTGTTTGGTAATAGTGTAAATGTGTATTATTGTGTAAACAATTAAATGTTATTTGTGTAGTGTTGCGTAGGCAAATTTTGTATAGTGTATGTATAAAGCGCAATTTGGACTTACAATTAATATAATATAGTAACAAAAAATTAAATTTAAAGTAAAAATAGTACAATAAAATTGAGATAATTTTGTTCAAGCCTAGTCACTGACGAGATTCCAATATTTCCAGCTTTTGAAGGTCTGTTTCGTCATTAATACGCTGAGAAGGAGATCCTTCTGCTTTTCTCAAATAAATAACTCCATGATTCACCCAAACATACTTATAATTTTTATTTTTTGCATAGTCTCGAGCCAGATAGAATATGCGCTTGGCCTTAGGTGTAAGATTCTCGGTACGGAGTACAGCAGTGACACCAGCTTTCGCAAACTTTGGAAGAGAATTACGGCTGCCTGCAGACCTGATCACCGGGATACCACGTGATGCCCCACGCAGTATAACCGATTATGCAAATGACTTGCGGAACAAAATGAATGACATTTATGAGCACGTCAGACAATCGGGCCAGCAAATGTCTGAGAAAATGAAAACCCGGTACGACCGCAAAATGAACAATAAAGGGTTCAACGAAGGTTCATTAGTGTGGTTACACAATCCAGTCCGCAGCAAAGGGAAATCTCCTAAGCTTCAAGCTAAATGGGACGGCCCGTACCGGATTGTAACCAGGATCAACGATGTGACCACATGTGTAAAAACACATGTGAAAAAACACGTGCCCACGTGGTACTTGTTTTTTTGGGTTTTTCTCGAAGACTGTGGCTCCGAGAAATCTAAATTTTTGCATATAGGTTGGGACCGCGACTAGCTTTAAGGCCGCACTTTAAAAAACAGGGGTAAAGGCGACTAATCGCACAGCGTTTCACTTTGAAGTTTCCAAATTTCCTAAAAATCACTCTTTTCACTATATTTTTTTGAAACAATCTCCGATTTTCTTGCGGTTTTCACTACTTTAAGTGCCGGATACAGAAAGGCGCAAGAGGGACTCCTAAGATCGTCCATGTGGATCGCTTGGCGCGTTATTATGGGACCGATAATGCTCGGGACGAGCATGTCTTAGGAGGAGGCAGTGTTGCGTGAATAAGTCAACGTCATACACTAGCGCCATCTAGTGTCAGGAACGAGAGCGAGGGGAGCTTTGCAGAAAATGACATTATAAATCTTTCAATCGACAGCGCCATCTAGTCTCAAACCGAAGAACTAAGTTTCTAGAAAATCTACACTCGAACACTCGTCGCTTTGTGCGCATTTAATTGAATATTCCGGATACTTCATTGCTAATTTGTATATATAGGCGCTGCAAGATTCGATCGGGTAGTATTGGATTTGGCGAGACAAGCGAAGCTTCGGAGCGGAATAAAGTGAATTAGTGTGTTTAATTATTAGTGTTTTAAGTTTTAATTTTTTGTAAAGTAAATTAAAGTGTTAATTTAGGTAATTTTATCGGCAATTTTTATTGTCACGAACCTCAAGCTCGTAACAAAGGGTTCATCCTGCGTGCAGTAACTGCAAGTTCTAGATAATTCTAATAAAGAAAATGGAATACCATTTAATAACGGTCGGGGACTTTTATCATCGTGATGCCAATATTATACGATATAATTGCCTAAGTTTACATCATCTATATGGGACTCATCTATCTATATCATCGATTGTAGATTGTTCTTCAAGAGAACGTAGTTGCCTTTCTTGAAAAACAAGACTACCGCACTTCTGCTCCACGCCTCCGGAGTAGTACCACCATGGAAGACAGTATTTAAGAGCTTCTGAAGGACATTAAGTAACGATGTTCCACCGGCTTTTAGAAGCTCCGATGTAATTCCATCCTCGCCTGTGGCCTTACCTTTTTTAAGGTGCTGGAAAGTCACGAATCTCGCTTAGACTAAAGTCCGGGATATCATCGAAACAGTGTCGGATAAGACTTGCTCTTGCATTGTTGCTCACACTTGCGTGTGGCTTCAACGATAATGTTTACAGCTGCCCATAGAACCTATCAATCTAACTCAAAATCTCAGGTGTTCCGGAAACGATGCTGCCACACTCAGTCTTCAGCTTCGACAGTTGGATCTTTCTGGCAGACAGATCTCTGGCAAATACTTTGGAGCCCTGGTTCCGCTCGATCGCTTCTTTAATACGAGCAGTATTAAAGTTGCGTAAGTCCCGCCGCATGCATTTGGAGATCTTTCTGTTCAGCTCTAGTTTGACTTACCTAGTCTTACTTTGCCTAAACCGATCATTTGAATTCCATTAGTAGGATATTTTAGCTAGAGACTTTATTTTATGATACGATTTATGTCGCATGCCAACGCTTACTTTTGGTTCTGGCAAAAAGTTGTGAAATGTCTGTGAACATCAGAATTGTGCAAATGATGGTCGCTGATATTTTGCGTGCACTTCAAAATTTCATTGTGTGAGTATTTTAAACTATTTTTACGGATTTGATGAACCATATTAAATGAATCATTGTTTCCTGAACTTTTCTCTATGTTTTCTTCTTCTAAAACGAGTTTGAGTTGGTAAATTCGAAGCGACAGTAGCCTAATGGCAGGGCGCGGACCGCGAACTCAAAAAGGTCGTGGGTTCGAATCCGCCATTCGACTGCTGGCGTGAATCACTCGTAACACAAGCAAGTTACTTACCAAAGTAGCTTACCACGAGTGGTTAAGGGGGAATATTAGTAATGTTTATAGCATTGTTAATATTCTTTTTTAAAAAATCAAGACATACAATTTTGTGTCACTTTTTATGAAAAACCGACAAAACTTTGCCTAGCAATAGGGTTGTCAATTATTAGTTTGATAACAAAACTAGTGACATTTCGCGGTATTGTATGCGCAAGCGTAAACGTAGTTAGTCCGTTAATAGGTTACTACCTATAAAAATAATAAGTTTACTGTATTTTTATTTGGGTATAGACTTGCGTTTGACCACCATCTACTTGTTAAGATAGATACCTACACTTCAAAACTACGGTGTGAGAAGCGATGTTCTTAAATTAATTATTTCATATTTAAGTGACAGAACGCAAAAAGTTGTCATTAATAGTATGAGTTCTTCCGGGTCGATTGTACAAATGGGCGTGCCTCAGGGCTCAATTCTCGTCCCTTTTCTATTTCTAGTATATATTTATGACTTACCTTACATAGTAGGGGATAACCATGATATAGTATTATTTACGGATGATACTTCATTAATTTTAAAATTAAACCGGTAAAAATTAAAAAAGGTTTAATGTTAATAATTTGCATTTGAATGGAACTAAAACTAAATGTATGAAATTCGTAACTCCTAATGTTAAACTTGTCAATACTAATGTAATTTTAAATGGGGGGGGGGGGAACTGAGTCTTGTTGATACAACCATTTTTCTTGGAATCACACTGGACGCAAAGCTTCAATGGCTCCCCCATATATCAAAACTAGCTAGCAGACTTAGTTCTGCAGCATATGCTGTGAAAAAGATTAGAACTCTTACCAGTGTTGAAACAGCTAGAATAGTTTACTTTAGTTATTTCCATAGCATTATATCGTATGGTATTTTGCTATGGGGACATGCGACTGACACTGAAATTATATTTATTTTACAGAAGAGGGCCATTAGAGCAATATATAATTTAAAACCAAAAGAGTTACTGAGACAAAAATTTAAGGAAATTAAAATATTAACCCTGGCCTCTCAATACATTTATGAAAATGTAATGTACGTACACAAAAATAAAAGTAGTTTTGCGAAAATAAGTGATATTCATTCTGTAATTACTAGGAACAGACACAAGCTAGTAGTACCAGTTACTCGATTCCACCGAGTCAGTAATTCATTCTTGGGGCGATGTATACACTTTTACAACAAACTCCCAGAAAATATACAAAATTTGTCATACACGAAGTTCAAAAATGTTATTAAACTAAGTTTGTATAAAAAGGGTTATTATAATATTAAGGAATTTATGGATGATAATAACCCCTGGGAAGGGAGATCGCTCCCAAGCTATTTCTAATTTGTCTTGTGTTGTGTGTAAACATAATTGTAAACTATTATTGGAAAAAAAATAGTCCCGCTGGGTTTTTTGCTGGTTCTTCCCAGGACAGAGGTTTTTTTGCGAACCAGTGGTAAATGAAAAACAGTGACTTTCAATAAGTATTGTTATAATCTACATTGAATAAAAAAGTTTCTGTTTCTGTTTCAAAAAATAAGAAAAAAATATTTTTCATACAACGGCGCTCCACCCTACTGTACGTGTGGGAGCTCCGATGTTAATCGTTTAATTGACGACTCGACAATCGCTTCCTGTGGAATTCGGTTTATATCATTAGAGAGAAATGAAGGGTTCATCCTGCGTGCAGTAACTGCAAGTTCTAGATAATTCTAATATAGAAAATGGAATACCATTTAATAACGGTCGGGGACTTTTATCATCGTGATGCCAATATTATACGATATAATTGCCTAAGTTTACATCATCTATATGGGACTCATCTGTCTATATCATCGATTGTAGAAAAAACGTTATATTTTGTTATACATTATGAAGTGACAAACAAACCACCCGATGGTACTAAACAACAGATGCTCTGTGGCGCATCAGTTGTCACCATCGAGAACTAGAATGAAGTGTCGCACAGCCCGTATACTATAGTAAATTTTTTTTAAAGTAAATAAAGCTCACTTTGAATCAAGTTGAAACTTATATGGAACCACAGAACCTCTTTGAAGCAGTCAAAGCCATACTGATTTTTAAACTGTTTCGAGACTGTTAACACTAAAACTACTTTTAAGGATTTTATCGAGTTTATTTTACTTTTAATTACTTTTATTTTTAATTCCCGACGTTAAATTAAAAATAAAAGTAATTAAAAATAAAATAAATGCGATAAAATCCGTAAAAGTAGTTTTAATCAATGTGTAGTGTTCGCGTAAATATAAGAAATCATTATATAAACCAGTACGGACTGGAAATAGAAAATAAAATAAGCCGATTAGAAGATCTAAAGACCAAGCGCGCAAGATACATAACAGCTTTAAATTTCTTGACGAGATGCAGAGATCATAATCTTACGT
The DNA here is from genome assembly GCA_907164705.1 of Parnassius apollo. Lineage (NCBI taxonomy): Eukaryota > Metazoa > Arthropoda > Insecta > Lepidoptera > Papilionidae > Parnassius > Parnassius apollo. Next base: position 1,321,883 of record CAJQZP010000288.1, on the reverse strand, counting down.
GTGTCAAGATATCCACTAAAAAAAGACATTCGAGGAAGCGCTAAGATCTTAAATCAGGCTAGTAAAAAGTTGTTAATAACGGTGATTCAGCAAAAAGGTACCGATATATATTTCATAAACAAAACCATAGACAATTCGTCCAGTGAATTAAAGACAGTTTTATCGGCATTTGATTATAAAAATTGCATGGAAACTTTAGATAAACGCGAAACAACTAAATACAACGAATGCAGAAATAAACATATTGATAAATAACATAAATTAACAACTAAATCAAATGTCCGTCATACGAAATCGTTGACCACAGACACGAATCATAAACAACGAGCTGTCTACAACTTATCGAAACAAATACTGGACGACGCCACAATAAAAGTTTTAGAAAAAGGTATGAATTTCGCAATAACACCGTGAAAAATACCGTATGAGGACATTATCTGTAGTGTTGAGGACTGTCTGTATAAAATTGGTAATGAAGATTTAGAGGCCATACGTCAAGACATTTCGTCTATGTTACGTCGAAGTTCAGCGCCGAAATTAAATCTTCCCAAAAATGAATTTAACGCATTGAAAAACTTACGCAACAGACTAGAGCTTACGATTCTCCGCGCAGATAAAGGTATTGCTACGTTTATAATGGATACGTCAGATTACAATTTTAAAATACAACAACTTTTGTCGGATGAAACTACATACCGAAAGGTCAAAACAGACCCTAGAACTAATACGCTTAAAATAACTAGCGATCTAATTAAGAAATACTCCAAGAAATGGAATCTGGACGTTAATTCGATAACACCTTCATGTGCCAAGCCACCGAAGTTGTATGGGTTACCAAAAATACATAAACCGAACGCTTCATTACGTCCAATAGTGAGTCAGATTGATTCGCCAGCTTACAGATTGGCTCAATACTTAGCTAAAATGTTATCACCACTCAGAGGACACACAAGAGCACACACTAAGGATTCATACCATTTTGTCAGTGAGATAAAAGACCTACGTCTTACTGACTATGAAACCATGGTCAGTTTTTATGTTCAGTCTCTATTTACATGCCTACCTCTTGAAGACTGCATCTCAATTATAACTAGCAAACTAGAGGAAAATAACATGCGAGCAGAATATGCAGTATTACTCAGACATTGCCTTACATCTGGCTATCTATTGTGAAAGGAAGAGTTTTACAAGCAAGTAGATGGTGTTGCGATGGGTTCACCTGTATCTCCCATTGTCACCGATATATTCATGGAAGACTTTGAGGAGAAAGCCCTCCTTACTGCACCTGTTACACCAAGGATCTACAAGCGGTACGTAGACGATACTTTCACAATTTTACCATCAGACAAAGTAACTGCATTTTTAGAACATCTTAATTCCATAAACTCTAAAATTCAATTTACTATGGAGTCAGAGGCAAATAATTTCTTACCTTTTCTAGATGTGTTAGTCATCCGAAATCCTAAAAACACCATTGGTCACACTGTGTATAGAAAAAAAAACCCATACAAACCGATATTTAAACTGTGAATCTCACCACCATCCTTCACAGTTAGCTACCGTGGGCAAATCTTTGTTACAGAGAGCACGAGGGATTTGTGACAGCAAACGACTGGCCGCCGAGCTTCAGCACATCAAGCAAATTCTGCACGACAACAAGCTTCGGGTCCCGTGCCTATGTCACAGTGACCAAGTGAAACCTGCCACAGTCGAGCATGTGCCTGCTGTACTACCATATGTCAGAGGTGTCACAGACAAGATTGGCTACATCTTGAAGCGAGCTTCTATTAGAACATTCTACAAGCCGCCGAAGAAGATTAGTCAGTTCCTACCATCCGTCAAGTGTCATATTCCTCTACAAGATGCAGGAGTGTACAAGCTTGATAGTGAATGTGGTCTCTTTTATATAGGACAAACAAAAAGATCAATTAGAACCCGCGTAAAAGAACATATAGCTGATGTGAAGCATCAACGTTCCGGGAAGTCTGCAGTTTGTGATCATATCCTAGACGGCCCCAACTATTAAATCAGATTTGATAGACCACAAATCCTCGCAAAAGAATACCGATTCCTACCAAGGATGATACGCGAGGCTATTGAAATTAAAAAAACATCCTAATTTTAATAGACAAGGAGGCTGGGTACTACCACCTGCTTGGGATCCTATAATCAATAAAATTAAAACTAAACTCAAGCATACCACTGCAAGACCTCAGGACATAGTCAGTTCATTTTGCATAGATGGGACCATAAACAATAATTAAAAAAAACTGAAGGTACTCCGGGTTTAACAATGACATCGGGACGTCAGTGATCTCAGTTCCCCGTGAACATGGGTGCTGGAAAACGTCCGAAACGTCGGGAATTAAAAATAAAAGTAATTAAAAGTAAAATAAACGCGATAAAATCCGTAAAAGTAGTTTTAATCAATGTGTAGTGTTCGCGTAAATATAAGAAATCATTATTAACACTATATTGCAGTTTTGTTAATTTTGAAGTGAAACTGATTTTGAATGAAGGTAGTAGTGGAGAAGTTTAGTAGGTATTAAAAACAAGTCACGTTTTTTTGTAATGTTTCACCGCCGGGCTGCATGAGTATACTATATTATTAATACTACTATGTAAAGTATCTAATATAAAAGAAGAATGATATGTCCTAAAGAAGTTATGAAGTGTATACACAAATACAAGCGCAGGTTTTACTTATTTTATAGAATTAAGTGTGTTAAACGACTATACAGTCCACTTTATGATATATGAAAGCTGTAAGCCGTAGACACATACATCTAAATCTAAGAATTAAAATGGAATTATGCGTTGTCAACCCTAAGGGAGGACTAACATGACATGCCTCGTTCCCAGTGAAACAGATTTCCAGTACTGTGTACACACAATACAAACAGCAGTATATGTAACTTTTTCATGCTAGTGTTGTTTGAGAGCTATATTCTACCCTTATGAGGCCGAATTATTCGAGCTGCATATAAATAGCTGTAGCTCTACAAGATAAAATTTATTTAATCAAAAACGAATGATATTAATTGACATCTATTCCACTCCTAAATAACGTCTTAACGTGGGCTAAATGATGTGAGGATTGTCGGCGCCGTTACGTCAGCACCGACGGTGTTCGCGGGGAGTACGAGAAGCGCGCCGAAATTGTTTATTTGAATAATCAAAATAAAAACTAATTTGGTGGTGATCGGGTCGCGAGCTATCGGCGAGTGACGGCCTTAGGCGCGGTGGTGAGAAAACCCCTCGCGCTTCCTCGGGCCCGGGCCCGGGCCGGTGTGGCCCGGAGTTAAGGGATAATAGTCAATAGGAGAGGAACATAGTGGCGACCGTGATAAATTAAAATAACGAACTCCGATTCCACCGCGTAGTACGGTCAAAGGGCGTGGCACTTACAACGCGTTTACAACGTCGCAAACGCAAGTACCACGAGCTATCAACAATAGAAGCCGCGCTGATCTACTACATCTCCTACGAAGATTATTAAATCGGCGTATCATCCCGATTCCTAAGAACAACGAAGGCGTATCATCCCGATTCCTAAGAACAATTGAAGCGGAGAGAAGACAAGAGAGCAGCTATTGAGAACCAGCTAAGCTGATGTCCAGCGGAGTCTACGCGCCACAGCAGCGGTTTTGCCAGTTAAAAGTGAGCCCGTTCCTGTTATTTAACCTCTTCGTGTCCCACTATTTCTAAAAAAATTTATTTGTGTGAACAGGGAATCAAGGAGTCTAATCCTATTTTTGTTGCCTTACCTTATCTACCCATTCTTAAGCAACATCTTTTATATTCCTTGTCTATCCTATACCCTTTCGCATATAAAATTGCTAATCTAAACAAACTATTCCTACTCAATAATCCTACCAAATAAAATACCTATTAAACCAATCCTAAAAGAATTACCTAGTTAAACCTACCTACAATCTACATACCCAACGAGTTAAAATCACCTATTTACACTTATTTGCTTACCTATCAGCTAATTGGCTATCATTTCTTACTATTATTTCGCCGCAGCATTTGCTAGTTAACCAGTGCTATTTTTCAAGCCGCCTATAATTTGCATTCATTGCGCCTATTTACGACTTGAAAGTCTTTACTAGCATGTAATTAATTGGTGCCCACTGTTGAATAGTTAGAATTTAAATAGCTTAACCTATTTCTTTTAACGTTTGTATTTTGTACATAGCTACGCAAAAATTTGAGCTTAACTTCTGAATGCAAGTAAATTAACTTCTCGCTATCCACTGTTAGTTGTTTATGCACGCAAATAAATTAGTTATGACTTAATAGCCAATTCACTATAGCATAATCATTCGCTAAGCCCTATATTACGCTAATTAAACTATTATTTTCACAAATCAAATAAACTTACAATCAATCTTGCTTTCCGTTATTATTTTAAGTACGTAGATATCTACAAAGCATTCCAACAATCAATTTCAACTACGGCGCAGCGGTCGCTCGAGGCTATCATCGCATCCCGTGTCACTGCAAGCCAAGCACTGCGGGATCACGTCGTGTTACTAGGCCGAGAGCGGTACGCGTCATCCATCCCACCTTTCACCGTACTTCTGCTGATTTAAAACCGGTTCCCGTCACAGCGGCTACAAAGCGGGGAGCGTATCGTATGTAATTCTTATTTATTTGATTAGCACAGCGCATAACTAGTTGTTTTGATTACATTGCGATTTTAATTGTTTGTGCGTTAACTTGGCCAGTATGGAGGCAAAGTATAAATCTCTTAATTTAAAACGCGCTTCAATTAGAGGCCGTGTTACGAAATTTAATAACCATTTAGAAGAATTACTATTCTTCATAATATAACATAACATAAACACTCACGCCTGTCACCCAGAGGGGTAGGCAGAGACTACAGACTTCCATTTAGCACGATCCTGACATACCTTTCTCGCCTCTTCCACATCCATATACCTACGCGTACATGCTCATCGGTTAAGAGTACTCTTAATTTGGCCCATTTTTAGTATATCGCCAATTTGGTCGACAAACTTCCGCCTAGGACGTCCCTTTCCGACTCTTCCATTCACTTCTGCAACATATATTTGCTTTGTCAGTCTTTCCGCATTCATTCTTTCTACATGACCAAACCACCGAAGCATTCCCTTTCTTAATCCTGGTCACCGCATCATCTTGCAAACCACACTCTTCTTTTATCACACAGTTTCTCACCCTGTCACTCAGATTCAGCCCTAACATACTCCTTAGCGACCGCATTTCTACTGCATTTATTCTACTCTCGTGCTTCTTCTGCCACACCCAACCTTCACTACCATACGTTAAAGTAGGGACTAATACAGCACTGTGAATTGCCATACGTGCCTTTTTTGACACATTCTGACTTTTCACAATAGAGTGTAGAGCCCCTTTTACTTTATTTCCTGCATTAAAAGGTAAAAAGCTTTCTTCTACGGAAGTTAGCGTGCTATCACAGCTATTAGTTACACTTGAGACTTTATTTAGCGAATTCGATAACGTGCAGAATCAAATTGAAGCATTGGAGGAAAATAATTTAAGCTTAGAATTAGATACCAGAGAACTCATCGAACAAGCTTTCCACAAATTATTTCCGTAAGCAGCACGACAAAAAAGTCGTCGCTTCAGCACAGCGGTATTAACACAGCTGATGAAGATGATCACGAAGTTATCGGCTTTCGTTTACCAGTCATTAAAATTAATAAGTTTGATGGTACGATCAACAAATGGTTGGAATTTCGTGATACATTCAGTTCTCTGATACATAATAATACAAAAATAAAAAAAATACACAAAAATCATTATTTAAATTCCTATCTAGAAGCTGAAGCTGCTCGTGTCATATCTAATTTAGAAGTTTGGGAAAGTAATTATCCTGAGGCATGGAGTCTTCTTTGCGAGCGTTTTAATAATACTCGTCAATTAATAAATAATCATTTAAAATCATTATTTAATATTGAGCCGTTGCGTGAGTCTGACAAGTTATTAAGATTTCTAGTAGACCACGTCACAAAATACCTACGTGCTTTAAATACTTTAAAACAACCAACTGATCATTGGGACACCCTCATGCTTTCAGCGAAATTAGACAGCAATACGCGTGTTAAATGGGAGGAATACATTCAAGCTAATGTTAATGGTTTCGATATGCCTAGCCTAGATAATTTTATAACGTTTATTAAGGGCCGTGCTGAAGTTTTGGAGTCTGTTTACCGAAATAAACAAGAAAAAATATAAAGTCAAACCCGAATAATAATGAAGGCGTCAAACAAAATCCCGTTTCTCATATTAAGTCTTTCGTTAACGCTGAGCAGGGCGACTCATTATCAACCGCGTCTCACAAGTGTATTTTCTGTCTGTTCGTAATTATGAGTGCTCACAATTTCAATCGAAATCTATTGACGATAGACTTTCATTAGTATCCGAGCTAAAGTTATGTCCCAACTGTTTACGTAAAGGCCATAATACACGCGCTTGCAAGCTTCCAGGAACGTGCAGAATATGCAATAAACGTCACAATACATTTTTACACAAACCTACGGATTCTGATACTAATGTAGCAGTGACTAATGTTACAGTCTCTAAGCCAGTTTCGATGTCAGCTGTTTCTGCTTCAGAGATACTATTATGTACGGCTTTGGTTGATATTTTTAATCCCACAACAAACAATTACATTACCACTAAAGCTCTCTTAGACAACGGCAGTCAATCTAGCTTTATTACAGAAGCACTTAAATCAAAGTTAAATTTAACTTCATCCACATCCGATGTTAGGAATGTAGTCGGCATATGTAACACCATTGCAAAGCTTAATGCTGAACGTTGAAATGTTCGAATTCATTCAAAAGTAGGTTCTTTCAGCGTTACGACGTTATGTTTAGTAATATCCCAAATATCAGGCAAGATACCTAAGTCTCTTGTGTCTATTACACACCTTAACTTGAAGTCCTTTGAATTAGCAGACCCCAGCTTTTATGAGCCGTCTGACATAGGACTGCTCATCGGTGCTGACCTATTTTGGTCCATTATTGGAACCAAACAGCACTCTTTAGGCAAAGGAAATCCTATTCTACATGAATCTAAATTAGGATGGCTTATCGCAGGTCACATGCACTATATTCAAAATGACAATCTCAATATAAATTCCCCAGTTAAAAGTAATTTTGTAAGTATTGAAAACAACAATACTTTAGTTGAGCTTCACAATGATTTAAAGAGGTTTTGGGAGCTTGAAAGTTTGCCCCAAAAACCCCTTCTTACGGACCAAGAGAAAGCTTGTGAACAACATTTTTACAGCACAAAAAACGCACTGAAAAAGGTCGTTTTTGTGTCACGCTGCCATTGATCGACGAACCAGACTGCCTAGGCACTTCCTATTTCATGGCCAGGCGGCGATTTATAAACCTGGAACGTCGTTTTCGCAAGCAACCCGAACTTAAGTGCGCCTATGTAGACTTCATTGAGGAGTATTACAAACTAGGCCACCTAGAAATATTTGAGGTAGACCGACTTGAGCTTGCCTATTTTGTTCCGCATCATCCTGTCATTCATGAAGACAGTGATTCAACACGTTTACGCGTCGTCTTTGACGCATCAGCTCGCACGTCATGTGGTTTGTCTATAAAAGACATTCAAATGATAGGCCCTACAGTTCAAGACTCTCTTTTCAATATCCTCATCCAGTTCCGGCAACATCATTATGTGTTGTCAGCGAATATTGAAAAAATGTATCGGCAGGTTTTAGTAAATGAGTCTGACCGAAACCTACAGCTGGTTTTATGGCGTGATGCGGAGGACAAACCATTACAAACATTCAGGCTTAACACGGTCACCTACGGATTTGCTAGCGCCAGTTACCTTGCCACCAGGAGTCTCTGGCAAGTAGGCGAGGAGTGTGACGATGACGTGATTAAGGCAGTCATACAGGACATGTATATTGATGACTTATTAACTTCGCGATGATGAAGATCAATTACGGTCTATACAAAAATCAACACATGAGACTCTTTCTAGGGCTGGTGTTAATTTACGTAAGTACCGATCCAACTTACCTTCTTTACTGCCTTCAGATGTTGTCCAGTCATGCGGCAACCTGACATTGAGTCAGTCTACAAATACGCTGGGCCTAAATTGGAATCCTTCATCCGACAGTATTAACTTTCCCATTGCAGTGAATCAGTCTGAGGTTGTCACTAAGCGCTCCATTCTTTCTTCCACTTTCAATATTTTCGATCTCTTGGGGCTCCTATCCTTGTCCACTATCGCTCCCAAAGTTTTAATTCAGACCTTATGGTCTCTCAAATTGGACTGGGATGAGCCCGCTCCAAAGGAAATCGTCGATGTTTGGAGACCTTTTGTTGAAGGACTTAAATGTCTTTCTTCACTAAATTACCTAGATGGGTATCAATAGAATATCCAGTCTCTGTTGAAATCCACTGTTTTTGCGATGCATCGCAACGCGCCTATGGAGCGTGTTTGTACCTTCGATCTACAAATAAAGAAGGACAAGTACACGTCCAAATCTTATTTGCGAAATCTCAGTTTGGAGCTTTCAGGTGCTCTTCTTGCAGCTGAAATGAGCTCAACTGTGACAAACGCCTTACGATCTAAAATATCGCGTCATGACTGGCCTGTTGGTCTAGTGGTTAGTGACCCTGACTGCTATGCCGGAGGTCGTGGGTTCGATTCCCACCCAGGACAAATGTTTGTGTGATGAGCACGATCATTTGTTCTGTGTCTGGGTGTAATTTATCTATAGTATTTATGTATTTAGAAATGTATAAGTATGTTTATCAGTTGTCTCTAGTACCCATAACACAAGCTCTGCTTAGCTTGGGACTAGATGGCGTTGTATGATAGTTGTGCAATATATTAAAAAAAAAAAAAGTCTATGGACTGACTCGAGCGTAGTTCTTAATTGGTTGCGCTGCGGTTCTTCTAACTTGAAAGCATTCGTTGCCAACAGAGTCGCCGCCATTAAAGAGTTGACTGACGCTAATTCATGGCACCACGTTCCTATAGAACATAACCCAGCCGACCTACTATCCCGTGGCATTAACCCACAACAAATAGCAATCACATGTGAAATGTCACTCAGGCTTAACACGGTCACGTGTGGTGGTATGGACCTAAGTTTTTATTGTTGCCTGAGTCCGAGTGGCCTTCTATGCAGCCGAATATTATTGGGATGAAGAATTTGCCGGAAGTTAAGGTACATCCAGTTGCTATTTGTGATAATTATCAATCAATTATTAACTTTAGTAAATATTCTAAATTAAAACAATTACAACACATTTTAGCCTATGCACATAGATTTATTAATAACTGTAAATATTCTAAAACTAAAGCTACAGGTTCCTCAACTACCGCCGAGCTTAATAAAGCTCGTTACTCATTAGTTTATATTTCCCAATTAGAGGCCTTCCCCAAAGAATACGATTTATTATTAAAGGAAAATTTTCTAAGTCCTAAGTCGCACATTTCGGCACTGAACCCCTTTTTACATGAAGGAGTGATAAGAGTAGGAGGTCGTATTCAGGCTTCTGAATATAGTTTCGACATTAAGCATCCCATGTTGTTAAGCCGTAAACACCATTTTACCCAACTTTTATTCCAACAAGAACACGTACGGCATCTACATCTAGGGCCTCAAGCCTTACTAGCTTCTATTAGAACGCGTTTTTGGCCCATAGGTGGAAGAAGTATGGCTAGAGGTACTGTGCATAATAGCACCGTATGCGTAGGTCGTAGGCGTTTTAAGGGTCGGCCTATGAAAAACATAATGGGCAACCTACCTGCTCAAAGACTAATGACCGACTTTCCCTTTATTATAGTAGGGACAGATTTCGCTGGGCCATTTATGATCACGGATCGCAAAGGTCGTGGTTGTAAATATACAAAATGTTATTTGTGTATTTTCATATGTTTTAGGTATAAGTGCATCCACTTGGAGGCTATTAGTGAGCTGTCCAAGGATGCTTTTATATTAACTTTAAAACGCTTTGTTTCGCGGAGAGGGCTACCATAACAGATATTCTGCGACAATGGTGGAAACTTTGTTGCTGCTTCAAAGGAACTTAAAAGGTTTTTTGAAGGTAACGCCAAAGCTATCGCTGATTTTGCATGCAACGAAGACGTTGAAATTTGTTTCTCGCCTACATACGCTCCTCACTTCAATGGTCTGATGGAGGCCGGTGTGAATTCAACCAAATTCCACCTGGCTAGGATATTAGGGACTACGCACCTAACCTATGAGGAATTGTCATCCTTGTTCACACAAATAGAATGCATCCTTAACAGCCGCCCCCTATGTCCACTAAGTTCCTCTCCTACTGACTATTATCCCTTAACTCCGGGCCACTTTTTAATTGGTAGACCACTAAGCTCGCTGCCATCTCCGTGTCTACAATCCGATAATGCCAATTGCCTCGACAGATTCCAGCGCATCGAGCAGTTTGAACAACACTTTTGGCGACGCTGGAGCCACGAATATATTGCGGAGCTGCAGTTAAGGACGAAGTGGCGCACGAAGTCCAAAGAGAGCCTACAAATTGATGACCTAGTCCTGTTGAAAGAAGAAAACGTTCCACCGCTCTGGTGGCGTCTTGGACGTGTAAGAAGACTCTTCACGGGAACTGACGGATTGACACGCGTCGCAGACATTGTTGGCGACGCGCCTATAAAAATGTTTCAGTTTATTAAATCAACCGATGACGTTGCTATGACAAAAGGGGTAGTCACGAGCAACGACGCTCTGATAAGAGAATGCTTAGTTAAATCTTTAAGAAATGTCGAATTAATGATATGAAGGTCTTGGGTTCGACTCCCAGGCCGGACTAGTTTGTTTGTTTTCCTAAGTAATATCGCTTAATAAATTCGTAAGGAATTTAAGATATAAATTATGTTACCGGATTTGTTCCCCGGTCGAGATAATCACTCTGTGCATAGGCAGAATTAATGGATATTAATTGCATAAATGTTGTTTTGTATAAGTTTGATACGTTTTGTACGAAAACAAATGCCTATTTGTTATGATTGATTAATGAGAACATTCATTTATATTGTTATCTGATTAAAGATAGTTTCATACAGTTCGAAAATTGTATAAAAGCATTTAATTTGCCTAATATGGTCAAAATTGGTGTATTTCATAATTTAATTTTTTCTGATAGCCGAGAGCCGTGCAAAGTTAGTTGTTCACCTAGCGCGAGTACACGGAAGCACGCTGGCCACGCCCTTAGGAGGCCGAATATGTAAAAATTTAAAATGTTTGTAATTCAGTGATTTATGTAAAAATTACTTGTAAAATATTTCAGGTTAATTGTACGTGCTAAAAAAGGTAAATTCTGTGTTATTTTCATGTGAAAATTCCTGTGTATAAGTGAAATAATGATAGTTTTGTATAAGAAATTTAAAAGTGTTTTAAATAGTGAAATAAATAGAAAAAATGTAAATTAAACTATTGTATTGGTTAGCTTATGTATAAATTCAAGTGAGAAACATTGTTTTAACTTTCTGTGTTAAATATTTAAGAAATTTCGATTTCGAACTTGTGAGTAAAATAGGCAGTTTTCGTTTAATAAATAAAAGGTTTTTTATGATATGAGGATATGATGTATATCATGGTGTAGATATTGTTTTGTACTACCTATATTGATAAATTGTATTTGTATATGATTTGAATAAATAAAGATATTGAGTAAAACGTGAGAGAGTAATAGAACAAATTCATGTAATTGAGTTGCGCAAGCGCGCGAATGGCGCGGCTCACTTTCGCGTATAGCTCTGGGGTAGCTTAGTGAACGGGTTTTATTGCAATTCGTTCGGGAAGTTCGGGAATCCTTCGGGGAAGTTCGGAAATAGTTCGGAAATAAATAAGAAAATCCGAGAAAAAGTTCAAGAAAAGTGAAAAACCAGCAGTATAGGGAAAAGTGATTACTCTCTCACGGAACGGTTTGAAGATAATTGCTGTTTCATTCCCAAGATCCTTTAAGTTATACAGTCCACATCGAAGAATTAAGGCGTCGGGACCGGGACGACTTCGGAAGACCCGTAATCCCCGTCTGAACCTACTTGCTGAAAAGGAAGAGGTTATCGCCCTAGTGTGTTACTCCGTTGCGGAGATCACATACGTTGTTCCCGAACCCAACGTAGGCGTGATAGGAGGCCGGATCGAGAGAAGCCTCGATTCCTGTTTCTTAGTACCCGATCCGCTAGGTCCTTTTCAATTGGTCCTTTTCAGGATCAAGAGGACGCCCGAACCTGAGTTCCTTTTCAGACATAGACACTGCAAGAGGAATTGTGCGGCGCGCCCTAAATAGAATCGTTCTACTACCGAAGCCCGATGAGTTGAAAGTTCTTGAAAGCTGTTAAGCTTTCCAGCGCCGGGAGTATGTCGGCGCCGTTACGTCAGCACCGACGGTGTTCGCGGGGAGTACGAGAAGCGCGGGGGGGTTTTCTCACCACCGCGCCTAAGGCCGTCACTTGCCGATAGCTCGCGACCCGATCACCACCAAATTAGTTTTTATTTTGATTATTCAAATAAACAATTTGCCTATCAGGTGAGTTGCCTATTTTATTCATGTTCCCTAATTGAACAAGGATAATATTTAGTGTTTTGAAAGCCTTTGTGCAAGGCACAATTTTATTTATAAAACCCTTTTTTTGTTTTTATAGCTTTATTTTTAACTTTAATTACAATAACCCTTACTTTGATTATTGTTATGCTACGAGGTACATTATTCCTTAAAGTGTAGATGTATTTAAGGTATCTAACAGTTTTTGACAGATTACTCCGTCAACAGAGAACACAACAAATTTATTTACGATACGGTAACTAGAAATTTTCAATTACATTAAATTAATCGTTTTTCTCTTACTTATAGGCTATGCTTTGTTTATTTACATGATGAATCAAAGAGGCTATATAGGCTATTTGATCCAAGATTTGATTAAATTCATTACCAAATCATAACAAAATACGCGAAAAAATTAGTTTGTATTTGGAACACTATGCTTTTTATGCTTCACTAAGTCAAAAGCTCTTTAGCTCTTTAGCCCATTATAGTTATTGTTAGTAAAAGTTCGAAAAGTTATTAAAATAATTACTTTTTAGAAAACGAGAAAAGTTAACTAGGTATTAACTGTATGTAATAAAACAAAACTATAAACATGAAACCTTAAAACTGTAGAAAGAAAAACTTAAAAAATTAATCTAAAACTTTAGAAAGAAAGACTTAAATAGTTTGTTATTTATAATATTTTTAAAACATATTTTTTTAATAAAAACTTCTGCTACCCTGGTTATTACTTGAAGTCATATGCACATAAGTTGCTCATGGACTGTTATCCACATTAGCTATGTGTTTTATTTATGTGATTAACACACTATCACTTTTGTCGAAGTAGTACAATAATTAAAAAAGACATAAGAAAGATTTAATTGCTGCGAATATAAAACAGAATAAAATTGCTAACAACAGGGAACTTTGCAAAGATTATAAAATAGTTATTAATTTTCCTTTGGTTAGATCATTAATAATGAATTTGATATTAAAGTTTCGACGTATTTTCAGTTGTAATATTGAAATAAAAGATATTACAAATCGGCTAGAGAAATACATTTGTACTTAGTCAGGGAATAAATAAATATTTTCCTGAGGACGTTATTTTAGCTTTATAAAGCTTCCGTAATGTGAATAATTATTGCAATTTTATTTAATAAAATATTTTATGAATTTCAAGGCAGATTTTTTTAACCCAGTACAAAAGAGGAGAATGTTCTGTCGACGTATACTATGTTTTTTAATTAAAAAATAAGCTATTAGAAATCGGTTGCACCGCATTAAGTTACTCTATTTTATTAAAAAGGATATTTTCAACGGTGGTCTCATATGAGTTAAAAGATAAAATTTCTTCCCTAAGGGTGGAAAATAGGGATAAAATTTTGATTTACCTATTTTAACAACATTATAGTGTTTACCTTGAACTTGTCATACCCTTTTAACCACGCACAAGCGTTAAATATAATTTCCGGTAAAATTTAAAGAAATGTATAATTGGCTTCAAAAATAAATATAATTTCCAGAACAAATACGTTCATACTTGTTATATTTACTGGAAACGAGACATTCTATCTTGGCCCTGCTTCGAAGAAAGATGTATATGTCTATAGGTCGCAGCATCCCCTTACCATCAAGTGGACTGTATGCTAGTTTGTCACCCTTATTCGTAAAAAAAATACGTTCTCTATTCGTATATCATCGATAATTCGATAACTATGTGTTAGCATCTTCTTCAGAAACTATTATATAGAAATAGGTTTTTCTTAGTTCATTTGATTCAGTTTTTTTTATAAACATTCTAATTATTAATCATCAGATAAACGTTGTTTTAAACATAAAAATACAAAATAATCAAATCAAAAGTACAGTTTTATCAATAAAATATTTCAATTGTTTCAATTTTATATTCAGTCAGTTTATAATTTATTTTATTGACGATTTTAGTCTAATAGCGATAAGAAATCAGCCCTTAATACACTGACCTCTATATAAAGTATAGAGGTCAGTTCTTTAATAAGATAAAGTTATACCTTTTGATCTTTGCTAGGTAGTAGGGTTTAGGCTTCTTTACTGTCTAAGGGTGGGTGTGGGGTATCAACCTCTTACTTTAAGTATTACTAAATATCTCTGTAATAACACATTCTGTAAGAACGACATTTCACACATTCGAACTAAACGGTTTGTTCGTTTCTCGTAACGCTTACTGTAATTTAATGAAATATTTGGCAGCACATTGTACCATGTAGCCTTCTTCAAGGCTAAGGTGAATAGGCTTTTGTACCGCTTAAACAGTGCGATTTACCATATAGGACCGACTTTATAATAAGTACAGAAAGAAAAGAACAAAAGAAGCTAGTATAAGTTATCTAGTGGGTAAATTGCCGGCAATGGATCGGCCAGCTCGAAGAGCTGATATCCAATAAGGAAGAAAATTTCTTAAATGGAAGCGTTGTATCGTATTTACAAGGATAGCTTTGACGACCCGTCACTAGAAGGAGCAACGCCCAATTTAATTACGTAGGAAATCGATGGACACAGTCGACCTAGATGTTCGAGATAATGCTTTATGGTAATCACAAGTGAGTGGTGTGGAAAATTTGTATGCAAGTGTTAAATTTGTATTTGTAACAATTGTTTTTTGTATGATATATATTTATCAGCTATTACTTACTTAATTATTATATTTTTGTTTAGTGAAAATGTGTAGTGAAATCGAAGTATAGTAAGGTTTTATTTCGTTCGTCTAGACTTAAACAAATTAGAAAATAAATTGAAATGGAATGATTCGAATAGGTTTCCTATTCTATATACATGTACTTGTAACTTGCTAAAGAGTCGCCCAAGAACTTGAAAATTTTATATTTTATTGATTGACGTGCCTCGAACAAATGTATAACTACTACTACTACACACACTATGTATTTAAGTTTTCCTGCGATAAAATTGCTGATTAAATATATAATTGTTGTACGTAGCGAAGATATGAAAAAGAAAAAACTTGTTGGATGAAATTATTTTCA
Source organism: Parnassius apollo (assembly GCA_907164705.1). Lineage (NCBI taxonomy): Eukaryota > Metazoa > Arthropoda > Insecta > Lepidoptera > Papilionidae > Parnassius > Parnassius apollo. The sequence goes on along the minus strand of CAJQZP010000288.1, from coordinate 1,306,291 downwards.
TTTTAATTGTGTCAATTTTTAAAATTTATTTATTGGAAAACACATTAAAACTTTTTTTACAATACCCAATACCAAGTGGCATTGTTGCAAGTTAACCCTGGGAAAAATAGAGAAGTAAATAGTATACAGGTTAACGTAATAAAGTTAACGTTTTAATGACTATATATCACTGTATTATTTCGAAGGTTGGGTTTGAGCTAAATAACATAATAGTGTTAACGAGAGACTATATAATACAGTTTTAATCATAATGTAATTTACAGCATATTTATATCTTAATTTTTTCTCTTTGTGCTAGCTAAATGTTAGCAGGTAGGTGTATGGACTCTTAATGTGATTTACGTGAGCTCAGGGCAGACAAAGAAGTGCGGTGCGTCTAAAAGCTGCTCGTCTGACGTCTACGGAGGAAGCGCGTGTTTTGTTGTAGCTATTTAACAAGTCGTTAGTTTGAAAGAGGATGTTCTCTGGAAGGTTGTGTCCTGATTATGTTTTATAGTTCAAGCATCTTTTGTGTAAGCCAGATAAGCTGTAAGGCTGTTCAAAATAGGTCAGACACAATTATATTATATAATACAAATCTTAGCTAAATAATTCATAACATCTTTATTACATATAATGGATTTCCGCAAAGAAACGCCCGATTTTATTAATTACCTTAATATTACTTAATATGTCATTGTTACTTCTATAAAAAAGTAAAATGACTGCCATGGCTACTGTTGCCTGAGTCCTCGCTTTTGACATTACTTTTATAATACACAAGGGGCGACGAAAATGGCACTATATAATTGCATCTTTTTGATAAATTTGTAACATAAACTTGCTTTAAACAACTCACAATGAAAAACGTTGTAAAAAAGTCGAACGTTTAAAATAGTCAAAAAATACACTGGAAACAAAAAACAAGCAATCAGAATGTCAGTGTGCGAAAGTGGAAATTTGTAAAACTGCGGATTGTGCTGTCCAATCGAACAATGGAGTAGCATGCACCCTGGAGCACAGTGCAACAAAGAAATCGAAATTGGAAGATTTTTTAAAATTCTTTACAATTACGTACTTACGTTTGATTTTTATTACAATAGCGTATAACACAGTTAATTTATAAAGTTTTTTATGTGTTATTTATTAGTCAATAATAATTTTACTACTACGAGGAGATAATTTCATGCCTAGTAGTGGACTGTTTACGTGCTGATGAGTCTGAAGTGGAGGTGGTTGTATATTATATAGTTCTAAAAGTTATAATGGTGAAATATAACGATTACTGAGTTTTCCGTCAATAATTTTCTGCCCGGAGAAGGAAGTTGGCGGTGTCTCACGCCCGTGCCCCGGCAAGCATGTAAAGCCATTGGTCCTGCGCCTTATCTCTCTCCGGCTGTATCGGTTTACTGTCCTCCGGCTGTATCAGATTATGAGATTGAAAGAATAGAGAGTGCACCTGAGCTAGCGCATACACTTGGGCACAATAATCCTGTCCTGCGCTGGCTAGCCTCGTTGAGGTAGGCCACCGTTACCAAAATTCAGTCTGGAGGACATTATTAATAGTGGAGAGGGCTCTGAGTTTCTCTGCGTGATAGACTATGTAATGAGGATATCGGTTTAACCAGAGTAATCAAAATAGCTCAACGGATCAGTTTGCTGAAGAAGCAACGAGCCAGCCATATAGATCGAAGATCTGGCAAGCGATGAAGAAGAAAGTTACTTGAGTGCAGCCTCGTACCGGCAAGTGAAGTGTAGAGTGGTCTTCTTCCACTGGATGGAGTAAAGACCTGGTAAGAGATACAGGAAGTCAATAGCTGCAGGTGGCTTAAGTTAGTGCTTTGTGGCGTTCCTTGTTGGATTCTTTATCCTGTGTGCAAAACAGGACTTTATGATGATGATAATTGTTCTTTACTAAATTTTCCATACCTAACCTTAAACTTTAACACTGTTAATTATATATCTATCCGAACGACGAAATTAATTGTATTTCCAACTGGGTAACTTACTAATATGCAGTAAGAAACAATCTCGATTGTTAAAACAGTAAGGAAAAAAAGCTCCGCCAGTGTAAAAATCTATTGAAAACATTGACATATTACTTGCAAAAAATAATATTCAAACACCATAACGTCTTGTTATTCACACCCACAACTGAGACGAATCTAACGACTCAAATGTATATGTAATACCCATGAAGCCGTTTAGGCTATAGGGGGTGCAAAACTAATAGACATACGTAAGTACATATATATTATAAACAAATGTATGTATCATCATTATTTTTGGTCAGTCAGGTAAAAAAATACTTTAATTAATTTTCTAATAATACTAGTACTATTCTAGTAATACACTAGTGATATACGGAATGGTTTAACATGAAAACTTTATCATGAAATAGATTAATTGATTATTTATTTTGTACTAAATATGTAAGTTAATATTCCTCTTTTGACTCGTGTTTCATCACTGTTAAGGTGCTCAGATAACAACACATAAGTAAACAAACAATTGCTATACCTTAGCAAAACAATTCTGTGAATTGGTTTCTGTTCAATATAACTATTTCACTATATCTAGTTATATCTAATTAGAAAACAAACTGTTTGAAAACTTCGCAGTGGATTCCGAGTTAGTAACAACAGTAACTTGCTTGTTCCTCAGTTTGCGAAAAGTCGCTCAAAATCTTGAAAATTGCATATTTTATTCAATGACAATGCCAAGCTAAAAGTATCGCAGTTTCGCAGCAGCAAATTCTATTTCTTATTAATTTAGACGAACATAACTTTTTACACATTTATATTGATTATATTTACATATTCCATAGCAAAAAAATCCACGTTGAAATTATATATGAGCTCGAATTAGAACTTAACAATAGCAATGAAAAAAGTAGTTGAATGAATTCCCAATGTTCTATAGAAATTTATGTTTCAGTGTTGATAAATAAATTTTACTTTTACTTATACTAAATGTCGTTTACAACGATTTTAAATTTTTTTTTTATTATATGACTGATAAAAAATATTTTTATATTGCGACGAATGTGAATCCGTGAATCCTCTTTCTCCACGCGTTTTATCTGAAGATGTTGTAAGACGATACTATGGGAAAGGCCAGAAATCGTCATAGCCACCGATAGGGAATGCTAATCTACTAAATAGTAAACTACCTCCTATATTGTAGATGTTAAATACTTAAAAAATAGACGTGGGATGGCTTTAAAAGTGCAAAACGTCCAGCACTGCGATCGCTGATCCACTTGCCAAGATTAACTGTAAGAAAAAAAAAATAAGTAACGCTCACCATTTGAAAATTTAATTTGTGACATCATTGTATCTCTTCTTATTTAAATAAATAATATGTCTCACTGCTGTCTGCTGTTAATGCTGTTATGAAGCAATTATTTTGCCGCGCTCCACAAGTACGTGTTGGCAGTCTTCGTATTATGTCCTAGAAAATGTTTATTTCCCGAACATGCAGGTTTCCACACGATATTTTTCGTCACCGTCGAGGATTTGTTAAGTCAGCACTTCAAATTGCAATTAACAATTTCTTGATGCTGGCGGGGATCAAACCCAAGTTGCTTGCATACTGTGTAATTTATGGAGAGTGATTGACCCTCAAGCTACTTCGGTTCTCCCCTTTTATTAAATAAAAATTGCTAAATTCACTGGCGAAACGTGCTTTAATAAGAAAAAGCTATAGAGGGTGAAAGTTGGTTTTTATATTAATAACATTAAAAAAAATCACCAAAAATAGCGAAGAATAAACTGCGACCGTCAATTAAGCGTGAGAATTATGACAAATCTCTCTTATAATAGGAAAGGTCCATACTCAGTATTGTGTTAAATATGTTAGGATAATATCTATTATCTCATAATAAAGTATTCTTTCATTGTGATTTTTCAGTGTGGTAGAAGCAGAATGTTAAGTGAGATACTTAGTGCGATTTATATAAGCTCAAGATATAAAAAGGAGTGCGGTAATTCTGATAGGTGCTCGCTTATCGTCGACGGAGGAAGCGCGTGCTTTGTCTTAGCTGTTTAACACATCGTTAGTTTGAAAGACGACGTTCTCTAGGGAAGGTTGTATCGTTCTTGTACAAACTGTTTACGTCGGATAAAGGCGTATAAATTTTTTATGATATTGTTCTCATGGTCGATTAAAACTACTATAACAGCTTGAGTATAATTATTATTGACTTATTTTATGAAGGCTCTGTGGTGCAGTCGCTTAGCAATGAGTTGCTCTGCTAGGGGCCACGGGTTCGAATTCCGCATGTAACTATTATTTTTAGGGCTTGCAAGTTATTGCTCCGGGTCTGGATGTAAGTCCTTATGCAATTTATGTTTGTAAACTGCCTCCACGGTACAGGACAAAATCCTAGTGTGGGGAAAACTTTTTTTAAATAAATTAAAATTATATTAATTATTAAAGCAAGGTTTAATATAATGTTCTAAGGTTAATAATATATAATGCACAATTTTCTAGGATGTAGATGCCAAAGAAATTCCAAAATTCATAACAACCCGGGGTACAATATCAGTAATTTATGTCTATAAATGTTAGCACTGGGTAGGACTGGGCACACTCCATGGAAGTGATCATTTTGTAGTTTATAGACATGGAAATTACCGCTGCACATCATCAAACAGGTAACTCTTTTTAAGGTTGATTCAAAACAAAGAAGTAGCCGACAAAATCGGAACGACGTCTTTGTGCCGCCGTCCAATAACATTTTCAACAGATTTAATTATTTGCATAATCTATTATATGGTTGAAGGTGTATAAAATAAATAGCTCTTGAGAATTTTGGTGAGGCCATCTTTATTTCGTGGGCCGTTATAAAGGAATTTGATACTGTTTGGCATGCTAGCTTAATTAGTAAACTTCCTTTGTGGACATTTTTTATAGTGAGTTACATGCTACTGAACTTCTTGTTTCCAGTAATAAGTAAAAAAACTGTTGGCACTTGACTAAGTGGCAACTATAGCAAATATGACCACCCCCCTGAAGCAATCTATATCTTATCTTAATAACTTGTTTTATAGTTAAGAGCTGAGGTCGCAAGTTTGAATTAATGTTTCTCGCAGTCCGGTGACAGTAAATAATTACTGTAGACGATGAATACCTTTAACCAACCCAAGCAAGGCTATACAGGTGACCCTCGATGTAAATAGTTGATGTGATGATTTTATCACCATGCACAAAATTTTATACCTCATTTCTGACCTTACATTTATACCTCATTTCTTTGTAACTGTCACTCAAATTGCGCTTGCCTAAATTTTACGTTTTTTTATAGGATAGGTTGACAAACTAGCACACAGTCCATCTGATGTTAAATGGTTGCTGTGGCCCATAGACATCGACATCTATCCTCGATTACGAATCAAAATGCAGATGCGTTGTCAACCGTGAGGACTAAGATGGAATGCCTCGTTTCCAGTAAAAAGGGTCTCCGGTTCTCTACACTCACCATACGAAACACAGCAGCATTAAGCTACTATTTTACACCGGTATTCTGTGAGAGCGTGGTCCTTCCCCGATCGAGCCGACCCATTCGTGTTACAACTATACTACTAATATAACTGCAGCATAGCTCTACCACGTATATTACGACAATCCTTCTTCAACTATTATATTATGCTGTTATATTTCCGCTATTTACATAACCAAGAATAGCTTAATTACAAGTTTGTGATCATTCAAAATATATGTTTTACAATTATTTATGGACTTCGCAAATATAATTTGATGGTTTTGTAAACTATGAGTACTCTCCGAATTTCGTAAACAACTAATTTGTTCGCGATTCACTTTCTCAGAATTAGCTGTATTCTGTTTGCTTTTTGCGGCATGTTATTCATTCTTCCACCTTTAATATTTAAAAGAGAGTTTTTGCTTTTCTCTTTGTGTTGTTTTTTCTTTATAAAATTGAAGTGACAAACGCTATAACAAATATATGGATTTAAACAAAGGAAGCTCTGTAGCGCATCTGTATGCGTTGCCACCATCGAGAACTAAAATAAATGTCACACAGTCCATAACTTTAGTGAAATTATTTAAAGTAAATAAAGCTTACTTTGGATCAAGTGGAAAGTTATATCGAACCACAATAATAGTAAACTCATATATTTCATATAAAAATTGCTAATTCGGTTAAGTAATCTCGAAGAAGTAGCCATGTTGAATTTTCATCATCGTTTAAGAATTAAAATGGAAATATGCATTGTCAGTTCTGAGGACTAAAATGGAATGTCTTGTTACCAGTGAAATATATTTCCGGTTCTGTTTCACTCATTATACTAAATACAGCAGCATTATGCTGCTATTTTATTCGAGTATACTTTGAATAGTTATACTTGTACTTATCCAGTTAAGCAGACCCATTCGCGCCGCATCTAAAGTACAGCTGCACCATCTCTGCCACGGAAGATGTATTTAATCAAAACGGTTGAAGTTAATTTACATCTATTTTACTTTCAAATAACGTCATAAATTCTAATAAATAAAGTGAGTTTAAATCACTAGATATTAACCTAGTGATTTAAAAGTCTTTGTCACTAGTCAACAGCACGGTTTCGTTTGTAAAGTACGATATTTTTATGTTCGTTACGCTACGGTATCGTGATTTATTCCAATTATTTTAAATTAATCGTTTTTATAACACTACTTATAGGCTGTGCTTCGATTATTTACATGTCATATAATCATAGTAGCTATGGGCTGTTTGATCAAAGTCATTATCAAATCTTTTCAAGCAATTTGATTTTCACCATTTTGGTACTTATAGCAGTAGTAAGCGTCCACGTAACTAATAACAGAGACACGACAATGTGACATATATCAATAGTAATTCTATTTCCAAGCCTATCATTCTATTTATGTTTCATTTTAATATAACGCCATATAATAAATAAATGTATCGATTAACCTTTCACCAAATAAACTTTAGACAAAAGCTTACTTATACCTCATATAAAACAAAATCGATGCTGCGTTAATCAGTCTACGTTTTTCTTCGAACGGGTGTTGTTCTGAGTTTTACCATTGGCTATGTATGGTATTCACTAGAGAAGTTTAAAAAGTTCCAATGAGTATAAAAACGGGAGTAGTTAACAACAAATTAAAAAAAGTATAATTTTTTAAAGAATTTATGGTTGTGTTGACCATTCATTTAGTCGTCGTACTAGGAAACATCAATTTGCTTCGGAGGCCAATTCACAAGTTTTATGCTTTTAAGTCACAGTTTTAGTATAGAGATAGTTGAAAACTTGTAAATTAATAATTATTTGATAATTATATGTTGTCAGCGACTTCCGTTGTTGTAAACTGATATAGGTAGAAAAAAACATCGATAAGTATTAACGACATGAAACTCTTCAACCCTATTGAATTTCATTGTTTATCAAAAATAGGTAATTTAAAGCTAAACATGTTAGTAATAACATTTAGTAAGATAGATAGATTTTTAAGAACCCATATTATCAAATAATATTATTACTTTAATATAAACTGTAAATCCCCTTACTTGTGGAATGTTACCACACTACCTTTCTGGAAACTAATTTTACAAATCCGCATGCTATAACTGTTACTAATTTTTTTTATTATACCTATTACTAACAAAACAATATACGGAGTACACAACGCACGCTTTTTCTCGTTAAACGCTTTAAAATACTTTTCGACGTTTTGAGTAAAACAGCGATAATTTACAAATTATGTCAAATTTAGTTCCCGGTACACTCGATGGAGGTGCTTCAAATATGCACAAGCGTTTTGTAGGGCATAGCCAGTCCAGCAAACTAGTATATAGAGGTCGGTGTACTAATCAAATCATGACAAAATACACAAAAAATATGTTTGTATTTGAAAAAGTAAACTACATTATGTAATTATCGTAAAATTAGAATATGTAGACGGCCATAGTACGTAAGGGAAAAGAAAATGCCATGTGGTTAAAATATGACGTCGTTACTGCATTGACGAGTCTATTTTTGGTTACAATATATGTTATAATATAATGTCTAAAATATTGAATATTTTGAACTATTTTGTTACGTGATGTTATAACGTTTAAGCAATATAAGCTTACCAGGAGTGGTTAAGGGGAATATTAGTAATTTTTTATAGCATTGTTAATATTCTTTAAAATAATTAAAAAAAAAATAACGTGCAAAATAACACTTTTCCTTCGCGCCACTGCTATAATATTTTCTCTGTTACTTCTGTTACTGATTTAATCAAACAAAAGGAACCAAGCGTACCTTGTAACTGTGTAACAATGTACGTGTACTGGTACACCGACTGATCGGTCAGGTAAGATTAAATTCTTATATTTCAAAAATAATAATTAGAATGGTACTCATAACATAGCCACGTAGCCTAGGTAGGGAAGGTAATCGAAAATTTAACGGTTGAAATAAAACCTAATAAATTTAAAATGCATATATAATCACGTTATAAGTCGTTCTAATGTTCCAAGTAGGTATCAAACGTAATCAACGTGACAAAGTCACGATGATTTTTCACTGTGACTTTTTGTAACCGGAATGACGGTAACTTACGGTTATTGCAATGGACAAAACCGTTATTTTGCTAACAAAATAACGTTTTTGTCGATATCTAATGAGTAATCGAAGTAACAAAGCCAGAATTACTTTTCACTGTTATTTTTATGGAACTGAAACGACAGTCACGGTTATATAAAAATAACACTTTTCCCCAAATTTAGTCGACACCCACGGAATGACATAGATATTCATACACTACACCGTAATTGATAATTCCTCAAAACATTTTATTTACCGACAACGTCTTGCCATCGTCTTTTCTCTACCGCTCACTTGACTTTCATACAATAATAAGAACATTGTACAGTAATTAGCAACGAACTCTACGTTATATTTACCTTCATTAAAAATATTGCCCTTGTCTTGACCATAGGTCTGACTAACTTGGCCCAATACAACGGGGCCTGAGAGGAGAAAAACTTAAGGTATTTCGTTCTAACCTTTTTATACGTATTTAATCAACAAACCATTAGTTTAGTTTAAAAATCTTTATAGCATGATATTTATAATATTTTTAAACATTTTCTTTTCAATGAAAATTTACGCTACATTAGTAATTTCAAGGTGTTGTTTTACATTATATTGTTACGAGCTTGAGGTTCGTGACAATAAAAATTGCCGATAAAATTACCTAAATTAACACTTTAATTTACTTTACACAAATTAAAACTTAAAACACTAATAATTAAACACACTAATTCACTTTATTCTGCTCCGAAGCTTCGCTTGTCTCGCCAAATCCAATACTGCCTCGATCGCATCTTGCAGCGCCTATATATACAAATTAGCAATGAAGCATCCGAAATATTCAAGTAAATGCGCGCAAAGCGACGAGTGTTCGAGTGTAGATTTTCTAGAAACTCAGTTCTTCGGTTTGAGACTAGATGGCGCTGTCGGTTGATAGATTTGTGATGTCATTTTCTGCAAAGCTCCCCTCGCTCTCGTTCCTGACACTAGATGGCGCTAGTGTATGACGTTGACTTATTCACGCAACAATATGTATATAAGTTGTACATGAACTCACCTCCACAGTAGCTATGTATTTTGTGTACCCGTAGTTAATACATTATCACTTTTGTCGAAGTGGGTTAATAACTTAAAAATAAATAAAAAAGTTAAACAGCGGCGAATATAAAAATAATGAAAATTGCTAACGACTAGGAACTTGGCAAAGTTTGTAAGTTTATAATATAGTTATAATTTTCGTTTGGTTTGATCGTTAATAATGAATTCAATATTAAAGTTTTGACGTATTTTACGTAGTATTATAAAACTTAAATAAAAATATATTACAAACCAGCTAGGGGAATAATTACAAGTTATCTAATAAATAAATCTTCTTTGGAACTGCTATAATAAGGTAGCTTTATAAAGCTACCGTAATGTAAATATTTATTGCATTTTTATTTAATAAAACGTTTCATGAGTTTTATTCAGAGTTTTTAACCCGTAGCAAAAAAGCGGGAAGATTCTATCGATGCGTAATATTTTTTCACTAAATAAGATATTATAAACTTTCCTACATAATTAGTGGCGTAGTACCAAATTTAAAGTAAAATTTTCATCCCTATGTATGGAAAATAGGAAATAAAGATTTTAATGTACCTATTTAAACAACATTCTCGTTGTTACCTTCAACTTGTGACACTCCTTTGAAACCAGAAAATGGTAAAAAATTAAAAAAAAAAAGCAAAATCGACCTCAAAAATTAACAAAAAAATATAATTATAATACAGTACGAATAGGACATGTCGACTGAGCAAAGACCAAGAATTCACAGAGTTTCACTGAAGCAGTTTAAATCTACCCTGTTTAATATAATGAGTGTAGATAACCAGAGACCCTTTTTACTGTAAACGAGGCATACTATTTTAGTCCTCAGGTGTGTCAATGGATCAGCATTTTGATCCTTAAGTAGTTCGTAGATGTGTATGCGCCACAGCATCAACTTACCATTGGGTGGAATATGTACTCGTTTGTCACCCTTATTAAAAAAAACCTCTCTCTTTATTCGTAGTTTTTCGATAATTTAAAAACTATGTTTCAGCAACGATTTCAGAAGGTATTATGTGGCAATATGTTTTGCTTAGTTTTTTGAATTCGGTTTTACTTATTATAAAAAGTAAAATGGTACGTTTTGATTATCCCGACGACCTTTCAATTTGTACATTTTGAGTTTTTAAATTACACTATTCAATTCTATCAATATTATAAGTTATCATGATAATTTACGCAGCTTTAGGGGGGCCAAGGTCACCTGAGCCTAACCTTAAAATTATGAAAAAAGGAACTATTTTTGCGAGCGTTGAGAGGTCGACGGGATATTTCCAAAGTACCAGTAAAATGTATAATCATTAGATAATAGTTATAACATAAACAATTAAAAATTGCGAATGTATGAATAAAATATTTCACTTTTACATACAATCAGATTATAATTTATTTGATGGAAAACTTTTCAGATCTGATTCTCTATTCATCAGAAATCAGCCCTTTATGAAACAAAGTAATGTCTTTAAGCTTCGCAATGGAGTGAAATAATTTTCAGCACATTGTACAATGGGGCTGTCTTTAAGACAAGGGTAAATAGGTTTTTGTAACGCTGAAACAGTGTGATTTACCATCCAGTACCGACGTTACAAAAGGAAAGAAAAGAACAAGAGAAGCTAACCTAATGGATCAATTAGCGGCAGTGGGCTAGCCAAAAAGCTCGAACAGCTGATATATGTACAATGGAGAAGAAAAGTTTTTGAGATGAAGCGTCGTGTCGTATTGACGAGGGTAGCATTGGAAACGATCTACTAGAAGCTATCGATGCCCCGTTTAAATACGCAGGGAATCATATGATGCACTTGAACTATGTGCTCGGGATAATGTTTTGTGGCAATCACAAGTTGGAGGCACATGTCTCGCAGAATGTACTCGCAGAGGGCTGTCAGATGGTTTTCAGTTTAGTTACTAAGTGTGTATGTAAGGTATTAAATGTTTTCCCATGTTAGGTTTGCAAAAATATATGATATAATATGTTTAGCAGCGTTTTCACTTATTAAAATATTGTATATAGAATAGCATTTCTATAAATGTTTAGTGAAAACCCACAATGAAATAGAAGTCCAAAAGGTCACGTGTTTTTTATTTCATTCGTCTAGACTTCAGTAAATTAGAAAACAAATTGATATGGAATGATTCGAAAAGGTTTCCTAGTCTACATATACATGTGCTTATAAATTGTGAAAGCGTCGCTCAAGAACTTGAAAATTTTATATTTTATTCGATGCCATGCCTCAAAGAAATGTCATCGAAGTTTTCTTGCGATTGAACTGCTGTTTAACTTTAAAATTGTTGTACGTTACCAAAATATGAAAAAAAGTAATTCATTGCATGAAATAATTTTAATTGTGATAAATATTTTTATTTATGAATTAAAAATACATTAAAGTTACAATGGTTTCTGCCTTTAGGAATTTTTTGCAAGTTGGGGACAAATAGAGAAATAAATAGTTTAGAAATGGTTGGCAGGTTAATGTAGAAAAATTTACGTAAAAATTACTCAATATAATCACTGAACACTAAATTCTTTACAAAGTTGGATTTAAGTAAACTGACATACTAGAGTTTACGAAGGATATGATGTAATATTTAATAATTAAGCATATTATATGAAATTATATAATTTACAGGATGTTTTTATCTTAAATTCTTTAATTACTCTATTATTTTCTTACTGCGCTAGCTAAATGTTGAGTGGGACTCTTATTGTGATGTATGTGAGCCTAGAGCAGACAACGAATTGCGGTGCATCTGATACTTGCTCGCTTGTCGTCGACGGAGGAAGCGCGTGCTTTGTCTTAGCTGTTTAACACGTCGTTAATTTGTAAGAGGATGTTCCTTGGGGAAGGTTGCATCCTGATTATGTTTTATAGTTCAAGCATCTATTGTGTAAGCTAAATTAAGCGATAATTTTAGTTTTTTTTGTAGTAAAGACGGTTTTAGGGTAAACTTAAACATCTACATCAGTGATTTGTTATATTTACGCTGATATTACACATTGAATAAAATTATTTTTACGGATTTTGTCGCGATTTACTAACTTACTCCTAAATCTCGACGTTTCGGTACTTCATAGCACCCATGGTCAAGGGGGACTGAGATGTTTGACGTCCCGATGTCATAGTTAGACCAGATAGCTTCAGTTTTTGAATATTAATTTTTGGTTTGGTTTACGCAGAACGAGCTAACAATTTCTTGAAGTTTTGCAGTGGTTTGCTTTGGTTTGGATTTAATTTTGTTAATAATAGGATCCCAAGCAAATTGAAGCACCCATCAATCTTCTCTATTGATATTAGGATGTTTTTAAACCTTGCGTATCATCTTTAGTAGGAATTCTCTTAAGGACACTGATTCCTCAATCTTCTTCAAGTTCTGCTCTATTAACAGGAATATCACTTTTATTTCTTCAACCATAACAGTCCACTACTTAGTATGAGCATCTTCTGTTAGGAGAATTTGTTTATATCGCAACGCTTGGCATGGATTGATCGTGATCTGCACGTGCACAGCTTTCGAATAAAAAAGAATCATCAAAATTGGTTCATCTAGAAAAAAGTACTGAGGTAACACACAAAAAAAAAACATACAGTCGAATTGAATACCTCCTTCCTTTTCAAGTCAGTTAAAGATAACTATTACGCTACATAAAATGTTCTCTTCGTTTCTCGTTCTCATTTATATCTCCTATAACAAATTGCCGACCTTAAGTTTCAGAGCCGCACAAGGGTGTTAAAAATATTAAAATTTATGCGCAAATTAAAATTTTAAAATCCTGTGTATCACACTGTACTCTCAGGTACCACTTGAACGTTAACGCAAAGTGCACATTTCAAAAAATTATGCAGCAATAAATTTAAATTTCTCCCTAAAGCGCTAAATCCGAAAACTGCAGTGGTGGCAATGCAAGTTTGCACACTAAATGCAATCATTCACTTTTATAGCTACCATTTAAAAACCCACAATACATTTAATCACGGGTCTAATTTATACTATGTTGAGGTTCGAAGGTCCATTAATTTTTAATGCAACAAATAGGCTCGTGGTTATTTTATTAAAAGCGATATACAATATTTCTGAATTAATTATATTTAAAAACCAGAGAGTTTAAGTTATATATTAAGCTCACATAATATTATAATGTTTACAATATGAATTATATCAATAGTTTTATGGTAAAATATCGCCTTAGAATGGATAGGTCTTGTATTATTATAGAATTACCTTGTATATTTATGCGTTTTATTTCCTACGTGGTAGAGCCACGCTGTAACTATATTACGGTTGTAGCGCTAATGGGTCGGCTCCACCGGGGAAGGACCACGCTCTCACAGAAATAAAAAAAGTAAAATAGCAGCTTAATATTGCTGTGTTTCGTATGGCGAGTGTAGAGATCCGGAAACCCTTTTTACTTGAAACGAAGCATTTCATCTTAGTCCTCAGGGGTGAAAACGCATCTACGTTTTGATTCTTAACCGAGGATAAATGTAGATGTCTATGGGCCACGGCATCCACTTACCATCAGGTGGACTGTATGCTCGTTTGTCACTCTTATTCTTTGTAAAAAAAACCTAACTCCAGCGACGACTGCTCATGCATGAAGTCCCGGATGAAAATAGTGTTACGCGCTCCAGTCAACGATACACTAGCGCCATCTAGTGTCAGGAACGAGAGCGAGGGGAGCATTGAGAAAATGACATCACAAATTACTCAACCGACAGCGCCTAGTCGAAACTCGAACGCTCGGTACCTTGCCCGTGTTTACTTGAACATTCTGGATATTTCTTTGCTAATTTAAATATATAGGCGCTGCAAGATGCGATCGAGGCAGTGGTTGATTTGGGCGAAACAAGCGAAGATTCGGAGTGGAATTAAGTGAATTAGTGTGTTTAAATTATTAGTGTTTTAACTTTAATTGTGTAAAGTAAATTAAAGTGTTAATTTAGGTAATTTTATCGGCAATTTTTATTGTCACGAACCTCAAGCTCGTAACAATTGGTGTCAGAAGTGGGATAAAATAATGCCGATTTTACCTAAGGAGGAAACGGAGGGTGTCCGTACCCGAAGTCAACGCCAACAGGAGACGGACCAGAGGAGATTTGGTGGTGCAACGCCGCAGATGTCTGAGGGCCAGCCGCCGGCCACGGAAGCCGGTCCGTCAGCAGCTTCTATGTCTGTGGCACCTGACTTAGGTGCTCTGATGGTGATGCTGCAGGAGCAGGCTCGCCGACAGGAGGAACAGGTCCGTCGTTTGGAAGAGCAGCTGCGGGGCGCACAGGAGGAACAGGCCCGCCGATTAGAAGAGCAGCTGCGGGGCGGACAGGAGGAACAGGCTCGTCGGTTCGAAGAGCAGCTGAAGCGCGGACAGGAGGAACAGGCCCGTCAGTTGAAAGAGCAGCAGGAGGAACAGGCCCGCCGACACGAGGAACAGGCCCGCCGACAGGAGGAACAGATGCTCCTCGTGAAGGACCTTCACGCTACCTTCGGGAAGGAGATAAAGGAGGTGAAGGATAGGGTTGCTCACCATGACAACCGCCTGTCGGAAGCTGAAAACCGAATCGAGAAAGCTGAAATCCGAATCGACCAAGTAAACAATCGGGTTGACAACGTAATGGCTGACATGAAGAAATCACTGGACGAACTCAAACTTGGAGATGGAGCTACAGCTCCCGTAGTAGCTGCAGCACCTTCGCTACGTGGATTCAAAGTGCCGCCGTTCGACGGGACCTCTTCCTGGTCGGCCTACAAAATCCAGTTCGAGGCCGTCATGGAGGCGAACGGCTGGAATAAAAGCCAAGCCATGACTGCACTCACCCTAGGCCTGCGTGACCAAGCCTTAACTGTGTTGGAAGCTCTCGGTAAGAAAGTGACCTATGAGCAGCTTCTTGAGGCCTTGGAAGCGAGATATGGCGACGCTCATCTGGAACACGTCTTTCGCGCGCAGCTTAAAGATCGCGTGCAGCGCAGCAACGAGAACCTGCAGCAGTGGGCCCTTGAGGTGGAGAAGATGGTTCGAAAAGCATACCAGTCTGTACCTGCGCTCATTGAAGGGAACCTGGTTCAGACATTCATCGACGGCATCCGCGACCTTGAAGTCAGAGCTGCTGTGAGACTCGGGCACCACGACACGCTTAAGAACGCCTTGGCCCATGCACTGGAGGTGGAAGCCGTGCGGCAGGATCATCGTTCCCATCGCGTCAGGGAGGTTGCAGCAGCTACAGTTCGCGACCGCAACAGAGGATACAGCCCTAGGTGCTATGGCTGTGGGGAAAAGGGCCATCTTCGAATCAGCTGCCCTAAGCGAACCGTTGAAAGGAGAGTTGATCGATCTCGAGAGGGTAGTGCAGCTAACGACACTGCCTGGCGGCGACAGGATCATCGTTCACCTCACGCTAGGGAGGTTACAGCAGTTACGGTTCGCGACCACAATAAAAGATACAGCCCTAGGTGCTATGGCTGTGGGGAAAGGGGCCATCTTCGGTCCAGCTACCCTGAGCACACCCTACGAAGGGAAGGTGAACGGTCTCAGAAAGGAAGTGCGGCTAACAGCACCGCCCAGCAGCAGCAGGAATACGACTTTACTATCAGACACTGCAGCGGGAAATCTCACGGCAACGCAGATGCATTGTCAAGAAGACCTTGTCCTGAAGATTGCAACCATTGTAGTAGGCAAGAGAGTAAGGAGGTGGTATCCGTGAGGATGCTCAGGACAGACCACCTCAGCAACGGGTGGAAGGACAACCTACGACATGCACAGCAGGAAGATCCGGACATCAAGCCGATTCTGGGATGGATGAAGGCCCGTGCTACCAAGCCTAAGTGGAGGGACGTCTCAGCGATGAGTTCAACCACGAAAAGCTATTGGGCCCAATGGGACAGCTTGCTGATTCAGGATGGAGTCCTGTGCCGTAAATGGGACAATGGTCGAAGAGACAGCTGTCGTTTGCAAATGGTTGTCCCTAAAGCTAAAGTGCCGAATGTTCTACAGTTGTGCCATAATGGTCGTTCAATAGTCCATCTGGGAGTGAAACGAACTCTACTGAAGGTCCGAGAACAGTTTTACTGGGTCCATTATCGTGACGATGTCGAGGATTGGTGTCGTACATGTACAAGTTGTGCGGCCGAGCGGGGACCTCGGACACGTAGTAGAGGAGCACCGAAATTGTACAATGTTGGTGCACCACGGGATAGGACAGCCCTTGACATTGCGGAGCCGTTACAGAAAGGCGCAAGAGGGACTCCTAAGATCGTCCATGTGAATCGCTTGGCGCGTTATTATGGGGCCGATAATGCTCGGGACGAGCATGTCTTAGGAGGGGGCAGTGTTACGCGCTCCAGTCAACGATACACTAGCGCCATCTAGTGTCAGGAACGAGAGCGAGGGGAGCATTGAGAAAATGACATCACAAATTACTCAACCGACAGCGCCTAGTCGAAACTCGAACGCTCGGTACCTTGCCCGTGTTTACTTGAACATTCTGGATATTTCTTTGCTAATTTAAATATATAGGCGCTGCAAGATGCGATCGAGGCAGTGTTGATTTGGGCGAAACAAGCGAAGCTTCGGAGTGGAATTAAGTGAATTAGTGTGTTTAAATTATTAGTGTTTTAACTTTAATTGTGTAAAGTAAATTAAAGTGTTAATTTAGGTAATTTTATCGGCAATTTTTATTGTCACGAACCTCAAGCTCGTAACAATAGAAAATGACATATAGCTATCGGGGATTCAGGCATGCAGATTTCATAATTTGCTAAAATGCGACAAATCTGCATTTTTTCTTCCGTATTTTGTACACGTCACGTTGAGCGTGTGCGAAAGGCACTTTAATATACGCCGAGTTCAATTCCCATCGGAAATAATGAAATTGCAATTTTAAATGCCGATTTATGACTTCCTTGGCGTGGAGAAACCGGCATGTCTGAGAAATTATTGAAAATATTTTGAAGACATGTGAAGTCCACCAACACGTTTAGAGGCAGCGCGGTGTACTAATAACGCGCCAGTCGATGCACATGGACGATCTTAGGAGTACCTCTTGCACCTTTTCGAAACGGCTCCGCAACGTCAAGGGCTGTCCTCTCCCATGGTGCACCAACATTTTACAATTTCGATACTCCTCTACTACGAGTCTGAGGTCCCTTTACAGCCGCACAACTTGTACATGTGCGACACCAATCCTCGACATCGTCACGATAATGGACCCAGTAAAACTGTTCTTGGATCTTCAGTAGAGTTCGTTTAACTCCCAGATGGACTCCTGAACAACCATTATGGACAGCCGTAGAACATCCGGCACTTTAGCTTTAGGATCTACAATTTGCAAACGACAGCTGTCTCCTCGACCATTTTCCCATTTACGGCACAGGACTCCATCCTGAATCAGCAAGCTATCCCATTGGGCCCAATAGCTTTTAGTGGTCGAACTCATCGCTGAGACGTTGCTCCACTTAGGCTTGGTAGCACGGGCCTCCATCCATTCCAGAATCGGCTTGATGTCCGGATCTTCCTTGCTGTGCATGTTGTAAGCTGTCCTTCCACTCGTTGCTGAGGTGGTCTGTCCTGAGCATCCTCACGGATACCTCTTCCTTACTCTCTTGTCTAGTACAGTGCTTGCAATCTTCAGGACAAGATGTCCTTGACAATGCATCTGCGTTGCCATGTGATTTCCCGCTGCGGCGTTCAATCACAAAGTCGTATTCCTGCTGCTGGGCGGTGCTGTTAGCCGCATAACCCTCCAGAGATCGATCGTCTTCCCTTTTTACAGATCGCTTAGGGCAGCTGGATCGAAGATGGCCCTTTTCCCCACAGCCGTAGCACCTTGAGCTGTAATTTTTAATGTGGTCGCGAACCGTAACTGCTGCACCCTAACGTGAGGGGAAAGATGATCCTGCGGCCGCCAGGTGGTGCCGTTAGTTGCACTACCCTCTTAAGATCGATCACCTTGCCTTTCTACAGTTCGCTTAGGGCAGCTGGATCGAAGATGGCCCCTTTCCCCACAGCCATAGCACCTAGGGCTGTATCGTTTATTGAGGTCGCGAACTGTAGCTGCTGAAACCTCCCTGACGCGATGGGAACGATGATCCTGCCGCACGGCTTCCACCTCCAGCGCATGGACCAAGGCGTTCTTAAGTGTCTCGTGGTGCCCGAGCCTCACAGCAGCTCTGACTTCAAGGTCGCGGATGCCGTCGATGAATGTCTGCACCAGGTTCCCTTCAATAAGCGCAGGTACAGACTGGTATGCTTTTCGAACCATCTTCTCCACCTCAAGCGCCCACTGCTGCAGGTTTTCGTTGCTGCGTTGCACGCGATCTTTAAGCTGCGCACGAAAGACGTGTTCCAGGTGAGCGTCGCCATATCTCGCCTCCAATGCCTCAAGGAACTGCTCGTAGGTCACTTTCTCACCGAGAGCTTCCAACATAGTTAAAGCTTGGTTGCGCAAGCCTAGGGTGAGAGCTACTTACGTCGTAGGGCCATGCTGCAGCTATATTAATTGTATAGTTGTAGCACGAATGGGTCGATTCGACCGGGGAAGGACCACGTTTTCACAGAATACCAGCGTCAAACAGCAGCTTGATGCTGCTGTGTTTCATATGGTGAGTGTAGAGAACCGGAGACCCTTTTTACTGAAAAAGAGGCATTCCATCTTAGTCCTCAAGGCTGACAACGCATCTTCATTTTGATTCGCAAACGAGGTGGACTGTGTGCTCGCTTGTCACCCTTTTCCTACAAAAAAAAAGCCATGGCCTGGCTTTTATTACAGCCGTTCGCCTCCATGACCGTCTCGAACCAGATTTTGTAGGCCGACCAGGAAGAAGTCCCGTCGAACGGCGGCACTTTGAATCCACGTAGCGAAGGTGTTGTAGCTACTACGGGAGCTGTATTTCCATCCCCAAGTTTGAGGTCGTTCAGCGTTTTCTTCACCTCAGCCATCACGTTGTCAACTTGATTGTGCACATGGTTGATTCGGGTTTCATGTTCTTCGATTTGGGTTTCAGCTCCCGACAGGCGGTTGTCATGTTTAGCACCCTATACTTCACCTCCCTTATCTCTTTCCCAATGGTAGCGTGAAGGTCCTTCATGGGGAGCATCTGGTCTTCCGACCGACGAGCCTGTTCCGCCTGCTGATCTTCCAACCGACGGGCCTGTTCCTCCTGTCCGCGCTGCAGCTGCTCTTCCAACTGACGGACCTGTTCCTCCTGTCGGCGGGGCTGTTCCTCCTGTCGGCGGGCCTGTTCCTCCTGCTGCTCTTTCAACTGACGGGCCTGTTCCTCTCGTCCGCGCTGCAGCTGCTCTTCTAATCGGCGTGCCTGTTCCGCCTGCTGGCGGGCCTGTTCTTCCTGCTGCTCTTTCAACCAACGGGCCTGTTCCTCCTGTCGGCGGGCCTGTTACTGCAGTATCATCATGGGAGCACCTAAGTCAGGTGCTGCAGGTGTAGGAGCTGCTGAAGGGCCAGCCTCCGTGGCTGGCATTGACTTCGGGTACGGATACCCTCCGTTTCCTCCTTAGGTAAAATCGCCACGATTTTATCCCACTTCTGACACCAATTGTTACGAGCTTGAGGTTCGTGACAATAAAAACTGCCAATTGAATTACCAACATTTACACTTTTAGTACCGAACACAAATTAAAACTTAAAAGACACTAATAATTAATTACACTGACTCACTTTATTTCGCTCCGAAGCTTCGCTTGTCTCGTCAAATTCAATACTGCCCCGATCGCATCTTGCAGCGGCTTTAAATACACCTTTTACCTTTTACATCGAAAAGAATATTCCAGTAAATACGGACGCCGACCGACCAGACGCAGAAAGTTCGAGTGTGGGGCTTCTCGAAAGCTTAATTCTTCTGATCGATACTAGATGGCGCTGTTGGTGGGAAGTTCAAGATTGACATTTTCTAGGAAGCCCTCCTCGCTCTGGTCCCCGACACTAGATGGCGCTAGTGCCAGGTAACTGACGTCAACTTAGGCGCGTAACACTATCATCATACATAAAAATCAAGGCCTAATTTTGAATATACTCTTTACTATTGGGTTATCCACGTTCTCTTGTGGGCTGGCTTGTTATTATTCTCTAGAGTGACTAATTTGCAAGGTGTTCACTTTATAAATATTGACTTTAAAAGTGTTGCGAGCTTGGGGTTCGTGACAATAAAAACTGCCGATGCCGAAAACTGATGATTCATCAAAATTGACACTTTAATTACCGAACTCTAATTACAACTTAAACACACACTGATCACTTTAGTTCGCGATTATATCGCTTTGAAGTATTCGCTTGAATCGCCATTTTAATACTGCCCCGATTGCGGTACCTACCGACCTTATATAAGACCACTTCTACCACGTTAACGCAAACGTAACGCAACGCAAGATCAATGGCTATCCTCTCCCATGGTGCACCAACACTGTACAATTTCAATGCACCTATATTACGAGTCTAAAGTCCGTTCTCAGCCATTTGCGACACCAATCCCCGACATCTTCACGACGGTGGACCCAGTAAAAGCGTTCTCGGCACAGAACTTCATACTGAATCAGCAAGAACCCAAAAGCTTTTCGTGGTCAAACTCATCGCTGGGACGTCGCTCCACTTGAGCTTGGGAGCACTGTCTTTCATCCATTCCGGTTTGATGTCCGAATCTTCCTGCTGTGCATGTTGTAGGCTGTCTTTCTACTCGTTGATGAGGTGGCCTGTCCCGAGCATCATCACAGATATCACTTCCCTCTTGTCTAATACAGTGCTTGCATTCTTCAGGAAAAGGTTTTCTTGACAATGCATCTGCGTTGCTATGAGATTTCCCGCTACGATGTTCGATCACAAAGTCTTATTCCTGCAGTAGTTCAACCCATCCCGCAACTTGTCTTTCTGAATTTTTGAATTGCTATAGCCATTTAAGTGTAGCATGGTCAGGTCTGACGAACTGCGTCAGTAAAATTTAAGCCCCAGAAGGTATTTGCTAAAATGCTGCAACGACTTTTACCACAGCAAAGAATTCTCGTCTTGTGACAAAATAGTTCCTTTCCGGCTGTGGGAACTAATGTAGATGTCACAATGTTGTGGTATGTGATAACTGCTAGGTGCACGTAGGACTTGTACAAATAAAAGATAATTTAGTACTAACACTTGCGATTTAATGTTCACACACAATTATAAAGTTACACTGAAAT
Organism: Parnassius apollo; assembly: GCA_907164705.1. Lineage (NCBI taxonomy): Eukaryota > Metazoa > Arthropoda > Insecta > Lepidoptera > Papilionidae > Parnassius > Parnassius apollo. The sequence goes on along the minus strand of CAJQZP010000288.1, from coordinate 1,284,511 downwards.
AAAAGACAAGGAGAATGCAATGTGAGTTTTTACAATAAGAAAGAAGTACATAGATAGAGAGAAACTATACACAAGATAAAAAATAACAATAGATCGGCACACGTCCGTAATTCTAGATTGTGAGATAAAGTGACAATATCTCCGCGTCGAAGTACGGAAGCGATTGAGCGACTGCACTATGTTAGGGGCGTCGCTCAAATACCGCCGGCTGCGACCACTGCCGCACGACATTACTATATAAGTTCTTGCTTCTATTGTCAACATCTATTACCAAATATGGTCTTGTTTCCACTTGATACTATCACCTCAGAGCTACTCAAAAGAGGCGGAAGCGATATCGAGGAGAGAATGCACGGACTCATTACTCCTATATGGGAGGAAGAAAGAATACCCGAGGATGGAATTCAGGTATTATTGTACCGATATTCAAGAAAGGGAATAAGAGTATCTGTAGCAATTACAGTGGTATTACAGACCTCTCAGCGGCTTATAAAGTTTTGTCAGGAGTTATTTATAGGAAGCTCTGTGGTTATGCTGAGGAGATATTTAGAGAGTACCAATGCGGATTCCGACCCAATCACTCTACTGTAAAACAAATTCACCTCCTGCGGCAAACACTGGAAAACTCGATTTCAAGCAGGCATTTGACAGTGCGACACCTCCTACGTATCGTAACCAACAAATATGCGAAAATTACTTTTATATATTTTTGAATACTTAATTATATCCTAAGTCTACTTTGCATTTAAATATTTTTAAACTGTCGTAAATAAAACTTACGATACTTAGCTAGGGAAAATTATAAAAAAAAATTAATAGTATTTTGTACTTACGATATTTCACATCGGAGTTACTTTTGATAAATCTATCTTATGCTAAACTTACGATATTTTACTTTGATATGAAAAATAACTTACAACAGTATACTATTAGAAAAAAGCTAAAATAATAAATTAGATTGTTTTTTTGTACAGATTCGTTGCTTCCGTCTGATGCAGATATTTCTGAAATAAATCATTCAAATGATGGATTTGTTATCCGATTCAGAGGAAATAATATGTCAAAGTCGTAATAATTCACTTATTACCAAACAAAGTAAGTAACAGTAATATTAAGCAAGCCACAATGATCTGTTAGTCGTAAAAAATTTAATACCAGCTTAAACTTGTTTATTTCTATCATTTAAAAATGCTAGTTAATTTAAAATGTTTTACTATCATAAATGTCTTTAATCTTTCATAGTCACTAACATTAGAATGATATTATTTATATACTTATTAGAATGATATTATAGATATTTATCATTTATTATTTATTATATTGATTTTTTCTCGATATTTTGGTACTTGCAACAGTATCGAAATATCACCACATAATATTAATCTAATGTTTTATTAGCTATGTGTTCTTTTGCACGATAGTATTAGTTGACTTTTTTTTTAATTTCAAGTTTTTCTGACGATTCTCCGGCTGAAGAAAATATCACAAAACATCTATCTCCCGATTGTAGCTTAAATCATCTAGAGTTTGATTGTGATAACCATTTCTGTCCTCGGTTTGTTGAAAAAGATATTTTACCTCTACAGTCGGTTGCGTCCAATATCATCGAATTAGCATATACCCCTCAAGAAAACACGCCTCTCTCTTCTTACTCAGAAATAACACCACAAGCTTCTAGAAAATGAGTTTTCAAGCCAAGGAAAGATAAGGGAAATATCAGACGTCGACATGTTATGGAATGGAAGGATAACAAAAGAAAAATTCTAAGAAACATGGGCAAGGAGTATAAGAGTCGTGATAGTACTGTAAGAAACAGCAAATCTATGGGTCCTGTGTGTCATACAAACTGCAGACTGAAGTGTTCAACAAAAAAAAAAAAAAGGATTTTTAATACTTTTTGGGGCTTAGGTTATCGTGAAAAGCAATGGGCTTTCACTTTAAATTTGGTTGCAAAACGAAAAAAACGCAGGGTGTTTACTGACACACAATCTAGACGTAATTTCACATTAATTTATAGGCTATTAAGGGCAGATTTATACAATCAAGAAAACTATTTAACTGTGTGTGAGAAAATGTTTCTGAATACTTTTTCAATTAGTGAACAATTTGTATACACATCCCTGGAAATAAGAAACAATATAAGTGGTTTGATAGAAGCCGACATGCGAGGACATCATCCTAACCATCGTAAAGTAATAACAGAGGATATTATCAAAAGTGTATGCGATCACATAAAATCACTTCAGCCTGTAGAATCCCATTACATCCGCAGTAGAAGTAATAAACTTTACTTAGACGGAGACCTGAATTTTCATCGCTTATTTGATTTATATAATGAGTGGTTTGACACACTCGCATACTCTTCAAAAGCTAGTACGGAACGGCAATATCGCGACATCGCTAACGAACATTTTAAGATAAGTTTCCACGTGCCAAAAAAAGATCAATGTCACAAATGCCACATTTATAAGAACCTGTCTATTCCTACACTATCACAAACAGAATTACAGGAAAAACATTTAAAAAATAAAGAAATAGCTCGTAAAAAGAAGTCAGCCGATAAAGAATTAGCCAAATCTTCCAATAATAAACTATTAGTAGTTACTTCTGACTTTAAAAAAGTTCTTACTTGTCCATATGGTAAAATAAGCGTTCTTTACTATAAACGAAAGCTTTAAGTATTCAATTTCACTGTTTTTATGTAATTTAAATGAAAAAGAAGGTACTTGTTTTATGTGGCATGAGGGGCAAGGAAAACGTGGGGCTAATGAAGTAGCAAGTTGTTTATTTAGATACATCTCCAAATGTGAGGATCAGGGTACAAGTGAGTTTAGGTTTTGGTCTGACAATTGTGTAGGCCAAAACCGAAATCGTACTGTTTATGCTATGTAGATCTATGCGGCTATTACATAAGAGATTAAAATAGACCATTGTTTTTTTAGAAGTTGGTCATACGCAAAATGAGGGCGACAGCGTCCACGCGTTAATAGAGAGGTCCGCAAAAAACAAACTCATTTATACACCATTTCAATGGTATTGTTTAGTACGTTGGGCTAAGCAAAACGGAAAGCCCTTATGCGGTTGAGGAAATGCAATACACCGACTTTTCCGATTATAAGGCATTTTTAAAGGGCAATTGGGTCAAAAGTACCAACGGGGATAAAGTGCAATGGAATAAAATAAGAGAGGTGTGTATCAAACCTGAAGATCTCTTTAAGTTGTTTTATAAATATGATTTTGCCGCCGAAGATTACTACGTTTTAATTGTAAAGGTCTCTACTAGGCGACAATATGTCTCTTACGTGGATGCCCTGTACGACGAATATACTGCCGATTCCAAAGGCAAAGAAGAATGATTTGTTAAACATGTGCATATCACAAATTATTCCCCATGCCCATCACCAATTATTTCCAAAGTCTGCCCAAAATGAACAATGACTTAAATTTAACTTCTGATTCCGATTCTTATTAATGTTTCCTTTTATTTTATTTCTGATCTGATTTCTTGGATAATAATAAGTAACGATCTCAAAGAGGTGTTTTTTTTTGATTGTTTATGTTGATAAATGAGAAAAGAAAATATAATTTTATGTCTTATATTTTCAAAAATACGTTTTTTTTTAATATTTGATTTGTATTATTACAAAGTTGTGTTTTTGTTGGTTTTTCTGATTTTGGTAATAATAATAACTAGTGCACATATCATTTTTAAGAGAGATTTATCTTTGGACTGGTTTTATTTCGAAATAAATTATATTTTTAGTAACGATGGTAATTTTATTTCAGTATTCTATAATTTACGATATTTCATGACAACATTATTCCCTAGAAAATTATGGTAACTATGAATTACACTATATTTACATTCTATATTATACTGTCGTAAATACAATATACGATACTTTTTGTTTTATGAAACTCAACGTAAATTATAGTAAGTACTACCCACAATAAATTACGACATTTGTTTCCAAAGAAAAGTATCGTAAGTGACTTTTTTAGCTATTCTGGTAATAATTTTTAATATTCTTTCTAAAAATATTATTTAGTTCATAAATGTCTACCTACATGCCGAGTTTGGTTCTTGAACGACAGAAATTGACTAATTGAGCATCAAAAAACTACTTACTCATCTTAAAATTGCTGTACTGGAAAGTTCATACAATGCAGTTACGATATTATATGTAGGAGGTGTCGAGTGTGAACCGTACACAAATACTATCCAGGATGCTAAATTTGGGCGTACCCAGCAAATTAGTTAGGTTTGTGGAAGCCGTGTTAAAGTAATCTAAAGCTGTTGTAGCCATACAGAATGACCTGTCCGAGCCTTTTGAGATCCGTTTAGGAGTGAAACATTGAGACGCACTATCGTCTATAGTCTTCAATTTGGCACTTTTGGCTGCCACACGTAAATTGTACATCAATGGCCTGATTAACTACAACACCACTCAACTCGCTGCGTATGCCGATGGTATTGTTATTACCAGCAGGTCAAGAAACATGATGGTCGACCACTGCCTAATGCTGGAGACCGAAGCCGCAACTTTTGGACTGCGTGTAAATCTATCCAAGACTGAGTACTTTGCAACAACTAAACAATAATAGTTGCTGGGCACAAATGCTATTACGTGTGTGCCAAACTCCTGGGTTCTAAGCTGCTTAGTGTGAAATCGAAACTTACCATCTACTACACCATCATTAGGCCTGTTGTGACTTACGCCTATATAAGCTGGACTGTTAACCCAGAGAGACGAAATGAAGCATGCCGTGTTCGAAAAGAAAGTGATGAGAAAAATCTATGGCCCCATAAAAGAGTGTGACGGTATCTATTGTCAACGCATGAACCATGAACTGGACGCACTTATCGGGCACGAGAACATGGTCAGGTACTGTAAGTCGCAGCGACTGAGGTGGGCGGATCACCTTGAAAGAATGCCGGACACAAGAGCCGTAAAAATAATGACAAAGTGGACGCCGCAACAAAAGAGACCGAGAGGCAGGCCTTGAATTAACTGTGTGGAAGAAGGTAGCCAGGCAGCGTGACAACTGGGGGAAGATTGTGGAGGAGGCCAAACCCATAAAGGGTTGTAGCGCCAACGGAAGAAAGTAAGATCTTGTTTCAACGGCGCTGCGCGGAATCGAACACAAAAACTCTCCGATCACACTCTTAATTTCATGGCTGTTAGACGGGAGATGAGGCTGCAATCGTCAACAGATTTGACCACATACAGGCAACTGAACAGACAGATCTTCAAATGCATGCGGCGAGACTTACGCAACTTTAATATTGCTCGCATTAAAGAAGCGATCGAGCGGAACCAGGCTCCAAAGTCTTTGCCAGAGATCTGTCTGCCAGAAAGAGCCAACTGTCAAAGCTGAAGACTGAGTGTGGTAACATCGTTTCCGGGATACCTGAGATTCTGAGTGAGATTGAGAGGTTCTATGGGCAGCTGTACACATCAGAGCAAGTCTTATCCGACACTATTCCGATGATATCCCGGACGTCTGTCTGAGCGAGATCAGAATGGCTCTCTAGCACCTTAAAAACGGCAGGGCTCCAGGCGAGGATGAAACTACAGCGCAGCTCTTGAAAGGGGTTGGAACACCGGGACTTGAAGTCTTTCAGAAGCTCATCAATTCCGATAGCACAGACTCGGCTCCTCGCCGTGGTAGCGGCGTTAAATATACCATCCCATTCGCACCATGAGGAATCAAAGTAAAGAAATGGCCCCGAGTTCCCGGCGCCCCTTTAATGGGGCAGGGGTGCGAAGAATCTCCGGGAGGAAAACCGGCGACGAGGCTCGCCACCCGTCACGTTCTGTCTCCCGGAGGGGCGAAAAGTGGATTGCAGAGGCCCGTCTGGCTACGTTGAATGTATGTGGAGCAATGAATGATAAAATGGGTGAAGTATGCGAGGTGATGTATGATAGAGGAATAGATTTGTTATGTGTAAATGAGACGAAACGGAAGGGGAAGGATGTCACTACACATGGCATGTATACCGCATACTGGTCTGGTGTAGACGAGCTCGAGCGGGCATGCCAGGGAGTAGGGATCATCCTATCAGAAAGAATGGTGCAATGTGTGAAAGAGTATGAATGTGTAAGCCCAAGACTGCTATGGATACGATTGAAAGTGGGCTTAAAGAAGTTGTTTGTACTAGGGGTCTACGCCCCAGACATGTCTAAGCCCACTCATATCCGAGAGCAGTTTTGGGAAATGGTAAGGATGGTATTAATGAAATGTAAGGGAAATGAAAATGTTGTTATGCTAGGAGATTTTAATGGAAGAGTTGGGGTGAGGAGGCTTGGTTATGAAAGGATATTGGGAACGTTTGGTGATGAAAGTATAAATGAGAATGGTGAAAGCCTCCTCACTGTATGTATGGAAAAGAATCTTTTTGTGACGAACACTTTCTTTCGCCACAAGAGGATTCACATGTACACTTGGGAAAGAGGTGATGATAGAAGCATGATAGATTTCATAATTGTGGATGAAAGATTGAGGGGCGCAGTGGTGGATACAAGGGTTTACCGGGGGTCAAACGTAGGAACGGATCATTTTTTGGTTTTATGCCGAATTAATGGTCTATTCAGGCGGTGGCGCCATCGGTCATCTGTGTCTACCACTGCGTTACAGCGTATTAGAACAGAAAGATTACAAGATGAAGGTGAGAAAAACAAGTTTAAATGTAGACTGAAAGAAAACGTAAGTGGTTTGGATGAATTATGTATGAATGAGTTAGACTTGGAGAATGTATGGCAAAATGTTAAGAAAGGTTTAGTAGATGCAGCTACCGAAGTATGTGGTGTTAGTAAAAGAAAGAATGAAAGGAAAAATAATACGTTATGGTGGGATGATGAGATACGTACGGAAGTTGAAGCAAAGAAGAGAGCATGGCTAGATTTACTAGCAACTAAGGCTGGTAATTCAAGCGGTACGAATGATGATTTTGAAAGAAAAAAGGCAGTCTTTAGACATCTAAATAAAAGAGTAAAAGAAGTAGTTGAAAGGAAAAAGCAAGAAAGAACGGATAAGAATGATAGAAGAATATCGGATAACTTCCAGGCAAATATTAAAATGTTCTGGAAACTCGTAAGAACTGCCAGGGGATGTTCAAAACAGCCTATAATGAATGCTATAAGAGATGAGAATGGCTATATTCTGAATGATGAAGTTTTGAGTTTAAAGAGATGGAAGGAATATTTTGAAAGCATGTTTATGAGTGAGGAGACAACGTATGAACTGAATGAAATAGGAACTCCGAAAGAAGAGGAAGAAGGTAGCGAGATAAGTATAGATGAAATAATGAAAGCAATGAGAAGCATGAAAGCAGGTAAGGCTGCCGGATATGATAGAGTTTCACTCGAAATGCTAAGGGCTGGAGAGGAAGTGGTGGCAGGCCTGCTGCACACCTTGTTTAATTTATGCTGGGAACTGAAGCGGGTACCGGGAGACTGGTGCAAAGCCGTGATAGTCCCAGTATATAAGGGAAAAGGGTCGCAGCAGGACTGTAAAAACTACCGCGGTATCAGCCTTCTTAGCATCGTGGGAAAACTGTATGCCAAGGTACTAATTGAAAGGGTCATGAAAGAAACCGATGGAAAAATTTGGGATGTGCAAGCGGGATTTAGAAAGGGAATGGGATGTACAGATCAAGTCTTCTCCATGCGCATGATCGCGGAGAAGTTTTTGGCCAAAAACCAAAAGGTTTTTTGTGCGTTCATGGACTTGGAGAAGGCCTATGACAGAGTGGATAGGAATGTGCTATGGCAAACACTGAACTCATTTGGGTTGAGCGCTGGCTTGATACAGGCATTGGAATCTCTTTATAGGGACTCTAGTGCTTGTGTTAGGATCAACGGGGTCTACTCGGACTGGTTTGGCATCCATAAAGGTGTCAGACAGGGCTGTGTGGCTTCCCCGTGGTTGTTCAACCTATTTATGGACAGTTGTTTGCAAAATTTGAAAGTTGAAGAATGCGGATTAAGAATGGGTGAGTTAACCATCAAATGCCTTTTGTACGCCGATGATCAAGTTATTCTTGCGTCGTCGGCGGCTGAGTTGCAAATGATGGTTACATTAATGAACAGATCATTAAAAGAAAGGGGTATGAAAGTGAACGCAAGTAAGACAAAAATTATGGTTTTTGAAAGAGATGAAAGTAAAACGATATGTGAAATAAGAATAGAAGGGGAGTTGATCGAGCAAGTAGATGAGTTTGTATATTTGGGTTGCGTATTTAGCAGGGATGGGAGATATGATAAGGATATAGAACGACGAGTGAACGCAGGAAACAGAGTAAATGGAGCCCTGCACTCTATTGTGAAGAGTCAAAATGTGTCAAAAAAGGCACGTATGGCAATTCACAATGCTGTGTTGGTCCCTACTTTAACGTATGGTAGTGAAAGTTGGGTATGGCAGAAGAAGCACGAGAGTAGAATAAATGCAGTAGAAATGCGGTCGTTAAGGAGTATGTTAGGGCTGAATCTGAATGACAGGGTGAAAAATTGTGTGATAAGAGAAGAGTGTGGTTTGCAAGATGATGTTGTGACCAGGATTAAGAAAGGAATGCTTCGGTGGTTTGGTCATGTGGAAAGAATGGATGAGGAAAGAGTGACAAAGAAAATTTATGTTGCAGAAGTGAATGGCAGAGTCGGAAAGGGACGTCCTAGGCGAAAATTTATCGACCAAATTGGCGATTTATTGAAAACGGGCCAAATTAGGAGTACCCTTAACCGACGAGCATGCATGCGTAGGTGTATGGATGTGAAGGAGGCGAGAGAGGTGTGTCAGGACCGTGCCAAATGGAAGTCTGTAGTCTCTGCCTACCCCTCTGGGTGACAGGCGTGAGTGTTTATGTATGTATGTTATGTATCAATTCCGTCCTCCATGGTGGCACTACTCCGGAAGCGTGGAGCAGAAGTGCGGTGGTTTTGTTTTTTAAGAAAGGTGACAACGCTCTCTTCAAGAACTAAAGACCGATTTCCCTTTTGAGCCGCGTCTACGTGCTGTTTTCGAGAGTCATTACGTCGAAATTTGGGCGGTGCTACAGTGCCTTCAGCGGGGCCAAGTTGACTGTCGGTATATCGAAGTGCTGAAGTATTTGTATAGTAGGGCTAGGATGGCTATCCGAGTACAGAACCAGAGTTCTAAACCTATCCAACTCCAGAGAGGTTTAAGACAAGGTGACGTTATATTCCTGAAACTCTTCACCGCTGCATTGGAAGAAGTTTTCAAGCTACTTGACTGGAAAGGATACGGTATTAACATCAATGGCGAGTACATCACTCACCTTCGATTTGCCGACGATATAGTCCTTATGGCAGAATCGCTGGAGGACCTAAGCACTATGCTCAATGACCTCAATGGTGTCTCCCAACGGATAGGTCTTAAGATGAACATGGACAAAACAAAGATCATGTTTAATGTCCATGTCACACCTATGCCGGTAGTTGTTGGGAGCCCTATGCTCGAAGTTGTTGACGAGTACGTTTACCTGGGACAAATAGTCCGACTAGGTAAGTCCAACTTCGACCGAGAGGTCAATCGACGGATTCAACTCGGCTGGGCAGCGTTCGGGAAATTACGACACCTCTTCTCGTCAGGTATACCTCAATCTCTGAAAACTAGATTGTACTGCGTGTTGCCAGTGATGACTTACGGATCTGAGACGTAGTCCTTCACTGCTGGCCGTATGAGAACGCTCAAGGTAGCTCAGCGAGCTATGAAGATGGCTATGGAGAGGAGGGTGGAGAGGGCTATGCTCGGAGTTTCTCTGCGTGATAGACTCAGAAATGAGAATATCCGCAGTAAAACCAGAGTGACCAACATAGCCCAACGGATTAGTAAGCTCAAGTGGCAATGGGCTGGCCATATAGCTCGAAGAACCGATAACCGATGTGGAAGACAGTTTCTCGAGTGGCAGCCTCGTACCGGTAGGCGTAGTGTAGGGTGACCCCCCACTAGATGGAGTGACGACCTGGTAAGATATGCTGGAAGTCGATGGATGCAGGTGGCTCAGAACCTTGCATTGTGGTATTACTTGGGGGAGGCCTATGTTCAGCTGTGGACTTGTGAAGGGCTGTAATGATGATGATGATAGGCTAGTTTAAGTTGGTCAACTGACACGATGGATGAGTTGCCGTTAATTAATATGTTAAATGTTTTGTCTGTCCTAGCCAACACTTTGTGTGGTCCACTAAATGCAGACTGAAGGGATTCACGAGACGCATCCTCCCGCAGGAAGACGTGTCCACAGTTAGCAAGTTCTTTTTAAAATAAAAACTCTATCACTATTATGGCGAGACGCTGGCACTGGGTGTAATTTTTGAGCGAAACTACGTAAGCGGGATATGAACTCGGTCATATCTGCCTCTTTGTTGTCTTGAGGCTCAAAGAATTCTCCAGGCAGCCTTAATGGTTCACCTGTCAATCAGGATGAGTTTACAATGCAGCATCAAAAAGACTTTCTTTGCAGATTTCAAAACCTTTTAAAGATTCGCCTAAGAAACATCGTAGCTGACGTACGTTGGTAGGCAATGGAAATTGTTTAATTGCTTCGATTTTTGAGTTAAGTGGTTTGTTGCCTGACGCTGAGATGCTATATTGGGATATAGCATAAGAAAAGATACTTCTCAAGCGTCGAAAACCCACTTAGATGTATTTATTAACATGCCGTATACCTTCAGTCTGCCAAATATGTTACTCAAATGTAATTCGTGGTCAAAGGACGTCTTTTGAGAATAATAAGAAATCGTCTAAGTAGCAAAAAAAAAGTCTAACCCCCTTGTCATTTCGTCCACGAACCTCTGGAACGTCTGGCCTGCGTTTTTTAAGCTTCGCTTCCAGTATCGACCAGAAACTGGGTCTTCGAGGCACGGTTGGTGACTAATAAGTATAGATCGGAGTAGGTAGAGCTGTTTTTGCTACTTGCGACATGCGGACATAACATAGATATGCCAAATATTTCCCGGAATCCCGGGAATTCTCGGAATGAAAAAAAAACATTGTTTAAGTAGTTTTATAGGAGTAGGTAGAGGTATTTTTGTTATTTGCTACATGCGGACATAACATAGATATGCCAAGTATTTCCATTTGTCGCCCTAAAATAATAGTAAACAGTTAAAATCTTTCCAATAAATAGTCGAAATAACGAAAAAACGGCGTGAAAAATTCACAAAAAAAAAGTTCCACAGTAAGTATGACATACATAATTCAAATGCATTTTGTTAGCCGATCAAGACAATCAGACAGAACACTGTCAAACTCGTCTCCGAAAATATTTAGGTAAGAGCAGTCAATCGCCAATGAAAATGGTTACTGTAGGAAAAAGCGGTGCTTGAAGGGGTCTGCGAGGGGGAGGTCTTAGTCCACCTTGTATTTTAATTGACTTAGTCAGCTTTTAACACAAGATTGTATTAGAAATAAACGGTCAGGTGCGTGTCGGATCACTTAAAAGTTGGGGTAGCGGGAGAGCACAATTTACGTAAACAAGTTCCCTACTACTCAGGTCACTAACGAAAAATTCCACTTTAAACTTTTGTATATAAAATGGCTGTGGGCTGTGATAAACAGACGGACATGGCGAAACTATAAAGCTTCCTTTGGAACTTCGGAAGCCTGAAAAAATATGTATTAAGCAGAGGATAATTACTTTGGTTTTTCACTGAATGTCCTTTGTAGTAAGTAGATACTATAAAAATAAAAAAACTTACCCAAATATGGTAGGTAAATCAAAAAAAAAAAACAGTTTCAAATGTATCGAGTCCGCAAAAAACAAATCATAATCTGTATATACAAGCCAAAGATTCGTGTCAGTACGATTCCAGAAACCAGTTAACAAGCCAACGTCAAATAAAATAAGAAACACAATAAATCACACGTGCGCACTCTACAAGCCGAAAAAATAGATTAAGTGAAGCCCGCTGTACTGTATCTGTATCTGTGTAAGTGAGATAGCTAATACTTTGGACGTTTTAAGATAGAAAGAGACAAAAAGTAAGTGACGAAAACAGCGCGTACGATGGTTGGCAACATGGAGCATAAACATATAAAAATAAAAGAGAGATAAATTGCTTTGTTAGAGAAAGACGGAAACATTATCTAAATATTAACTACAAGAAAAATAGTATGTGTATAATGATTTCTTAAATTTACGCGAACACTACACATTTAATAAAACTATTATTTACGGATTTATCGAATTATATTGATCAAATGTAACATTCCTCTACAAGATGCAGGTGTGTACAAGCTAGATTGTATATGTGGTCTCTCTTACATAGGTCAAACAAAAAGATCTATAAAAACCCGCGTGAAGGAACATATAGCCGATGTGAAGCACCGACGCTCCGGGAAGTCTGCAGTCTGTGAACATGTTCAAGGTCGTCCCCACCATTACATTAGATTTGACCTCGCACCTCCACAAATCCTCGCAAAAAACACCGATTCCTACCAAGGATGATACACGAGGCTATTGAAATTAAAAAAAAAACATCCAAATTTCAATAGAGAAGATGGATGGGTGCTGCCAGCTGCTTGGGATCCTATAATTAACAAAATTAAACCCAAACCCAAGCATACCACTGCAAGAGTTCATGATACTATAAGCTCGTTTTGCGTAAATCGTAGCCGGACGAACTAAGACATTGGCATGTCAAACACCTCAGTCCCCTCCGTGACCATGGGTGCTGTAAAGCACCCGAAACATCGGGATAATAAAAATAAATTATAGTTGTAATTAAAACGCGATAAAATCCGTAAATAATAGTTTTATTCAATAGTATGTAATGGTAATTAAAAAAAGTGATCAATAAAAATTTCTTCTCTCTGTTTAAATAAAAAAATTATAAAACTCTTTACATACTTTTTTATTCTGTATTGTGTAGGCATTTAATATTTCCTTGTGAGGTAAAGTATATTTAGTATTGTTTCTAACAGTTTTGTTTAATTAATTCATATTTCACGAAGTTACCTCTAACAACATTCCAGGATCCCTGTGTGTGTATATAAGTAATTATATACTGTTTGGGTGCTCACCTATTACCTGCGCATATTAACTCACTTAAATCAATCGACAATTTCAAAATCCCGGGATTTCAGAGGCATATGCATGTTAACATCAATGTTTGCGATCATTCACCCCAAACAGCTCTATCTACTCCGACCACTGCTAATAAGCAACCAGTAGACGTGGGGCAATCGTCGGTTGCCATTACCGATGGCCCATGGAATTTTCCGACAAGAAGTCGCATGATCAAACGCATTTGTCTGCTTTGTTGCCGTACTTGAAGTGATACCAGAAAGTCGGGTATTTCCTATAGCTGGACTGCGATTTTGACGTAGGACTCGAGCGTGATCGTGATCCGCTATTTCTTTGGGTAAGTGCAAGCGCTTCAACTTGCTTTCTGAGACCGGTGACATCTTTGGCAAGATCAATGTGATTCGTTCCACAGAAATCAGCTTGGCTAGTGGAAGCCTGAGGTGCTGATGGCACCACGTCATGAATTCTATCAGCGATGTCCGCTAGGTTCTCAATTGAGGTAAATGGTTCACCTATCAGAAACGTTTGGATACTAGTTGGTAAATGGCTAATCCACATGGTTTTCATGAACTCGTCGGAGACTTGAACGGCAGCGAGGTCTTTGAGGTGTCTGTGGAAAATGTGCTAAAAATAGTAAAATATGATAAATGTGCAACTACTATCACAGATCAGTGATTCTGACCAAGGTTTGAGCCACTTTCAATGGAAGGTCATTGTCTACCCTTTCCTCGTACTCCGTGTACTACTTCCGTGTACTCGTGCCCAGGATTCCGAGTAAAACTAACCAGCACAATCGTTTCCGATTTCAGCGGAAGAACAATCTTCTTAAGGCACATTATCTCGTACCACCCCTCCCACGAAAATTTCAAAGCACCTTGCTTAACGTCGATCTCACAACAATTCTTTCTCATAAAGTCTAGGCCCAGGATACAGTCGTCTATTATATCAGCTACGATGACATTATGCAGGTAAGTCATGTTGCCTAGCTTCAAATCCATCTCCTTTTCTCCACGAACGGGTTGCGCTGACCGGTGGCTGCCACCAAATTAATGCTTTCTCGGTTGTATGAGGAGTCCCCAAGGAACTGACTTATAAGTTGGGAACTGACAAGTGTCTATGGTCAGTTTATACGGCATTCCGTTGACGTCGTCCTTGTCCTGTTCCCATCATGGGCTTGTGAGATCGGAATCCTTGGGGCTCTTTTAACATTAGCCAACCCCCCCAATCCCCCCCGCAATCCTGACTTTTACTCATTTTCCTGCTGCTGCTGGGCCTAGCTGTTAGCCACACTACCTTTTTGAGATCGATCGCCTTCCGTTTCTACAGTTCGCTTAGGGCAGCTGGATTGAAGATGGCCACTTTCCACACAGCCGAAGCACCTAGGACTGTATCCTTTATAGTGGTCGCGAACTGTACCTCCCTGACGCGATGGGTACAGTGATCCTGCCACACGGCTTTTACCTCCAGTGAGCCTCAAAGCAGCTCTGACTTCAATGTCGCTGACACCGTCGACGAATGTCTGCACTAGGTTCCTTTCAATAAGCACAGGTACAGACCGGTATGCTTTTCGAACCAGCTTCTACGCCTCAAGGACCCACTGCTGAAGGTTTTCGTTGCTGTGCTGCACGCGTTCTTTAAGCTGCGCACGAAAGACGTGTTCCAGGTGAGCGTTGCTATATCTCGCCTCCAATGCATCAAGGAGCTGCTCGTATGTAACTTGCTTACCGATACCTATAGCTTCTAGAACAGTTAAGGCCTGATCGCGCAGGCCTTGGGTGAGAACAGTCACGGCCTAACTTTTATTCCAGCTATTCGCCTTCATGACAGCCTCGAACTGGATTTTGTAAGCCAGCCAGGAAAAGTCCCGTCGAACAGCGGCACTTTGAATCCACGAAGCGAAGGTGTTGTAGCTACTATGGAAGCTGTAATTCCATCCCCAAGTTTAATGTAGTCTAGCGTTTTCTTCACGTCAGCCATCACGTTGTCAACCCGATTATTCACTTAGTCAATTCGGGTTTCAGCTTCCGACAGGCGGTTGTCATGTTGAACAACCCTATCCTTCACCTCCTTTATCTCTTTCCCGAAGGTAGCGTGAAGGTCCTTCATGAGGAGCATCTGCTCTTCCAACCGACGGGCCTGTTCCTTTCGTCAGAGAGCCTGTTCATCTTGTTCGCACTGCAGCTGCTCTTCCAACCGATGAACCATTACCTCCTGTCGGCGGATCTTTTCCTTCTGTTGGCGGGCTTGCTCCTGCATCATCATCATCAGAGCACCTAAGTCAGGTGCTGCAGATGCAGGAGCTTCTGACGGACTGGCCTCCGAGGTTGGCAGCCGGCCTTCCGACATCTGTGGCGTTGCGCCACCGAATCGTCTCTGGTCCGCCTCCTGCTGGCGTTGACTTTGTAAAATTGGCATGATTTTATCCCACTTCTGACACCAGTTGTTATGAGCTTGGGGTTCGTGACAATAAAAACTGCCGATTGAATTACCAAAATTGACATCTCATCAAATCTTGACAGCGACTACTAATTACAACTTAAAACACTAATAATAAATCACACTGCTCACTTAAGTTCGCAGGTACTTTCGCGCTATTGAAACATCTAGAATGTTCGAGTACATACCGGTACCGATTGACTAGGTATATAAAAATCTAGTATAGAATTTTCTAGAAATATCTCTTAGTTCTTCTACTCGACACTAGATGGCGCTAGTGGGTACTCGCAATGTATCAGGTATTAATAATGACACGCAAAACTAGTATTAAAGCACAACAGTCGTAGCCACGACAGCCATAGTCGAATATAATCTCCTAAAAGCCAAGTATTGCCCTGATCTATCGATTATTATAAACAGTAAACCAACAAAGAAAAAACACAAAGTGGGCTATGAAAAAGGCACCTCTAATGTGCCTTTGTTTGTGTGATTAATACACACTAAAAAACGACGGGTTGGTTGGTTGGTTGGAGGAATGGTTAGGGAATAATTTTGCACGAATTGCTTTAATTATCAGTATGAAAGTACTATCATTTATGTGGTAGAATACAATATTTATTTATGGCGCTATCGTACACAAACATGACAATTTATATTACATTAAAAAGTTTATCTTCTCCTACGACGCGCCGCCTGTCTACCCTCCATCCGTCTTACGAATTTTCGATCAGATCACGTGTTCTGACGCGAGTTTAACATTTTTACCCATTACAAAAAAGTGTACAACGCCGCTAAAGAAGTTTTCACCTCAAAAAAAAAATAAAAAAATACAAAAAATTTCATAAGCAATTTACAAAAAGAACTGAAATACCACCAAAAACATTTTTATGTAAAATGTTGCTAGGACGACACCATATGCTCGCACTGCCAAAAGGTCATCAGATCTTATGTCAGAGCCGAGCTTCTAACTCTACATGCCCTAACTCGGCAGGCCCTAACTTCAAAAACTCTACAGCTTAGTTAAAATATATGGCTTGACCGTTTCTCTACCGTCACATGGATGTAAGAGGAAAAATTTATTCACTGTTCGTTATTTTTCTGTTATACAGTAGTTCTATTGAAGAAAACATAAAGAGAAAAATGATGATTTATATATAATACAAACAAAGGTATATACATATATTGCAAATATTTTTTTCTCTTTGTTTTCAGTGAGAGCCATATGGTCTTGTGTTGGAAAAATTTTACATGAAAGTGTTTTTGGTGGTATTTACTTTGCTTTAAACGATAAATGTTAACCCAAGCTTATTTCAATACATCGCTGAAAATTAGGCACATCAAAACATTTGGCCTTTGTAAAGACTTGCGATCACAAATGCACAGACCAAAATTCAAAAAAATTGGCTACAGTTTTGTTACGTAATAAATTACATAGTACTAGATTAGACTACATTTCTTACTTTTATTTAAGTTAAGTCCAATTGAAAATGTAACGCAGAATTCTATTATTTATACCAGCAGTTTCGATAGAGTAAATTCAGTCAAAATGACCACTGATTTTCTATCGTATACATTTACAACGCGTTGTTTAAGTTGCCCCTGTTCAAGGTTAATCGCTTTCTGCATACAGTCGTAAGTTATAGGTCCAGATTTCGAATACTCTATACTTCGGAGTCTGTTTTTATAAGGTCAGTGACCTTACATTTATTTGTTCGTAAATTTCTACAACAGCTAGTTTTTAATATACTTAACTAGAAATAAATAACAAGGTATTAAAATGAGAGTATTCGCTTGTTAAATGTGGATCCGCTAGGTGATTAGGATATTTTCATGAAAATAATTGTTAAAGCGATATACATATTTAGGCATCAGCCATAAAAGTTACAGAGGGGCAAGTTTTTTAGGAGATGCATAAACTAAGATAATTTCTGTATAGTTAAATGACGAAAAAAATTACAGGGGGTGATCAATTTTTATTACACTATTAACGGTATTATTAATGGCATTATTAATGACCTATTGTATTAACATACGTAAGTTGCCGTGTAGTGGCGGTTGAGAATATCCACTACCCCATATCTTCCCGTGGGTGTCGTAAGAGGCGACAGAGGGAGACAGGCAGGAGATGGGCAGCAGCATCTTCCTGAAAACACACTGTGCTATAATAAAAAACTGCGGTTGCCAACTCGCTCGCCAAGCGTGGCAACTATGGCAAATATCACCCCATGAATAACGACTCAAACAGACGGCCCCCAGTCCCCGGTGACCCCGCTATTCCTGGCTACGGGGGCGACCGTGGTAGCGGCGGGGCAGGGGGTGCTAAGAATCTCCGGTGGAGGTTCGGTTGCCACCTACGACGACTCGACCTGGCAACATATAACGCACGTACCCTTAGGACTGACGAGAAGATACTGGAGCTGGAAGAAGAGGTAGACAAGTTGCGCTGGCATATTATTGGATTATCCGAGGTCCGAAGAGAGGGGGGAGGACACGACAATCCTCGAGTCCGGCAACTTGTTCTATCACCGGGAGGGCGACCAACTGTCCCAAGGAGGTGTCGGATTTATCGTCCACAAGTCTCTCGTCAAAAACTTTGTAAAGATTGGGAGTGTGTCGAAGAGGGTCGCGTACCTGATACTCAGAATCACAACGGTATTCGCTGAAGATCATACAGGTTTACGCACCAACCTCAGCACATCCCGATGAGGAGGTGGAGGAAATGTATGAGGATATTTCCAGAGCCATGCATTCCTCCAAAACCCACTACACGATGTTGATGGGAGACTTCAATGCAAAACTAGGCACAAGAGAAAGCGGTGAGCTGAAAGTAGGGAAATTTGGAGTAGGGCACGAAACCGAATGGGCCAGCAGCTGGTTGACATTATGGAGAAAAAGGGACTCTTTATGAAGAACTCTTTCTTCCAGAAGCGGCCCCACAGGAAGTGGACCTGGTCGAGCCCCGACGGTTCGACAAAAAATGAGATTGCCTTCATTATAACGACCGATATTATAACGACAAACGCCAACTGTTCAGTGATGTTAGTGATCGCAAGGGTGAAAACTGGCAGCGATCACCGAATGGTTAGAGGCACACTGAACCTAAACGTTAAGTTGGATAGGTCTCGTCTAATGAAGTCAACGCTCCGTCCCCCCTAATGCTGCTAATCCAGAATCCCGAAACTTTTCAGATCGAGTTACGTAACCGCTTTCAGTGCCTAGAAGATTGCAATGCAGTGGACGATATGAATGACAAGTTCGTGGAAATTGTCCATCATGCGGTCGGAGCTAAGTTCTGCAAGACCCGCCGCAGAAGAACACAAAAACTCTCCGATCACACTCTTAATCTCATAGCTGTTAGATGGAAGATGAGGCTGCAATCGTCAACAGATTTGACAGCATACAGGCAACTGAACAGACAGATCTCCAAATGCATGCGGCGAGACTTACGCAACTTTAATACTGCTCGTATTAAAGAAGCGATCGAGCGGAACCAGGGCTCCAAAGTCTTTGCCAGAGATCTGTCTGCCAGAAAGAGCCAACTGTCAAAGCTGAAGACTGAGTGTGGCAACATCGTTTCCGGGACACCTGCAATTCTGAGTGAGATTGAGAGGTCCTATGGACAGCTGTACACATCATCGTTGGAGCCACACGCAAGTATGAGTAACGACGTCAGTCTGAGCGAGATTAGAATGGCTCTCCACCACCTTAAAAACGGCAAGCCTCGGGCGAGGATGGAATTACAGCGAGCTTCTGAAAGCCGGTGGAACACCGGTACTTGAAGTCCTTCAGAAGCTCTTCAATTCCGTCCTCCATGGTGGCACTACTCCGGAGGTGTGGAGCAGAAGTGCGGTGGTCTTGTTCTTTTAGAAAGGCGACAACGCTCTCTTGAAGAACTACAGACCGATTTCCCTTCTGAGCCGCGTCTACATGCTATTTTCAAGAGTCATTACGAATAGTCTCTCACGAAGACTCGACGATTTCCAACCTCCCGAACAAGCCGGTTTCCGAAAAGGCTTCAGTACCATAGACCACATACATACTCTGCGGCATATTGTACAGAAGACCGAAGAGTACAATCTTCCACTTTGCCTGGCATATGTGGATTATGAGAAAGCCTTTGATTCCGTCGAAATTTGGGCAGTGCTACAGTCCCTTCAGCGGTGCCAAGTTGACTGTCGTACTACAGTAGGGCTACGATGCCTATCCGAGTACAGAACCAGAGTTCGAAACCTATCCAACTGCAGAGAGGTGCAAGACAGGGTGATGTTATATCCCCGAAACTCACTTCACCGCTGCGTTGGAAGACGTTTTCAAGCTACTGGACTGGAAAGCATACGGTATTAACATCAATGGCGAGTACATCACTAACCTTCGATTTGCCTACGATATAGTCCTTACGGCAGAATCGCTGGAGGACCTTAGCACTATGCTCAATGACCTCAATGGTGTCTCCCAACGGATAGGTCTTAAGATGAACGTGGACAAAGCAAAGATCATGTTTAATGTCCATGTCACACCTATGCCGGCTATGCTCGAAGTTGTTGACGAGTACGTTTACCTGGGACAAATAGTCCGACTAGGTAAGTCCAACTTCGACCCAGAGGTCAATCGACGGATTCAACTCGGCTGGTCAGCTTTCGGGAAATTACCACATATCTTCTCGTCAGGTATACCTCAATCTCTGAAAACTAAAGTGTTATAACCAGTGCGTGTTGCCAGTGATGACTTATGAATCTGAGACGTGGTCTTTCACTGCTGGCCGTATGAGGACGCTCAAGGTCGCTCAGCGAGCTATGGAGAGGGCTATGCTCGGAGTTTCTCTGCGTGATAGACTCAGAAATGAGGATATCCGCAGTAAAACAAGAGTGACCGACATAGCCCAACGGATTAGTAAGCTGAAGTGGCAATGGGCCGGCCATATAGCTCGAAGAACCGATAACCGATGGGGAAGAAAGGTTTTCGAGTGGCAGCCTCGTATCAGTAGGCGTAGTGTAGGGCGACCCCCCACTAGATGGAGTGACGACCTGGTAAGACATGCAGGAAGTCGATGGATGCAGGTGGCTCAGGATCGTTCTTTGTGGCGTTACTTGGGGTAGGCCTATGTTCAGCAGTGGACTTGTGAAGCGCTGTAATGATGATGATTATGATGATGATGATATAAGTAGTAAAATAAATGAAATATATAGATAGATATCAAAATGTATATATAATTTTTTTATAGTAAATATAACCTTTGTATATTTTGTGAAAGTGTACCTAACCGTTTCATACGTGAAGCAAGTCTTTGTGTCTATTTCATTACTTTTGGATAAGAAGAATATAGTAAAATAAGTTAAAACTTTAGAAGCAATAAAAATATTAACGATCTGAATTGGAGTAAATTATAACAAAATTATGAGCAATAGAAAACTTTTCCAAAGCTAGAGTCACCAGAAAATTTATTACTTTTTTATTCATTTTTTATTTTCTTTTAATTGAGCTGCTCGTGAAAAGATATATATTTCAAAGAAGTCTTCGCAATAAAGTGGAGCCCAGTAACGCCTGTTCTTTATTGAGTTAAAAAAGTTCAGTTTTCACGAAACGATACGAACGAATATAATTTGTAGAAAGATTGTTATTAAAATATTTATGATACAAAGTCTGATGCCAAAACTTACTGAGTATGCCTAAAAGTCATTGTTAGTTGCATATATATGCACAAGGCATATGTAGCGAGGTTTCAATATAGACGTTTGCGACAGCAAAATTTTTTCGTTCTTGTCATAGTTTTCGTTGAAGCTTCACATAGTTGAAGATTCAAACTGCATCAGCATATCCCTACGGACGTCACCTTTATAATTTTTTTAATGCATTCATAATTTAAATTTTTAATGATCATATTAAAAATATATAAAAAGACGTCCACTCAAATCTTTTCTAATTCTATGAATTACCGTTTACCATTGCAGGGAGGATTTGCCATAATATAATATACCTTTAGAAAATAAGTAATTTCCTGTTTGAAATTAAATTTACAATTAAAAAAGGATATTTATAAGTTTGTGGGAAGAAGTACTTTTTTATGTTTTATTCAGAAATTTTAATAACATAAAGTATGTTATTAAAATTTTATCCCTATTCTATTAAGCAATATTTCCTCCTTGTGCCACTGTTACCGTTTTTTTACAGAGAAGCGGACGCAAACGAGTTTACCTAATGGTAAGTTTCCAAATCGCAAGTACATAACCGGCCTTCTCATTTCTTGCCATCGGTGCTGTATAGATTTGATGAGGAATTTTATAACATCTTTCGTCCACAATATTTCTTTGTTCCATACAATCTTCGGTTACTGCTATTGTTAAGTTCGTTTAGATTTAATCCCATTTACACCGATTTAGGATACTGAAACTTGTCCTCATTTCAACCAGGGCTTAGAATAGATTTTCACCGAAGAACATTACAAAAAAATCTTATAAAAATCTGGTAGCGATGCTACTGTGTAGCTCTGGTGCAAACTGTTATCCAGTGGGAATCACTTTGCAACTCATTCATTCATTACAGCCAAAGTCCACTGTATCATATGCCTCCCCATAGACTTCATATGGCAGTTGACAAGAGCAGTGTTTTTATTGTTTTGAGTTGGAATTAGGAAGATGCTGTTGTCCATCTCCTGATTTATTTCCCTCTCTCAACTTTTTTTTTATAGAAGAGGGGGCAAACGAGCATGCGGCTTACCTGATGTTAAATGACTACCGCCGCCCATGATCAACCGCAACACCAGGGGAATTGCAGGTGGGTTACCGGTCCTTTAGAAAGGAGTAAGCTCTTTTCTTAAAGGTGCCCAGGTCGTATCGGTCCGGAAAAATCGCCGGTGGTAAACTATTCCACAGAGAGGTTGTACGCGGAAGAAAACTCCTTTGGAAACGTACAGTGGTGGACCGCCAGGCATCCAGATGGTGTGGATGGTATCGAGACGTTTGCCGCGTTTTGCGTTCACGAAATTTGGCGGCTGGAAATAATCCGAACAATTCCTCAGAGCACTCTCCATGGTATATGCGAAAGAAAATGCAAAGAGATGCAACATCTATTCGCAGCGCCAGTGAATCGAGCCGATCGGAAAGCACTCGCTCGTCGACGATTCGAGCCGCTCTGCACTGGATGCGGTCAAGTGGAAGGAGCTGGTACTGGGGAGCCCCAGCCCAGAGATGGGAACAGTATTCCATGTGCGACCGAACCTGCGACTTATAAAGTTGCAGGCGGTGTGCCAGCATGAAATATTGTCCCGCTCTGCTGAGCACGCCAAGCTTTTTTAGAGGCCAATTTGGCCTTCTCTCCCAAGTGACCACGAAACTGCATATCACTCGATATGTCGACACCGAGGATACCGATACTGGCTGAGGCAACAAGGGGAGTGCCTTGAAACTGAAGAGATACGATACAGGGGTTATTTTTAGCAGTTAACGCGCAAACTTGTGTCTATGTGGGTTAAACTGGACTAGATTTAGTTGCTCCCAATCCGAAACTCTTTTCAGCAAAGACTCGACTTCAGACACAAGTTTGTCCCGGTACTCGGAGACGTTTTCCCAAGAAATATTGGCACTGCTGGTGTACAGAGCATCACCAGTGCTGTTATCTGCATTGCAATGAATTTTACGGGCTTGTAACATATCATTGATATGCAGAAGAAACAGCGTTGGCGATAGCATGCAGCCTTGTAGAACACCAGCATTATTAGACTTACTACTTACATATTAATAGGCTTGTAATCGGAGCTTGCGCCGTCTACAACAACCTTGATGCTTCGATCTGCAAGAAATCTGGTGATCCAATCGCACAATTTCTCGGGAAGCTCATAGGAAGGGAGCTTCGAAAGAAGCGCTTTGTGCCAAACCCGATTGAAGGCCTTCGCAATGTCCAAACTAACAACCAGCGCCTATCCCTTGAACTCTATTGCCTCCACCCACCTATGAGTTAGGTAGACCAGAAGATCACCAGCTAATCGACCACGGCGAAAACCATATCAGCGGTCACTAATCAGCTGGTGATACTCAATGTACCTTATGAGCTGGCAGTTAACAATAGACTCCATTGTTTTGGAGAACTAGGAGGTGATGGCGGTAGTTGGACGGGTTTGAGCGGTCGCCTTTTTTAGGGATCGGGTGGACGAAGGCCATCTTCCATGATTTTGGGACTACGCCTAGGGAGTAGGAGTACCGGAAAAGACGCGTTAAAATCGGTGTCAACTCTGGAGCACACGTCCTCAGCACAATTGGGGGGATTCCGTCAGGCCCACTCGACATGTGGATGTCCAGGGAGAGGAGTGCTTTGTGAACCGAGCGCTGTGTTAACTGCACTTTTGTCATGGAGCACTCACACCGCGGGAAGGTCGGCGGCGTACTCCCCCCGTCATCGAGAGTCGAGTTGGACGCAAAGAAAGAGCCTAGCAGATCGGCTTTCTCCTTTGTGATATGGACCAGTGAGTCGTCCTCCCTGTGCAGAGATGGAAGAGATGGCTGACAGAAATTCCCCTGGACAGCCTTGACGAGAGACCAGAATGCACAGGTTCCAGAAGGAAGGCGAACTAGTTTCTCGGCAATTCTGCCTATGTGCTCTGACTTTGCCATAGCAATGACTCTTTTGAAGGACCTAGAGGCAGAATTATACTTTGGTGTTTACATCCCGGGACGCTGATGCATCAACCCAGGCTTGGTAGCACTCCTGCTTAAAGCATGATGCTATTTTACAGGAGCAACCAAACCATGGCTGAGATTTGCCTCCAATGGGCACCACAGAGGAAGAAATAAAAAGTTACATACCCTGAAGTACCACATCAGCGACAGAATCCGCAACAACGTTGGGATCGTCCGGTGAGAAGCGAACCCGCTTCTAAGGGTAGGATGCAAAGAAAGACCGCATCCCATCCCAATCGGCTGACCTATAGTGCCAAACACGGCGGCAGCCTGCAGAATGTAACTGTGATTTCAGTGTAAATGGCACCACACTCTGGACAAGATAATGATCCGAGGAGCCTAAAGGGGCGTCGACAGAAATCTGATATCCGTCCGGGTGAGAGGTCAGTAGAAGGTCCAACAGGAAAGGTGCATGATCCTCCACATCTGGAATCCGCGTAGGCGAAGTAACCAGTTGTGTCAGAATATATGCCAAGGCAAAATCATGAACAGATCTCCCCGCATGATCGGTTAAGCGTGAACCAAGCCATTCGGCGTGATAGTCGTTAAAGTCGCCGAGGATCACGATCTCTGCGGAGGGGATCTGCTGTAGCAACGTATCTGTAGCCATTTGGACGTGGTCGAAGAGTCGGTCTGTTTCAGCATTACCGCTATGGGACCTATAGAGGCACTCGTAGACGCGCGGATGATCGTCGCTGTCTACGCGTAGCCAAAGGATGGACAGGTCCGAACTTTCAAGACTGCCGAGGCGTGAGAACAGATGTCCTCTCTGACGTAAACGCAAACTCCAGTCTGAGGGACAAAGGAGTGTTCCATTTTGTACCCCGGGTAGGAGAGATACGAAACATTAGCCGGAGAGGATACCTGCTTCTCAGTCAGAGAGAGCAGAGCCGGCCTCGCCGTCTCGAGATGTTAAATGAGTCTTTAGAGTAAAGTCCCCTGATATTGCAGAAATTCACGGATGAGCGTGGCAGGACTCGCCTTGGTCTTGTTACTCCGTTCGCCCCGAGCAGTTGTAGTCTTGAGCAGAATTTTGCCCCCCCCCCCAGAATACGCGGGGCAGCCTGAGCACCCACGCTCAGGAGTGGAGTAACTTGGCTCAGCGAGGGATTCTCCAGGGGTACTGGTACCCTCCTGGGGTAGATCTTCACTTAATTCCTCTTTAAGATTTGGGCCTACGGCCACCTGCACTCACCAGACGAGACGCGGAAGCAGAGCTTCCACTTCACGCCGGTATTCTGTGAGGTTGTGGTACCGCCCCGGTTTGAGCCGGCCCATACGCGCAATACCACTGTTAAAACCTCTAATTACATCTACGGTTATATTTGTTTTTTACATAAAAAATCGGTTATTGAGTTTTAATTTATATTATATGTTATATATTTGAGTTTGCCGTGTAGTGGCGGTTAAGAATATCCACTACCCCATATCTTCCCGTGGGTGTCGTAAAAGGCGACAGAGGGAGACAGGCAGGAGATGGGCAGCAGCATCTTCCTGATAACAGCAACTGTACGACAAAAAAAAACTGCGGTTGCCAACCCGCTCGCCAAGCGTGGCAACTATGGCAATATACCCCCATGAACAATTACACAAATAGACGGCCCCCAGTCCCCGGCGGCCCCGCTATTCCTAGCTACGGTGGCGACCATGGTAACGGTGGGCGGGGCAGGGGGTGCTAAGAATCTCCGGTGGAGGTTCGGTTGCCACCTACGACGACTCGACCTGGCAACATTTAACGCACGCACACTGAGGACTGACGAGAAGATCCTGGAGCTGGAAGAAGAGATAGACAAGTTGCGCTGGAGTATTATAGGATTATCCGAGGTCCGAAGAGAGGGGGAGGACACGGTGATTCTCGAATCCGGCAACTTGTTCTATCACCGGGAGGGCGACCATCTGTCCCAAGGAGGTGTCGGATTTATCGTCCACAAGTCTCTCGTCAACAACGTTGTAAAGATTGGGAGTGTGTCGACGAGGGTCGCGTACCTGATACTCAGAATCACCAAACGGTATTCGCTGAAGGTCATACAGGTTTACGCACCAATCTCGGCACATCCCGATGAGGAGGTAGAGGAAATGTATGAGGATATTTCCAAAGCCATGCATTCCTCCAAAACCCACTACACGGTGGTGATGGGAGACTTCAACGCAAAACTAGGCACAAGAGAAAGCGGTGAGCTGAAGTTAGGGAAATTTGGAGTAGGGCAACGGAACCGAAGGGGCCAGCAGCTGGCCGACTTTATGGAGAAAGAGGGACTCTTTATGATGAACTCTTTCTTCCAGAAGCGGCCCCACAGGAAGTGGACCTGGTCGAGCCCCGACGGTTCGACAAAAAATGAGATTGACTTCATTATGACGACCAGACGCCAACTGTTCAGTGATGTCTCAGTGATCGCAAGGGTGAAAACTAGCAGCGATCACCGAATGGTTAGAGGCACACTGAACCTAAACGTTAAGTTGGAGAGGTCTCGTCTAATGAAGTCAACGCTCCGTCCCCCTCGTGCTCTAATCCAGAATCCCGAAAACTTTCAGCTCGAGTTACACAACCGCTTTCAGTGCCTACAAGATTGCAATGCAGTGGACGATATGAATGACAAGCTCATGGAAACTGTCCATGCGGTCGGAGCTAAGTTCTGCAAGACCCACCGCAGAAGAACACAAAAACTCTCCGATCACACTCTTAATCTCATGGCTGTTAGACGGGAGATGAGGCTGCAATCGTCAACAGATTTGACAGCATACAGGCAACTGAACAGACAGATCTCCAAATGCATGCGGCGAGACTTACGCAACTTTAATACTGCTCGTATTAAAGAAGCGATCGAGCGGAACCAGGGCTCCAAAGTCTTTGCCAGAGATCTGTCTGCCAGAAAGAGCCAACTGTCAAAGCTGAAGACTGAATGTGGCAGCATCGTTTCCGGGACACCTGAGATGTTGAGTGAGATTGAGAGGTTCTATGGGCAGCTGTACACATCATCGTTGGAGCCACACGCATGTGTGAGTAACGATCCAAGAGCAAGTCTTATCCGACACTATTCCGATGATATCCCGGACGTCAGTCTAAGCGAGATTAGAATGGCTCTCCAGCACCTTAAAAACGGCAGGGCCCCAGGCGAGGATGGAATTACAGCGGAGCTTCTGAAAGCGGGTGGAACACCGGTACTGGAAGTCCTTCAGAAGCTCTTCAATTCCGTCCTCCATGGTGGCACTACTCCAGAGGCGTGGAGCAGAAGTGGGGTGGTCTTGTTCTTTAAGAAAGGCGACAACGCTCTCTTGAAGAACTACAGACCGATTTCCCTACTGAGCCGCGTCTACGTGCTGTTTTCGAGAGCCATTACGAATCGTCTCGCATGCAGACTCGACGACTTCCAGCCTCCCGAACAA
Organism: Parnassius apollo; assembly: GCA_907164705.1. NCBI lineage: Eukaryota > Metazoa > Arthropoda > Insecta > Lepidoptera > Papilionidae > Parnassius > Parnassius apollo. The sequence goes on along the minus strand of CAJQZP010000288.1, from coordinate 1,256,977 downwards.
GCCGGTTTCCGAAAAGGCTTCAGTACCATAGACCACATACATACCCTGCGGCAGATTGTACAGAAGACTGAAGAGTACAATTTGCCACTTTGCCTGGCGTATGTGGACTATGAGAAAGCCTTTGATTCCGTCGAAATTCGGGCGGTGCTGCAGTCCCTTCAGCGGTGCCAAGTTGACTGTCGGTATATCGAAGTGCTGAAGTGTTTGTACAGTAGGGCTACGATGGCTATCCGAGTACAGAACCAGAGCTCGAAACGAACCAAAACTCGAAAGACAGGGTGACGTTATATCCCCGAAACTCTTCACCGCTGCTTTGGAAGACGTTTTCAAGCTACTGGACTGGAAAGGATACGGTATTAACATCAATGGCGAGTACATCACTCACCTTCGATTTGCCGACGATATAGTCCTTATGGCAGAATCACTGGAGGACTTAAGCACTATGCTCAATGACCTCAACAGTACCTCCCAACGGAAAGGTCTTAAGATGAACATGGACAAAACAAAGATCATGTTTAATGTCCATGTCACACCTATGCCGGTAGTTGTTGCGAGCACTATGCTCGAAGTTGTTGACGAGTATGTTTACCTGGGACAAATAGTCCGACTAGGTAAGTCCAACTTCGACCGAGAGGTCAATCGACGGATTCAACTCGGCTGGGCAGCGTTCGGGAAATTACGACATATCTTCTCGTCAGGTATACCTCAATCTCTAAAAACTAAATTGTACAACCAGTGCGTGTTGCCAGTGATGACTTACGGATCTGAGACGTGGTCCTTCACTGCTGGCCGTATGAGGACGCTCAAGGTCGCTCAGCGAGCTATGGAGAGGGCTATGCTCGGAGTTTCTCTGCGTGATAGACTCAGAAATGAGGATATCCGCAGTATAACCAGAGTGACCGACATAGCCCAACAGATTAGTAAGCTGAAGTGGCAATGGGTCGGCCATATAGCTCGAAGAACCGATAACCGATGGGGAAGAAAGGTTCTCGAGTGGCAGCCTCGTACCGGTAGGCGTAGTGTAGGGCGACCCCCCACTAGATGGAGTGACGACCTGGTAAGATATGCAGGAAGTCGATGGATACAGGTGGCTCAGGACCGTGCTTTGTGGCATTACTTGGGGGAGGCCTATGTTCAGCAGTGGACTTGTGAAGGGCTGTAATGAAGATGATGATGTTATGATATTTGAGTTTAATTAAATAAAACTATATTAAAAATAATCGTATGTTAAGTTTTTCGTTTAGAAATTCACACCCGTGCTTCAGAATGCACGTAAAGCCATTGGTCCTGCGGCAGATCTCTTTGCGGTCGTGTTGGTTTAATATCCCATCGGACTATGAGAGTGAGGAAATAGAAAATGCACCTGTGCTTGGGTATACATTTAAGCGACATAATCGTGTCCTGTACTGATGGCTGGTCACCGTAGAAACTGTGCGCCGTGACCAAAATCCGATCTGGAGGACAATTATTACTCTCGTAAATGAAACTCATTTACTAAGCGGCAATTCCGTTATGCTTTCTCATTAAAGTTAGGTTTTGTAAGATAAAATAAGATACTAGTAAAGAAAAACATGGTGTTTTAATCGAGACTGAAACATTTATACAATCCAATGAAACAAAACGTTAAAACGAAAATTGAAACGAAGCCAACCAAAATGTGTAACTTTACAACTGTATTGAAGGACCATACGACCGTGTGCAATCTGTGATAATGGTTTGAGTAGGATCCTGTATTAAAACTCTATTAAAGTTGTGAAAAAACTTGATTGTATGAGAAATTAAATACTTTGAAGACATGTGAAGTTGGAAAGTTCGCTGACATACTCTGGGGCAGCATGACCGATTAGAATAAAAGATAAAATGAAATAGAAGATAATCATTTTTATTCAATATAGCTTACGTGTTATTCCTATTGAAAGACATTTTTCTGTCTTACCGCCGGTTCGGAAAAACCCTTTGTTCTGGGTAGAACCAGTAAGAGCCCCAGCCCCAAGTTTAAAAAAAAATACAATATATATTATTTTTTACAATTAGTATGAAAACATTTAGAAACATCATGATAGCGATCACCTAAATCCCAGGGGCTATTGCCAATCAGGATTGGTTGTTCACCTGTAACCTGCTGTGGGATGTATTTAGCCTGTAACTTTACTGTTTATATACTAATGAGTAATTAAAGACATCTTAAAAAGTATGGAGGTGTAACTTAACATTTATTAACTTAATTCGAAATCGATTGCATTAATTTACGTTAGAATAAAAGACATTCAATAGGTTGATGCGTGTCACTTTATAAAGTTATCAACATTATAATAAAATTATTTATTTTGATATAATATGTGCAGTTGAATCCTCTGATTCACTCTACTAATAAAGCCTCTGCGACCATGATTTTAGTTATGATTCCGAACTATTAAACCCAAATCATCCACTGCCTACCAAGCTTTACTAGTGCGAGGGCGAGGGTATGCGCCTCCTCATTCACAAATTCGTCTACTCGAAACGGTGAGTACTGACAAAATCGTTAAGGTAGTGCATGCTGAATATTAAATGTTATATCTAATAAAATTATATTTTTAATTGTATTAACACTAAAATTACACTAATTCACTAATCCATTGCAAAATTAGTGTTTTAAAACCAATGAAACTAAGCTGGCTGGTAGCGAAACGGAAGTAATTCGTACTCGTATTTTTCTGTAATTAGTTCAGAGACTGTTGGCGTAAAATTATGTGCAGTAATAATTAACGCGGCTACAACGTTAATTCAACAGAGTGGCGGTTTTGTGCACGTGTGGGAGCTACGATGGCGGTCGCTTAATTGACGACTTGACTGCCGTATGCCGTCTCTTATGAAATTCAATGAATGTCATTTGGGGGAAGCGAAGTGCTCACCCTATTTGCAATAACCTTACCTCGCACCTTATTCGATATTAAACAATTTAGTTTGTGGATATGCACGAATGGTATGATTTTATTTAAATAAAATAAGATTGTTATAAAGCATCTTAAGAACAATTTACTCCTAACGTTTGCTTAATATTTTTAGGGCTTTAATGATCCATAATAATAATAATTTAATAATATTACTTTTATAGTTTTCAACAGAATTAAAAATATAAATTATTATAAAATAGGGACACTTCTTTTTGGAAACTTACTATTATTGTGGTTTCGTAACTTGAAAGAAAATGGAACCTTTAAGCTTCTCAGTCAACGCAATAAAAATATGGGCACTAATTAGGCGTATTTACTATGCTCGCAAATAAGTCAAATGCTGTAGTTGGCCATTAATTAATTACGTAATGATGATTTTGGTGATTTTAGACGCCCCCTTTCCCCATGTAAGTTGTTCATATAAGATGTCCCCTCCTCCGCCCTCCATCTTCTTACGTAAGATTCTATCTCGTTTTTCAGGAAAATAAAATTTTGTTAAAAAAGGACGTTACACTAACAGTTTGACGGAAAACAAAGATTTTTATTTATTAACAGAACATTAACGTTGTACTCTTTTATTGATATCATTAATAGATTACTATTATATAATTATTAGACAACTAGTGAGATAGTAATTAGTCTTTGAAATATCATTATTATAATTAAAAGTAAATTATCAAATTATCTTAAAATGAGCATACATAAATTAGTTAAACAATCTACTAAGAAATAATACTTTTAAAACAATTATATTCTAGTTTTAAATGAATCTTAATGAAACTCATCTAGTCGTAGTGAAGGTGATTAAAAATGTGTTTTTAATCTAGCGTCTCTTAAATTTATATAACGTTATCTCTAGAAACTAGCAATATGAAAAGACTGATAAATTCTGTGTTTTCTCTGTTTCTAATTATTCCAGTATTATTTTATATAAAACTGTAAATGATTACCAACTCTAAATAATAGATATCAATATCTTTTAAGAATAGAATGTTGTTGGTATCGATTTTTCAGGAATGCCTAGTCCAATAAATGTGACTGCTGTGATTTGGTTGAGTATAGTTTTAAATGAATAAGGAAATAAATTACTCACATATATAAATATTTTATTAATCATTCAGTGCTATTGTTGCTTGAAAATAAAAGAATATTTTTTTATAAAAATGAATACGCGGGAAGAATATACTACAACTAGCTGTACCCCGCAGACGTTGTCTTGCCAGTTAATATCATAGGTTTTGTTCAGAAACGTTTTTTATTTTAGCGCATGCAATTAAATTTATTAATTGCTGCGTTTGATTGAAAAGAAAGCAAATATAAAATCAAAAATATAAAATTTTGTTCGGCTCTATTTTTTTTTCTTTTTTTAATACCCACCCAATTAGTTATATTTATTGATAGATCAATTTCAAAATATGATAATGTAAAATATCAGTGCCATAGGCTTCTATTCCGTTCACCTGTTACACCCTAATTTTAACCAAACGATACAAAAACATTATATATACCAATTTTCGTGAAACACAAACATCAAATATGTTATGTGTTAAATTATTTCATTTTTGACTTATAACATTTCAAATGGATAAAAATGAACACAATTAAGATTCTAAAATTTTAATAATAAACAATAACAATTTGTAAAATAAGATGTAAATCAAAGTTTACGCGATAGAATGAAGAAAACCATTCGGCATCCGAAACGAAAATAAGTTTCTAATATTAAATTTAGACATAAAATATTACGTAAAAACGGGTTTTACCCATTTTTTCCCCCAATATAAGGGCATGCAGAGATTTTTTACTCACCCCCTTCTCCCTTCAGACCCTTACTTAATTAATGAATGGCCCCTAACCTACCTGCTTACCTTCTTCTTTCCGTTGAACTAGAATCATAAAATTTATCAAGAAGCAAGATGTCACAGCACAAATCGAGGGAATGGTCCGAAAATCGTTAATTTATAGCGTTATCACAAAAATATTTTTTTGCGATTGCAATTTGCTGGAGAATTGTCTGTGACGTATATCGATTTATAAGAGAACATTTATTTGTTAAGTCTGTCCTTCCATCCCACTTTATTAACGCCGAAGATAGAGCACACCGACCCTGTAAATGCCAACTCACTTTTGCGTTAAAGACCAGTGTTATAGTTATAAAAATTGAGCGAGAAACTTAAAACATATTAGGAAAAAACTTAACGCATATTCGAAAAAAATCAAGACTTCATTTCCAGATTGGAAAAACTATTAACGAGTTTGAGGAAAACTCTTGTGCGCACGATCAGACTTGTACTTGTCCGTTTTTTCTGATATTTTCCCTTTATTAAGGAGGAAATAATCTGTGTTTCATGCTTGAATAGTTACAGCATTGAGACATTGCTCTTTTAATTTTTTTTAATTTCATCTTAAGTCATAAAATATAAAACTACGTTTAGACTCAAAAAAAAAAGAGAAAGTAAGCAAACAATTTATTGGCCTAGTATAAATTTACATAGATCCTTTTATTTCCCGACCCTTATACAATTATTTTTATCTAATACAATGCTTTGCTTTTTGCCCCTACGTCCTACTATAAAACATGAATTACCCTGAGTCCATTTATAACAGGAAATAACGATAATTAAAATATTACCAAAATGTTAGTTTCTTCAGACATTAGCAAGCGTCGGCAGGAATTATATAAGAGTATATGTGTATCGTATAATTCAATTTTGCTACAATATTTTTCTCGCCGACAGATCGTGAAATTATATTTCAATATTTATTTCACGCATAGCTAAAATACTCTAATAGCATACATAATATTTACGTAGAAGAACAGAAGTATAAACGTGACATTAAATTTAATGAATGGACCACAACTAGCCAGCTTTGAAGAGTGCTATGCTTGAAGTTTCTCTGTTTGATAAACTTTGCTCGATGTCCGCAGTAGAACCAAAGTAACCGACATAGCCCCACGGATCAGTACGCTGAAATAGCAACAAGGCGGCCATGTAGCTTGACGAATCTACCAACGAATGGTACCGGCGCTTCGGCCACACACTGAATGGAGTGACAACCTCGTATGACGTTTTTAGACGTGGAAGAGCCATGTTGCAGCTATATTATAATTGTAGCACAAACGGGTCGGCTCGGCAGGGGAAGAACCATGCTCCAACAGAATATCGAAGGAAAATAGGACCTCAATGCTGCTGTGTTTCGTATGGTGAGTGTAGAGAACCGGAGGCCTTTCTTTAATTGGAAGCATTCCATCCTTGTCCTCAGGGGGGATCGAAGTTAAGTGTAGATCTCTATGAGCACCAGCATCAACTTTACATCAGGTAGGCTGTTGCTCGTTTGTCATCCTTATTCTATAAAAAAAGATATGCAAGGAATTGATGGATGCAGGTCATCCGCACCTGCACCTTAGACCGGCTAATCAAGTAAGTTAAGTTAATAAAATAAAATATGATTGAATATAGCCATACCATCGTTGAAATATATTTATGTTTTATAATGTTTTGAATAAAATTTATATCAAGCGCCGCTCTTCGCTGGAAAAATGCCAAGATCGTTGAATCGTTATTTAATACTTTAACTTTTGCATAAGAAAAGAACTAGACCACGATTTATCAAACAATGACAAAAGAAGGAGTAATGGCTAGATAGTCGAGCATTAGTTGCGGCTGAGAAAAAAATTGACTACGACTGTTATTAACATAATTCTTTATTTATTCTGCGTTTCTAAATATTCTGTTTTTTTTTAAATGTAATTGGTGGAGCGGTAGGGTGCTAATTTAAAATCCGGGGTGGAGGAACCAGAAAACGGTGCAGCGGTAAATTCCCGGGAGATTAACTATATGTGGACTGTATATGCGTGGGTTCTTATAACTAAAACAAAATGTCAGATGTGCCACGTGGCCGGATTTGGGCAATTCACTTGCTATTACCTATTCTATTATATATAGCCGGTGCCTTACACGGAAACTGAACTCATGTTCAGTTCCCGTGAAACAGTGAAACTCACCCCGCTCATGCGGGGTGAGTTTCTTCCTGCTTTTTGGTCTGCGACCTCGAGCACAATGACCCTGGTGTTGCGACTGCGTTGCAAGAGACCGGTCCGCGACGACAAATTGCACTATGCGAAGTGGTTACTATTAGATTGTACTGTGGCCGACTGCCACAGGTGCAATCACATCTAGAGTTAACTGCGATGCAAGAGAGCGAGCGCTGGAGGCGGACGTCCTTTTACCATTTTCTACCTCCATCTAGGCGGGTGGTTTTAATGCGGATGGGGTGGAGGAAGACACCGGCCAGCTACTAACCAACTAAACAAAATGCGAGGGTACAAAGGTTAGGAGATTAAAAAAAAGGTATGGGGTAGTGGAGCAAAAAAAAGATATATTTGCTCCACTACCCCATACCGTCGTAATAGGAGAAGAGCAACAGCTTCTTTCTGGTAACAATAGAACAACTATCTAATTATAAACAAGTAATTCAAAACCGGCGCCTGCCAACCCGCCTGTCAAGCGTGGCAACTATGGCATACTCAATGGCACAGTCAATGGGAAAGGTCTATGTTCAACAGCGAACTTTCCATAGGCTGTAATTTATGTACGAATTTAAATGAAAATATATAGTTAAAGATCTCAAAGTTTCTTTTGCATTTTATTTTCTGTACATTCCTTATTTTTTTAGTTTGATGAACGCAAGAGTTTAAAAATACTTTCTTTCATCACTTGCTAGAACTTTTTTAAATTTTAAAAAAATAAAGAATTTTTCTATTGCTCTTCCACTGAGATTATTATTTTATTTACTTAGGTTTTCAAAGTATTTTCGATTGTTATTTTTTTAATAAGAAATTAAAAAACACAAACTGCAAAGAGTAAAAATGTTTTTATTACTATTTTATGGAAAGTCATCGAATGTAAAGATTGCGCAAATGTAAATTACAAAAGCACTGCTATTTGGCGGCAAGAATAGGTAAGAGAGTGGGACCTACTCAGACTCCTAGAACAACTGGACTAGATTACCCGGACTCCTAGCCAGGAAAGGAGTACAAGTGCCTAGTACGATCATCAACCGTTGCAGATGATGCGTTGTAGCTTGTAGACCTATATACTATACTACAGCAGCATTATGTTACACATAAAGCAAAGTCACGCAAAGGATAATCAAACTTGAACTACGGCGCCACTTACGTATGAGGTGAAATATTTGAGAAATTTCATAGTGAGCAAAGTTAATTTGTTACGAAAATGTAATGGATAATGTTTATTTTTAAATGTTAGTTATATTTTATATTAATTAGATAAGAAATGGGTAAACCAGCTACGAATATTCATAAAAGTGGAAAAATTGAAAACAATGAAAAATTGTAAAGAGCAAACAATTGAGTTTTTGCTTTGTGTATTTATATACTCTAGAGACCGATAAACCTTTATGTAAAACGCAAATTGTCAATTGTGTGTAATAATGTTTTGTATAAAACACCTTTGCCTCACTCCTAGCCAGCGATATATGTTGAGTGGAAGATTAGTAGCCCTCATTGATTGTGTGCTGTCATTTTTAACAAAGGATTTTTAAATTTGTAATTAACGAGATATTCAACTGAAATAGTTTTGGTGCATTTGTCTTTTTTATTTCGAAAACGACACGATCGTCCAACTCAATCTGACTCAAATTACATGCATGCAATTTTTTGGCCCTGTTTCACCAATTACTGAATACTGATTGGCAGTCAATCGCTCCGTTGAGACGAAAGCTTTATACGCAATCCACAAAATTTAAACGCACCAGAAGCCTTCTTTTGTTTAATCACTTGCCATCAGATGTAATTACTATTAGTTTGTTTATAACTTTAATATAATTCAACAGCTCAGTAGCTAAGCCCTTGACTGTGGGTCGCGGTTTCGATCCTCGTACGAAACATATATTTTGTATATAGCCTACCGATAATTGTTACGGGTCTGGATGTTTGCCCATAAAATTTATGCATCTGAAACGCCTTCCTGGTTCAGAAAAAATCGCATCTACGTATCCTACGTAACCTGATACGTGTACGTCAAGTGTAACGTATTTTTGTAAATAATTAAATAAAGCTGCACAATATAGCTGCAGTTATATTATGGACGTAGCACGAATGAGTCAGCTCGACTGGGGTAGGACTACGCTCTTACAGAATATCAGCGTAAAATCGAAGCTCAATGCTACAGTACTTCGTATGGTGCGTGTAGAGAACCGGCGACCCTTTTTATTGGAAACGAAACATTCCATCTCAGTATTCAGGTGTGACAAGACATCTGCATTTTGATTCTTAATTGAAAATAAAATAAAGATGCTTTTGGGCCACAGCATCCACTTATCATCGGGTGGACTGTGTGCTGGTTTGTCACCCTTATTCCATATAAAAAAAGAATTAACCTTTGGTTACCGGGTGGTTTCCGACCCGAGGGCAAATATGCCGGTCGCTTAATCGATGACTTGACTACCGTCTCCTCTGGAATTCAATAAATGTCATATAAGAGAAGCGAGGGGTTCACCCTGTTTGCAATAACCACACATAATGTTCGAAATTTAAGAAAATGCTCATTCTAATTTATATAATCAGGTGTTACATTGCTAAAATTCATCATATTAAAAATGTTCACAACTTAATTATCTGTTGCCAGTACATTATTACGCGGTATTTACATAGAAATTTTGCGCGGTATTTACATTATTACGCGGTATTTACATAGAAATTTTTAACATCTGTAATGCTTAATCTGTTTCGGATTGTAGTGTCTTTTCTAGTCAAGCACTGGCTTATAATACTAAAGAAGTGTCAACCTCAACTGTTCTGCTGACTGAATGACGAGAAGGGAAAGACATACTTAACTGCTGGACCAAAGACTGGTTATGGAGAGCAGCGTTAGTAGTGCAGAGAGGTACGTTCAGCATTTCACCTGCTCAGTGTTTTAAAGGCGAGAAAATCTTTCGAATTATGCAAATTAAAACTCATTTAATAAAACTGTTATTTATACATTTTGTAGGTAGGTACTGTGATTTCTTCAGTACCAAAGCTAGCCTTCTATAAAGAGGGAATCTAATTGATTTTTTTTGACATTGATAAAATTGCAAAAATTAAAAGTAGAAGAGATTTTGTTTCGGGATAATTTTAGTCTTCCATAGCAGCGTCATCTTCTGTTGTTTAACTAGACTTTAGACCCTGCTATGGAAGAAACAAAGGAAATTGTCGGGTGTGTAGCATGCATACCATGACATGTAACATATGGTTTTTCTTTTCCCTCCCGTTCATGTTGTACCATTTGGCGGCGTGGTTTGGTACCAGGTGGCGTTTTCTGAATTGTTCTATGATGTCCAATGAATATAATTGGTTTCCCAAGAGCGACTTTGAATAGGTGCCCATACTGATTTGCAAAAGTATTTCATACATTTAGGTGTATTTCCTTTTTGTCCCTGCGAAGTGGATGGTAAAGGCTCCTGGAAATCTTCGTCACTGCTTTCTTCCAAAATTCTCTTAACTAAAAATACGTCATTTTTATTTATCAGGATAATAAGTTTTATAAGTATTCGTCTCACTTAATGGATAACCTATTTTGAAAGGGCGACACTAGCGCCAAACGTTTCAAAAACATGGAGAGGCTCTTATACTACCTACTAAAAATATAATACAATTTATCTGGTAACAACACTATTAGGTTTCTATAGAAAAGTTGAGAGGAAAATAAACTTTCAAATGCGAAAATATTCGATATCACTACTTCAGCTAGACCCGTGCTCGTTATAGTCCTTTCCTTTGATGTACATACCTAAAACTCAAGTATTAAGGCACTACATGTTAAGAGAACGCTATGTAAAAATCGCTTTATAAAGTAATTTTAAGGTTTATTTATTATTCGTAGGCCTTCCCCATAGTTTATTATTGACTTTTGAATATTTAAGTTAAACATGGTTTGCAACAAGTAATAGTTGAAAATTATAGACTTTTTGTGCTATAAACTAATATATAAATAATATTAAATGTTGATACTGACCACGAAGTAGCGGTTTAAGAATTGTTACTATCAAATATAGTCTCGTGGGTGCCGTAAGAGGCGTAAGAGGGAAATAAATCGGGAGATTGCCAACAGTGTCTTCTTAATAACAATTTTTTTAAGGCAAATATGCCCTCTATGTGGCAATAGGTCACATTTTAGTATTATACCATATTTTAAATAAAAGACTACGGCACGGTAGTGTCCCAGCCAAGACGAGATAACCAAACGAAAACGAAGCACTATCTCTCTTTTCTCGAAACGCTTTGTCGTTTTTCGGACCCTCATAACTTGGGTTTGGATTATACCAGATAAGCATCATTTTTGGGATATGATGTCAATGATAGACATATAAAATATATAAAGTTTCAATTCAATATTTTTATAGCTTAGATTTTATTTATATCTAAAAAAACCCGATTTCGTCACTGACTCACTCACTGATGACCATCAAAATTCTTAGGGTATAAGTCCTATAAAGCTGAAATTGGGTATGGAAGTTAGTATTTTAAGTTGTATACAAACACTACTATTTAAGTTGTATACAAACAACAAAAAAATCTAAAATTTGGAATTTTTAAGCCCTACCTTTAAACTAGGGGATGGAAGTTTGTATGAGATTTCCGCAAATTTCGATGTAAGAGGTCTGAAAATTGATATAAAGACTCCTTGTTAGTCCTTGCTATAAATAATTATAATAAAATGCATATGTCAGGATTTTTGGTATTTCACTCACCATACTTTAAATTATGGGATGGAAGGTTTTCCCGTACAAAGTTAATTCAATGCTTAAGATATGAAAATTATTCAAGTACACAGATTTTTTTTACAAATTAAAAAACATCGCTCAATTTCTTAAATTAGGGGACAAAAGTGTGTCTGGGCCGAAAGTGTAAAGGCTTTCGTCAAAATGTTATCGCATAAGCAACTTATCTCCAGACTTACCTCCGGATTAAAATTATTTTTTCCGATCTACGCAGTATGAACTTATAGTATCTTGAAGTCTTGCAATTGTGAGCTTGGGTTAGGATTTAATTTTATTAGTTATAGGATCCCAAGCAGATGGAAGCGCCTAGTCATTACATTAGATTTGATAGATCACAAATAATCGCTTAAGAACACCAATTCCTCCCAAGGATGATTTGAGAAGTATACATTTAAAGCCACATGCTTTTACTAAGGTGTAGTTTGCGAAGTTAAGGCTTGTAGAGATAGGGCGGGTAGAGTTGAGAAGCCTGGCTCCACATTAGATCAGATAAATTTTTGACAGTGCGAGCCATGAGGTCTTGTCTTGGGAACATTTTACATGAAAATTATTCAAGTGGGATTTAAATTTAGAGAAGTTTGTTATCAAAGAGAGCCGTGGTAGCTCACAAACTTCACAGTATGCGAGCAACACGGGTTCAACACCAACGAAATTGTTAATTGCAATTTTAAGCCCTCATTTACACTTTACTTGACGGTGAAGGAAAACATAGTCGGGACACCTGCATGTCTGAGATATAAGATTTTTTTATAGAATAAGACTGACAAAAGAGCACAAGAGATTCCGCCTGATGGTAAGTAGATGCTGGCCCATAGATATCTACATTTATCCTCGATTAAGAATCAAAACGCAGATGCGTTGCCATCCCTGAGGGCTAAGATGGAATGCCTCGTTTCCATTTAAAAAGTGTCTCCAGATTTCTACACTCACCATACAAAACACAACAGTATTAAGCTGGTATTCTGTGAAAGCATGGTCCTTCCCCGGTCGAGCCGACCCATTCGTGCTACAACCATAATATAGCTCCAGCGTGGCTTTATACGAGTATATACATATCTACACATTTCGAAGACATGTTAAAAACACGCTATGGGGCAGCGCGGCAGACATTTCCCTGCCCAAAAACCCTTTTAGAAATGAGAGAAGGTCTGTGTGGGACGTTTTAAGACCGTTACTTTAACTAATATTATCAAAGAAGCGTGTAAACAAAAACTATTTAATATAATGAACTTTGGAAATTTTCTAACGAGTTCTGTCTGAATCTGATAAGTCGATTGAAATAATTAGTTCGTATTCGCCTTTGTTGTATCACAACTCTCCAATTCATTTGCTAGTTTTCTCTGGCAATGCTTAATTGCATAGATTTTTTATTTTTTGTTGTCATATGCAGATATGCCTTTATGAAGCGGAAACTTCCATTTCTACTTAATTGAACTTTTTACAGTTTATTATTTTTTTAAAAATATTTTGTATACCTGATGTTTGTTATTTATAATATTGTATAAAAGTAAAAATAGAGCTAGACTGCAGTGTATTATTTATTAGTAGAATAATGCTGTTGTGTTTCGCATGGTGACAGCCGAAAACCGGAGTACCTTTTTACTGTGACACAATGTATCCGTGCTTTATTTCTTAATCGAGAATAGATGTGGGTGTTTGTGGACGATAACATCAACACACCATTAGGAGGACTGTGTGCTTATTACGTTTACTTCTTTAAAATTTTTAGTATAGAATATATAATGGATTTGGAGTCTTAATGGTGTAATGACAATATGAGCGGAGAGCATGGCAAATTTTATTTCAATTCATTCAACAGTGGGATTTATTATTGAAAGGAGACAATCATTTTTGGGTCCACTAGAAATTTTAGCGACACTCAATAGTATCACACGAAATGTATATTAAAATCATATATCAGTGGAAACTTTATTAAATTGCCCTGATGAATAATTAGGATAATATTCCTTTTTTAAAGATTTTTGTGAGGATTTCAGTTGGGGATTCAGCAGCCGCCTTAGGGTGTTTTAGCGTAAAAGTAATCAGCTCATCTAACGTAGGGACTTTATGCCGGGATCTATCTGCAACTTTTACCACAATTACTCCATCTTGGCATACACGCATGCCAAAATGCTGACGGGTTTTGCCAAAAATAGTTTGCCGAGACTTTGTCATGAACACCTTTACTGAAACTGGTTAACCTTTCAGTCTAGTCCTTCACCCTTCTGATGACTGATGACCAAAAAAAAAGTGAAGTCTACGCTAACAAATCGTACTAGTGTTGGCCGAAGAGGGTTTTTGGTGGCTACTCCGATTCTGTGGCAGACACTACTACAAGATGCTGTGATGTCTTTCAACTCCATTTTGTGAATTATACTTAGTACTGTAGCCTTGCAGTCCTCCTTCTCATCGGCAGCAACACTCAAGAAAAGGAGAGCCTCTCGTCAGTATTTGATCTCAATAGCGTCAACTATATGGGAGCACTCATTGATTTGCTTACGGAGCATACCAAGCAAAAGCAAAAGCAAGAGCGAGTTCCCCCGTCATCAGTTTGGCCATCCTTTTTGAAAATCATTCCTCCAAACTGTTCTGTGCAATTCTAATCTCATCGAGTTCAGACATTGTGTTATGTCAAGATATACGAAATCTCGAGTGTTATGCAAGCAGGTGGTGTATTTATATGGAATGAATTTACATATACACAGTTTTACAAATGTGATCACCAAGAAAATGGTGTTAATTGGCACTCAAATATGTCACAAATTATGTAGAATATTGTATTGGTTAATTTAAAATACAAATTAAAATTTTACGTATGTGTTAACTTTTTCTTCACCTACCGCCGAGAACAATGTTGTTAGAAACCATTATAATAATAATAAATAATTTATTTTCTCATCACAATATTACGGAATTATTGTACATAATATTAATATATTGCACCTTAATGTTATACTGTGTGAGACTGGTGCCTAAGCTAGGCTTTACGCCTGTATTTCAGCCAACCAACCAACCAACCTCCCTATAGTTGTAATTACAATACTTTTATCATTTACATGTACCATATTTGTAATTTACATAATGTACCTTCTTTTACCTAACTAGTATTTAACATATATTGAAATCTGGTGCTGGTTATTATATATTTAAACAAAAAATACTTGGTAAGAAACCCTCCTTACTATCAGAAACCATTCTGGAAGCCAATTTCTAAACATAAAAAAGGTGTGACAGCGGATGCTCAACTTGTTCTTCTGCTTGGGGTTTGGGGGTTTTTTCTCACTTAGACAAAATAACAGAAGAATATTAAATGTTGCACCCGTAACCCACGTTAAAACTGCCTACGCTAGGCGACAATTTAGAAGACAATCTGCACATATTTATAATAAATTAAATAAAATTCTGAATTTTTACCCTACAGTGACACACACGTGTAAGAACAGACTACAGAGCTGGCTTCGAGGTAAAAACTATGATGAAATTGAGAACCTTATCCTACATTAACATATGCTGTGTAATATATAGTCATAATTCTATTCACTAACTCCACTAACTCACATATACACCCGCATGCAAAGACACACACACACACACACACACACACACACACACACACACACACACACACACACATCATAAACTTAACATTTTTTTTTAAAATTAAATTGTTAATTAATTGCTTTTGAGCTTACTTAAGTTAGCACTTAACTATTAACCATAATGCTTCTCTTTTGACACCGTTTAATCCTAATTGTTGATATTATCTTGCTGTAGGTAATACTTACTATAACACAGTGTATCTTTTGTAATCTTGGGAAGGAGCGGAGTCTCCTAACACAAGTATCATACTTAAAGGGAGATTCCGGCCATTAGTCATGTTACTATGTAAAAGATACTGAATAAAGATTTTTCATTTTCATTTTCATTTTCATTGCTTACGCAACTGATTATTATCATCATTGATTTATATATTACACTAGATTAGTAATTACCGCGCCAAAGCGTTGCCAGTGCACATATGGCCACAGCCATATGCCTGGCTAACGTCAGTTCGGTGTTCAATGTGACGCCGACAGAGTTGAACCGAACAATCCGCGACAAAAAATGCGTAAATGCGAAGTAAAAGAATGCGATTCAAGGTTACAAAAACAATAAATCAAGCGGAATCACTTTCCACACATAAGTTTTAGTTCATGGGTTACTTATTCATGGGAAATTTACTTGTATTTATGTAAAATATTAATTACTTTAAAAATCGTAAGAATTGTAAATATATATAATATTCAATAAAACCTAATTAAAAATGTATAAAGGAGACATATATGAATATTTTGTTATAAAATAAACCAATTAAAACCGCAATGTTTTTAATTAGTTTATTTTATATGTATGAATCCACTGCTGGTATAAGTACTCTCAGGAATAAACTAGCTAGCAGCTGGTGGAAAGAGCTAGAGTAGTTGAATAAACTTCTGCTTACTTTCATCCTGGTACCAGCATCAGTGTTGAGAGCAATTTTTAAGACTGAGTTACCATGTGTTTCACTTTGGATAAAAATTCAAAGAAACATATGTAAGTATTTAAAAATAAGAAAGTTAGTTTAACTTTTAGGGTAATGTAGCTTGTAAGAATCCATTGCGTTAAGCGTCAACAAGTTCCTCTTATCCTCAAGTTGCTGAGAGCACTTAAAATACAAACAAAATATCAGTGATACTTCTACCGATAATAGAATTATGGAATGAAATCAAGCATTTACATAAATACTATGACTCGTCACCTGCTATAACTAAGTAGATATGTCAAATAAATAACTATGTGAAAGTGTGATCTTGAAAGAGATTAATGATAGCAGAGTTTAGACAAAAGGGAGTGCATTTGATAGCTACGCGTCTTTGTTAGAGAAAGTGCCGAGTCATCTAACTCCTGAAATACACCATAGTAATTTGTGGTTAATTTAAGAACGTATATATGACACCTTTGTATTAATGTTCTTGTCAAAAATATCTATTCACATTCTCAATCATTTAGTTTTTAAACTTCACGAAGTAATAATATAAAAATAATTATATAATGCCATGAAAAGATGCTAAACAAAAAATATTTTTTGAGAATCATTTTTATATACTTTTGGGAGAATTCCAGGGTTTTCAAATCATCTAATCGGTGTCGAATAAGTTGACTAAATAAAATATGAAAGGTTAAAAGTTTCAGCGGAATTAACCACGGACTACGCTCTACCATTGTTCAGCTAATTCTATTCTCAGGACTGTGTGACTCACGATGCAAAGTATAAAGTTGACCTTGTTGCCCGGTCGTTTTTAAGTTTAATTGCAATGCATCATATATTTCGCTTAAAACGCTTTTTCACGCCATTGTGCTTGCTCGTTACTAGTTGTCTGCGAGGTTTTGTGTAATAAGGTGCGATGTTTTTATACATAACTAATCAGTATTATGACGGCGAATGTATTAGAACTAAACTCGTTCGCAGCACAATTGGTACACTGCAGTTTAATTTGCGTTTAGTCATGTTTGATATTTAATTTGCGTTTATGTATGTTTGATATTTGATTTGTGTTTAAGCTGTTATAGCCCGCCACATACTCAAACGGAACGAACGGGTTGGCTACATACATATGCAATCCCGTTTTGTCGGGACCTTGATTTTATATGGAATTGCTGCGTTCAGAATCCCGAATCGGAATTTCGAAACGGAATTCCCAATGTGTGAGACCGGCCAAAATATCTCAATTAAATAGTATTATAATCGTACACCCATCTACCTTACGTTACGATTATGTTTGGCTACGGCTTTATAAGGGGTCTTTGTTTTACTGTGGTCAGTTAACGCGTTGATGATAAGAAAACTAAAGTAGGTAGCATAGACTAATAAGTATAAGATAGAAAATAGTCATTTGACATTGCAGTCACAATGTTATATTATGATTGCTATGGTTATGGGAGTAGTGGTGCTGGCATTAGAGGTGAAGGGTATATAGTGCACGCAATTGAGAGAGGGCAGGAGGTGTTCTCGACATAAAATTTTATTTTATTACGCCGATCTTAGCTAATTAATTCTTAACATCCTTCGTATGAAGAATTTTTGCAAAGAAACGCCTGATTCTCTTCATTATATATTATATGATAAAAAATAAAGGTACTATTTACATATACATAACATTGTACTAAGGACGAGGGTAAGGAAGTGGTGGACGGCAAAATGAACAACAAAGGGTTCGACAGAGGTTCACTAGTGTGGTTGCTCAATACAGTCCGCAGCAAAGGGAAATCTCCTAAGTTTCAAGCTAAATGGGATAGACCGTACGAGGATCAATGACGTAACCTACCGGATACAGAAATATGCAAGGCTTAGCAGTACCTCTAAGATCTTTCATGTGGATCGACTAACGCGTTATTATGGGGCCGATAATGTTCAGGACGAGCATGTCCTAGGAGGGTCAGTGTTGTGTGCCATAATAAACGTCTGGTTCATGGCACTAGTGCCATCTTGTATTAAGTAGTGGAACTAATACTTCTAGAGAATTCCATAATGGAGCTTTCTACACCTAGTCAGTTGAGTCCGGTATGTACTCAAACATTCTATATGTTTTAGTAGAAGAGGGCCTATATAGGACAGGGAGGGCCGCGACTGAGTCAGTGTTGAATTGGCGATACAAGCGAATATTTCGAAGCGATATAACTACGAACCAAAGTGATCAGTGTGATTAATTATTAGTGTGCTTAAAGTTGTAATTGGTGTTCAGTAATGTAAAAAGTGTCAATTTTGGTAATTCAATTGGCAGTTTTCAATTATCACGAACCCCAAGCTTGTAACAATATAAGTTTTTGCATTCCTTTTTAGGCATAGAAAGCCCTGTAGATTATTACAGATTCGTAAGGGAAATGTCCGCTCTCATCAAATTTAGAAAGCATTATCGAAAAAAGATTATGTTGCACAAATATGTGGAACGAAACATATCATTTTCGAGCACTGAGAATATTTGTGTTTGTAACAATATTCCTAAATCATGCCATACAGTAATTTTTACAAAACCAAAAGCAATTAATTGATTTCCCGTGTTGCGAATTAACAAAAAAGAGTCAGCTACCATATAATAGTACAATCAGAAACATTCTGGATGGACTATGACATGAACGATGATGATGAAATCTTTAATAAAAATTCTTAACGCGAGCTTTTTAAGTCCAGAGCAAGGCATAGTCCAAAAGGGAAGCATTACTTGGATTTTTTTCTGTACTGCATTATTTGATAGTGGTAGAGCTGATAATCTCGCATCGGTAATACAGGCTAAATTTATTGGCAGTATTTGAAATATCTGTTAAGCATTTTTGGATATAGTTTCCACCATCGACATAATCAAAGCCTTGTTTATTAATTAGGGTGTTCCGCATGCCAGTAACTTTAGTTTTGGGTGTCACTTCCCGCCAAAACCATAGTTACCTATATATTTACATTCTAGGAATCATATGCAGTTATCTTTGGAAGTTATGTTGGAATTCTTTTTTTTAGAACTCATTACAGCTTTTTTGCTGTTAAAGATTTTTTCGGCGAGCGTTTTTTATAAGTCTACTGCTGAACTTGATTTCTCCCAAGTAACGCCGCAAAATACGCTCCTGAGCATATCCTGAGCATACGCATACATCAAATTCCTGCCTGTAAGATCGTAATTATATCTTGGATGGCTGTCTTATACTTTGCTTACTGGTACGAAGATGCCACTTGAATACCATTATTTGCGATTTTTTTTCTTCGAGCTAGATAGACCCATTTCATCTCAGTTTATTGATCTATGTCACTTTATTTTTAAAACTATGTCGGTTTATTTTATTATTTCATTATTGAGTGGAATATAAGGTATTAGAAATAGCCGACGTTTCGCACCATAGAAATCACCGAACGGTTATCACTACGAGAGCCTTGGTGACTCATGAGTTAAGCACTCGCCGTAAATTTCACAGTACCGCGACCAGCCCGGGTGTGAGACTACTGGGAAGGAAAACACGATAGAAAATCTACGTGTCTGAGAAAAAATATTTCAAAGACATGCGAAGTCCGCCAACATTCAGGCATCGCGGCTATTACTTCCTTGCCCTCCAAGAAATCAGATGAAACCTGTGCCTTGTATCGTTTTATGGGTTTTTTAGTTTGCCTTTTTTTAATGATTTCTAAACATAATAGAATTATTCGATTTACATATTTATAATTTCTTCCTTTTCATCATCATTAGTCGCTTCCACTGAAGGAAGAACTTGAAGTTATTAACAGAAAGATTGTTTGATGCTTTCCATTACCGATCTGGATATTTTACTGCTCACAATAGATGTTGAAATTAATTACGAGCCAAGAATTTTTTCCGGCATTCCCTATAGTCGGTTCTTACGATAACCACGGAACAAAATGCGTTAGAGGATTCCAGTACACCACCACCAGACGATGTTTTTGTAGCTTTTACTTTAAAATAGTGAATAATGTGTGTTAGTTCACAAGAATATTACCGATAATAATCACACCACTAAGACTCTGGTGAAACGTGCTGACGCCTGAATATAAAGAATGTCTTTTAGTGCGTGTCATAAAAGGCTAAGGGGATGCGTTTATAAAGATCTTTTACGCCTAGAGAAATATGTGTATGAAAAGTGTTACACCTTCAATACGTGCTTCATGTTTTACACTCTTAGATCATCTCGAGAATATATAAGTTTATTCCGTTACAGTGTATGAAAATTTATATAGCTCGAAGAACCCACAACTAATGGGGAAGAAAGATTCTCTTGTGGCAGCCTCGTAGCGGTGGGCTAAGTGTGGGGCGGTCCCCAACTAAATAGAGTGACGACCTGGTACCACCTGCAGGATGACGATGGATTCAGGTGGCTCAGAACCGTGCTTTGTGGCATTACTTAGGGGAGGCCTATTTTCAGCAGCGGACTTGTGAAGGGCTATAATGATGATAATGATGATGTATATCAAAAATTCGCTACTTAACATAGGACTCCTTCAAAGATTACCTCAGAGGGGTCATATTTGCCATATTTGCCATATATATATATATCAACCGCAGCTTTTTCGAATCTTAGTTGTCATTAGGAAGACGCTGCGGACCATCAACTTGTTTTTTTCCCCTCTGTCTTTTCTAGTAACACCCACGGTTTGATATGGGGTAGTGGAT
Source organism: Parnassius apollo (assembly GCA_907164705.1). Taxonomy (NCBI): domain Eukaryota; kingdom Metazoa; phylum Arthropoda; class Insecta; order Lepidoptera; family Papilionidae; genus Parnassius; species Parnassius apollo. Next base: position 1,236,072 of record CAJQZP010000288.1, on the reverse strand, counting down.
ATTATTCTTATTAGAAAAAAACTATTTCTTAACCAATAATAAAGCGTTTTAATAGATTGTATTACCTTTTAGAAGTTGAAGTGCCACCACACTCAGTTTTATTGCGAAACGAAATATTTTTCACAATGTTTTTTAGGTTCCATAGTTGTTTTTTTTTTGAATTTTTTTGAAATGGTTGTTTGTTTTAAAATAAATGCTTAATATTATACCAGGCGGTCCCATAATGAACTGGCCTGATATAGTTCAACGCGACATGTCGCTACATGTTGTGTTGCATTAAATAGTACGTTTATCGTGCACTTAATATAAGAAACATGCATCGACATGAAATGCTTAGTCTTAGTTTAACAGGCATTTGAATAACGAGAGTCGCGTATTTTTTCAAAATGTCGAAAACTGAGTATCGAAGTGTCATAAAATTTCTGTTTAAAGAAGTTTTATCCCCTGCCCAAATAAAAGAACGATTCGATGGCGTGTATAAGGAGTCTGCCCCCTCCTATAGCACAGTGAAAAATTGGGTGAAAGAGTTTCGCCTCGGGAGAGAAACCGTCGAAGACTTTGGCCACGACGGTCGACCTGTGGAAGTGCTCACTCCCGAAACGATTGATCTTATCGAAGAGGAGGTTCTGAGTGACCGTCATTGGAAGATTAGAGAAATTGCAGCAAGGCTTGGGCTCTCCAAGAGTACCATTTATCGCGCGATCCATGAACATCTTCACATGAAAAAAGTGAGTGCAAGATGGGTACCGAAACTTCTTTCAGCGGTACAGAGACAGGAAAGAGTGCGCTGCGCTTCGGAGTTTTTGGATCTTTGTGGCAAAAATCCAAAGACTGTGATCGAGCGGCTAGTGACTGGTGATGAAACTATGATCTTGTATCATGATCCACAAAGCAAGCGCGAGTCAATGAAATGGCGTTATAAGGGTGAAAAGCCCCTTAGAAAGGCAAAGGTGCAACAACCGACTAAAAAACTGATGTGCACAATATTTTGGGATTTTCAAGGCATTTTGATGGTGGATTTTAAAGAACGTAATACAGTCGTGAACGGCGAATATTTTGCTTCTTTAATATATAAATTACGAGACAAGATAAAGAAAAAACGAAGAGGCAAGCTGTCTAAAGGTGTCCTGTTGCTCCATGACAACGCCCCTGTTCATACCGCTGGTGTTTCGAAGGATGCAGTTCGTCAATGCGGGTTCACAGAAGTTCAACATCCACCTTACAGTCCAGACATGGCCCCGTCCAACTATTATTTATTTCCAAATTTAAAGCGGGACTTAAGAGGAAGAAAATTTTCAAGCGATGAAGAGTTGCAGGCGGCCGTCTTCAGTCATTTTGAGGATAAAAAATGTGATTATTTTTATAAAGGTTTAGAGATGTTGATTCACAGATGTAAGAAGTGTGTTAGTATTCATGGTGATTATATTGAAAAATAAAATTAGTTTCGTTTCATTTCCTTCATTGGTTCATAGTTAGGCCAATTCATAATGGGACCGCCTACGTACTTTATTTCCATTTAAAAGTTAATCATGTAATCATTTAAAAAAAAACAAAAGGCTCCAACTCCTCTAGGCAGCAGTTCGGGATATTACAACACATCTTCTCATCCCGTTTAACTCAAAACTTAAAAACACAAGTGTACAACAAGTGCATATTGTTAAAGATGACAGTCATATTGTGAATATAAGATGTGCTTTTTACTGCTGGCTGTATGAGAAAGCTCAATGCCACTCAGAAAGCTATGGAGAAGGAAATACTTGGATTTATTTACGTGATGACTTTAAAATGAGGATATCCACAGTAGAGCCAGAGTAACCGACATAGCCCAACGGATCAGTGAGCTAAAGTGGCAATAAACCGGCTATATACTCGTAGCTCGAAGAACCGACAACCAATGGAAAAGAAAGGTTCTCAAGTGCTACACTTCTTCCGGTAAGTAAAGTGTAGGGTGGCCCCCAACAAGATTGAGTAACGACTTAGCTATAATCATGAAAATTATGATGAAAAAGACAGTATTAAATTTATTGCCATTGTGTGACACTACACACTATATATATATATAACAGCCTACATGCATCCTCCTCCTTTCTAAGGTCCCCGAGTGGTAGAGGATCCGCTATTCAGCTTCAACCTAAGTTAGCGGACTACACAACATGTAATTTAAACAAATTTATTACATAAATAGCTTTTCCCGCGGTTTCGCTTACAGTTAAAAATATTTTAATGGCCATGTATAGGGAATAATTGAAACCAAGCAAGAAAGCAAGCTTTGCACCTTTTATTTTGTCTCGGGTTTGAATTTTTTACGTTTAAGTTTTTAAAAACAAATCCATCAATACATTCTTTACTTGCTTAAATGTGTGCCGTGATACGTAATACGGGACAAACATTAGCGCAGATTTATAATATCTTCGATATAATTTTAAAATGTTCTATTTGTATACTTATGGAATTTATTTTTATTATATTTCAAAAGATGTAAAACTAAAACTGTGCAAAACGACAGTGTTTCCTTTATTACCAAAGTTGTAAAGAAACTTTCCTCAGAATAGCACAAATTTTTTTAATACACTCCGAGAGTTGACTCATTTTTTTTTGTATTTCTCGAGTATTCTATTATTTTAAAAATAATTTCAGATAATGATTTCTTAAATTAACGCGAACACTACACATTGAATAAAACTAAATTTACGGATTTTATCGCGTTTATTTCACTACTTTTACTTATTTTTAATTCCCGACGTTTCGGGTGCTTTACAGCAACCATGGTAACGGGGGGGACTGAGATGCTTGACGTCCCAATGTCATTGTTAGCGCGGCTACCTTCAGTTTTTGAATATTAAATTTTGGTCCGATTTACGCAAAACGAACTTACATTATCTTGAAGTCTTGCAGTGGTATGCTTGGGTTTGGGTTTAATTTTGTTAATTATAGGATCCCAAGCAGATGGCAGCACCCAACCATCTTCTCTATTGAAATTAGGATGTTTTTTAATTTCAATAGCCTCGCGTATCATCCTTGGTAGGAATCGGTGTTCTTTTGCGAGGACTTGTGGTTTATCAAATCTGATGTAATGGTGGGGACGATCTTGAACATGTTCACAGGCTGCAGACTTCCCGGAGCGTCGGTGCTTTACGTCAGCTATATGTTCTTTCACGCGGGTTTTTATGGATCTTTTTGTTTGACCTATGTAAGAGAGACCACATTCACAATCTAACTTGCAAACTCCTGCATCTTGTAGAGGGATATTACACTTGACGGATGGTAAAAATTGACTAATCTTCTTCGGCGGCTTGTAGTATGTTTTAATGGAAGCTCGCTTCAAGATGTAGCCAACCCTGTCTGTGATTCCTCTGACACATGGTAGTACAGCAGGTACACGTTCGACTGTGGCTGGCTTCACTCGGTCCTTGTGACGTAGGCGCGGGACCCGAAGCTTGTTGTCTTGCAATACTTGCTTGACATGCTGAAGTTCGGCGGCCAGATGTTTTCTGTCACAGATCCCTCGTGCTTTCCTTATACTACCATCGTCTATTCGTCAACATCATTTTTTTATCAGAGGGGGGCAAACGAGCATTCGGTTTACCTGATGTTAAGTGACTACCGAAGCCCATGAACAACCGCAACACCAGGGGAATTGCAGTTGCATTGCCGTCCCTTTAGAAAGGAGTAAGTTCTTTTCTTAAAGATCCCCAGGTCGTATCGGTCCAGAAAAATCGCCGGTGGTAAACTATTCCACAGAGAGATCGTACGCGGAAGAAAACTCCTAGTGAAACGTACAGTGGTGGACCGCCAAGCATCCAGATGGTGTGGATGGAACCGGGACGTTTGCCGCGTAGTGCGTTCACGAAATTTGGGGGCTGGGATTAATCCGAACAATTCCTCAGAGCAATTCTCCGTTATAGATGCGATAAAATACGCAAAGAGATGCAACATCTTTTCGCAGCGCCAGTGAATTAAGCCGATCGGAAAGCACTCGGTCGTCGACGATTCGAGCCGCTCTGCGCTGGATGCGGTGAAGTGGAACGAGCTGGTACTGGGGAGCCCCAGCCCAGATGGGAACAGTATTCCATGTGCGGCTGAGCCTGCGCCTTGTAATGTTGCAGGCGGTGTGCCGTCATGAAATACTGTCCCAATCTGCTGAGCACGCCAAGCTTTTTAGAGACAAATTTGACCTACTCTTCCTAGTGACCACGAAATTGCACGTCACTCGATATGTCGACGCCGAGGATTCCGATACTGGCTGAGGTAATAAGGGGAGTGCCTCGAAACTGCGGAGATACGACAAGGGGGTTCCTTTTAGCAGTTAACGGACACTTTGTGGCCTTCGCTATGTCCAACGGCCAATGCCTTGGACTTTACTGCCTCCGCCTATCTATGAGTCAGGTAGACAAGAAGATCACTAGCCGATTGAACACGACGAAAACTGTATTGGCGGTCACTATCAGCTAGTGATCCTCAAGATACCTCATGAGCTGGCAGTTTATAATGGACTACATTATTTTGGAAAACAAGGAGATTATGGCGATAGGCCTGTAGTTGGACGGGTCTGAGCGGTCATATTTTTGGGGATCGAGTGGACCAATGGTGTCTACCATGAATTCAGGACTAGGCCCTGCGAGTAAGAGTACCAGAAAAGACGTGTTAAAACTGGTGCCAACTCCGGAGAACAAGTCTTGAGCACAATAGGAAGGTCCTCTTCAGGTCCCCTCGACTTACTGACGTCCAGGGAGAAGAGTGCTTTGTGAACGATGTACACTATTGTAGACGTAGTAAAGTTTTGCAGAGTAACGATATTCGAGAATCAACACCGATCTGCTACTATGTCAGTAAACCATAAATATAAATTGTCGAATTTATATTTATGGGTTACTACCACCGTGGAATTAATTGATCAAGATATAACTTGTTCAGAACTTGCAACATGCACAGCAAAGTATGACGAAGACTAAATTTTGCACGTGTTGACATTTTGAATAACACTTTTCGTAGCTTTGAGCGTAGCGAACTGTCGAGAACTTTAAACTGCTTGTAATTTTACTTTGAGATTACTTAAGTACATGTCAATTTTAAGCCTTTGGGTCGAACATATAACTTAACGTACAAAATTTACGAATATAATGCAATATGATATTTAAATAATTATTTAAGTAGGAGATTGGTGATTAGGAGACACTTAATAATGGGTTATTGAACATGAGTCATAGAAATTCAAATTTGAAAAAAAAAAAAGAATCATCAATCATCATGTTAGTAACAACCTGTTCAATACGTAAACTAATATCTTACATAAGAAACGTCTGTGTGATATTGTTTGTAAGAGATCCAACACTAAATAACCCCCAATAAAATTAGCCAAATTTAAATGAGCTGGTAAGTCCTAGACGATACACAAATATATACAATGTTATTAAAGATGTATTTCAGCGTGACATTTTTAGTGAACGATTAGTTTAATGGAGAAAATGTAAAAATATAGCATTTTATTTTATAAGTGAAACCAACTCAAGAGAATAAATATCACAGTCGAGATCTATCGTTTAAAAATTATTATACATTCTTACCATTAAATATTTGACATATATATACGCGTATTTACCATAGTTTCCACGCTTTTCGGGCAGATTGGCGACTGCAGTTCTTTTGGAGTTTTAAGTTGCATTTCAGGAAGATGCCGCTGCCCATCTCCTGTGTTAGTTTCCGTCTATTGCCTCTTACAACAGCCACGGGACGATATGTGGTAGTGGATATGTGGTAGGAGATTTCTGCCGCGACTGTAATGTATGCAGATACTCTGTCCTTCAACGTTTCCAAAATGACTGCACGAGCCTGTCTAATAAGTTATGGCGTGAAAGAACATGGAGTTTATCATTGTCTATATCTATAGCGGGTAAATACTTCAAAGGCATAAGATTCAAAAAATGTGCTGGAGTTAGAGCTAGTGGCTGCGAGGGGTCACTGAACGACCTACGGCATAAAGTACGGCTGTTCCTAACGGACTCGATTTGTGTGAGTACAGTGCTTATTTATTCAAAAGATAACATTTGATCTCCGATTTCGCGCTACAGACATGACATGACTCTTTAGAATTTTAATATTAGTCTCCCGATTTCCCCCAAAATGACTTGCGGTGGTGACGTTGTTGTAATATTAATTTTGTTGTATAAATTTTTTGTGATATGCAAAAAAAATTACTACTAATTTTTTGTGATATGCAGACGACCTGAAAATTTATCGAAATGTAAAGTCCCTTAATGAATTGAAAAGCTACGGGAAGATCTGAGCGGTTATCTAACTATTGTCTAATTAATAAATTGCAATTAAGCTTTTCTAAATGTAAATCTATTTCTTTCACCAAAAACGTAAACAATTACACATATTCCCTACTTAACAGTTCCTTAGAAAAAGTATCATTAATAAAACATTTAGGCATCCTATACGATTTAAATCTGACCTTTAACGCTTATATCAGCCATATAACAAATAAAGTGTATCAAATGATCGGAGTTGTTGCACGTTAATGTAATTTTTTTTAAAAGATTCTCATCTTACTTACTACTTATTTCACTTGCCAGACCACAGATTGAATATGCAACGTAAGTACAATAGGGGTTCCACCCCTATTACTAAACAAGACTTAATGTCATTAATATACAGAATGGGTCCCACATATATGCAATAAATGAAACCATATACTTGTTATCGCCTTTGCTCACGATATACAAAAAATGAACGTAATCGGTCCAGTAATTAGGTCAAAAAGTAGAGTTTTAATTTTAAGCAAATTTGAACACTCTATAGAATTGGGTCACTAAGTCAATGATTCAATGAACTTGAATCCTTGAACATTAAAAAGCGACGTTGCCACGCAGTGCAAACTATTGGTATTGCGACATATTGACAGCGGTGTCTTTTGTCGGCGTGGCACCCGCGTGCAACGTTGTCACTCTTCCAAGGGGTCAAGGTACGTTGTCTAAACAGAGTGTTCACTTTTACTGAATTTATTTTAATATTTATTTTGTTTGAAAATTTCACTTTTTTATTTTACGGGTTTTAATTTAATATTTAATTTTTCTACACTTCTACGGACTAGTATTACTTGTGGTTTCATTTATTGCATATATGTGGGACCCATTCTGTATAATGTGAAGAGCAACGGACCAAATATAGATCCATGTGGCATACCTGAAGATACTATTTTCTCGCTAGAAGAGAACCCATGGTAAATAAATAGAGTGACAATAAGGAGATGGTTTATAAAATACAGGTTTACTATCAGAACTGTAGAGGTTTAAGGACAAAGTTGAGCACTTTATTCAATAATGTACTGTTGGAACATTATGATATAATCATTCTCACGGAAACATGGTTGACCTCAAATATTTTATATAGTGAATTCATTGATTAGCGTTATGTAGTATACCGATACGATCTAAATCGGGAACTATGTGGTAAAATAGACGGTGGAGGTGTGTTGATATTGCAGTGTGCAGAGGGATAAATGGCACTAGTGTATTTAAAAAGCCCACTTTTCACTGTGAAGATGAGGTCATAAATGTTCCATCTAATAATGACTATTTGATACTTAAGTTTTATCCTAAGCGACATAATGAATACTATTCATCAACAAATGTATGAGTGCAGAATCATGCTATTGGTGGTGTTTATATACCACCAAATCAACCCTTAAATACTTATCAATCATATTTCAACTCTATCCAAAATGAGCTTAAATGTAACGTAAATACAAAAATATATATTTTCAAGGATTTTAATCTACCCCACAAGTCGAGCAAAAAAGCAGCACGGCCGTACCATACATTTCTCGAAGCAGTTAAGGCCATTTTCAACCCTTCCCTACAACTTCTTTGTGGACAAAACTAGGAGGCTTTTCAGTTATCAAGCAGGCATTATATATTTATGGTATGTTTCAAATTTCATTCAATTTGAAACAGCAGTTTAAGAATTATAACTAGTCAAAGTTTCTTAATTTTGTCACTCACTGACTGACTGACCGATCATCAAAACTTTAATGCATTTCTAGCAGACAAAAAAAACTTCAAATTTAGAATAAAAACAGTGTTTTGTGTATAAATCAAGAAAAAACTACAATATTTTTCAATTTCAGTTCAGTTTTCTAGGTGCACCAACTGCATACATTTATAACCGCATATAAATATATAGGATTACAAACTTACATTTGCAGTGAATGAATCTGCGTACCTGTATTTATAATGTAATGGAATAATAGGTGTAGATAGGTACGTTGTTGGTATTCAAGAAGTAGAAGGTACTGGTAAAGAAAAAAGTAAGACTATCTACAAAAAGAAATGAAATGCATTCAAAAACATAACTTGTAAAAAAAACTAAGTCTCGTAACTCAGTTTTTCTACCGTAAAAAGTTGTGAGATCCATTTAATACCAAGTTGGTTAATTTATTCAGTCCCTTCTTAAGGGTCCTTCTGTTTTAAGTTATTACGTAATTAGATAACCAAACAATATCTTAGAGTGGCCATATCAATGTGAGAAATCTTTTATGTTTTAAAGAAATAGATTGACTTTCAAAGATTACAATAGATACTCATATTATTTACCGCATTTCTATTAGAATAATCTGAGCAACGAATTTCATTAATTTGCGATAGTGATGTACATGAAAGTGCAGTAAGGCCAAAAAACATATTTTTGTAAACCTTCATACATATTTTTGGCACTACTTGAAATATTTTTTTGTATTTTTATTTGAGCGCCTGATACCTGTACTATTAGGCGCTCCAGGATTATTCATTCTTTCTTGAATAACCGATATACGAAATCGTTTATTCAAAATCTACTTGATCGATAACCATAAAAATTGGTATATATACCGTATACGTATAGTATAGGTAATGGAGAAAGATTATATTTATATACTAAAAAAAATTGAAAAATACGTGTGGCACTCGGTGACTGCCGCGGTAAAGCTATTGCATAGCATTTTTTATCAACTTATGCAATTATAATTATTTATTTATTTTATTTATGCAGTTAAGTCTTTGATATTAAATCAAGTTACACTTTTTGAGCGTGGTGACCGATAAGATAAATAATTTTTTTTCTCTTATTGAATAAATGAGAAGTTAATATTGTTTAAAATATTTTTAATATCTTACAATACATGTAGGTTATTCAGGAATTTTTATCATTGAGTTAGCAGCTAGTGTACACGCATACGTCTAGTCGCACGCACACAAACACCGTGCCGAAGTCTGCCGAGTGCCGAAGTCTGCCGAACTGAAACGACGTTAGACGATGCACGGCTTTCAACGCCACACCTCCGTGCCCGTCAGAGTGGGGAGCGTGAGGTTTTTTTTCGTTACGGAATTTCTGGATTCGGTCCCCGCGCTCAAGGCCCGCGATAGAAGCTATGCAATAGCTTAAAAAAACAATTTAGAAACGTATAATTTTCTCGACATAACCCTGCTACCAAATGACCTGGAGTTGATTAATTTTCCAACGAAGGATATTAAAATGAATTATTTAAAAAATATATATGAACCGACTTTTATGATGATGGAATCATTAATTATAAGCATCTTTAAAAATATTTCATACCACAGTAGAGTACACCCTTTCTATCAAAATTACACACTTAAATGAATAAAATGCAGTCGAATTTATAAATCGAAAGTCGAAAGAATATTCAAAAAAGCTTATTAAGATGCTTAATACTCGTCATTATTATGTAAAAAAAAAACCTTGACTTTTAGTCTCCCATCACACATGATATATACATGAACCCATAATGTAAAATACAGAAATATTTACCTTTAACTTTATATTTTCTTATCAAGGTCTATATTGCATCGGTATACCTACATCCGCGCAAATCTATTTAAGCAGCTGACATCTCGGATGTTTATAAAAAAAACTGCAATCAAAGTTTAAGAACTTTGATTAGTTTTAATCAAAGTTCTTAAACTTTGATTGCAGTTTTTATCGGTTTTTGTATCGGTTTGTATGGGTCTTTTTTCTATACACAGTGTGACCTATGGTGTTGTTAGTATTTCGGATGACTAACACATCTAGGAAAGCTAAGGAATTATTTGCCTCTAACTCCATAGTAAATTGAATTTTAGAGTTTATGGAATTAAGATGTTCTAAAAATGCAGTTACTTTTTCTGATGGTAAAATTGTGAAAGTATCATCTACGTACCGCTTGTAGAACCTTGGGGTAACAGGTGCAGTAAGGAGGGCTTTCTCCTCGAAGTCTTCCATGAACATATCGGCGACAATGGGAGATACAGGTGAGCCCATCGCAACACCATCTACTTGCTTGTAAAACTCTCTCAAGCATACCACTGCAAGACTTCAAAACACAGTTAGTTCATTCTGCGTAGATCGGACCAAAGACAATAATTAAAAAAGCTGAAGGTACTCCGGGTTAACTTTGACATCGGGACGTCAGTCACCTCAGTCCCCCGTGACCATGGGTGCTGGAAAGCACCCGAAACGTCGGGTATTAATAATAAAATAAATAAAACGTGATAAAATCCTTAAAAGTAGTTTTAATAAATGTACAGGGATTCGCGTAAATATAAGAAATCATTTTTTAAGAACCTTTCCAAATTTCGTTTCAGTTCTTCACTTGTTCTGAATAGTTTCTACTCTTCATTACGAATCCGGTTCTCGCTCCGGATAAGTTATCACTTAAGTGAAAGTTTTGGAAATAGTATCCTAAAGGATACTATTTCCAAAATACGGAAATAAGTCAGGTTTTTAGCCGCTAATAATAATAATGATAATAATAATCGGTACAGTCAGTCAGCGCCTTGCCAAGAGATGTGAGCGCTGTGCCTCGGCAGTACTCAGGGTGCAAAGGCCCGTTTGTGCTTACGGCCGTACAATGATACAATGAAACGGTGCCGGGCCTGGGCGTCTCCCGTTAATTGGCGCCTAAAAATGGATGATGGATTTGATTAGAAAGCGTATAGGGCCGCTGCCTGGGAGTCGCCGGGGCGCGTCTGGAGCTGGCGCTGGACGCGGCAGCATGCGCCAGCCAGCCGCCAGCCGAGCGCGAGGAGCTGCAAGATCACCTAGCAGCCCCCCGCATCCATCATTCCCACCAGACGGCTTGATGTCGGCAGGATCGGTCGGCAGGTTTGTGTACACAGGCAGGCTTGTGTACACAAACAGCTATCACATTTTATCTTCTCGAATAACCTGTTAAGCTTATTACAGTCTGGTTTCAGGCCAGGTCATATCACTGTTTCCACGCTCCTCAAAGTCACTGGTGACATTTGGGCAGGCATGGAGAAAACTAAAGTCACAGTACTGGTTTCGGTTGATTTCTCTAACGCCTTTAATGCCATCAGTCCCGACATCCTATTATCAATCCGTTCACTTTCTATGATCTCATCTGAAGCTTTGGAGTGGTTCTCATCTTATATTCGAGGCCGCCAGCAGTCAGTTCGCATTGACGAGTCCTCACCAAGTTGGAGTAACTTGCATGCCGGTGTTCCTCAAGGCGGTATTCTATCTCCGTTGTTATTTTCAATATTTATAAATCTCATTACCCCAAATCTTCAGTGTGCGTATCATTTGTATGCTGATGACTTGCAGTTGTACTCACACGCGAAGATCGACTGTATATCTACAGCAATTGAGTCTCTTAATAGGGACCTAGACTATATAAAGAACTGGTCTGACAAGTTTGGTCTTAAAGTTAACCCATCCAAATGTCAGGCTATAATAATAGGTAGCCAACGGATGATAAAGAAACTGGATCCCACAGCTTTACCGCCGATCATTTTTAACGGTTTTATTTTAGAACTGAGTAATGCCGTGAAAGATCTTGGATTGCACATTGACTCCACCTTGAGCTGGCAAACTCAACTCAAAGTGACAGGTATTTTGCGTTCTCTCTACCGCCTGAAGAACTTTCTCCCGTCCAGGACCAAGACGATTATGGTGCAGACCTTAATTTTTCCCATTTTTGGCTATGGTGATGTGTGTTATTTTGACCTGAATGCAGAACTCTTGAACAAATATGACCGTCTTCTTAATAACTGCATTCGATTCATTTTTAATCTTCGAAAGTATGATCATGTGTCTACTTATCGCTCTCAACTCAACTGGTTACCCATTCGTCAGCGCCGTAGTCTACGTACACTCACTACTCTTTACTCTATCTTGATGTCTCCTAATCTTCCATCTTATTTAACTCGTCGTTTTCAATATCTTAGCTCCAACCATAATAGAGTTCTCCGTTCTAGTAATGACCTTTTGCTTCAGTGCCCCCCTTTTAGTACTAATTTTGTACAATCATCGTTCTTTGTTCAATCTGTCCTTCTTTGGAACAGTCTTCTTTCTGAAAACAGGAGTGCCGAAAACCGGATTTCGTTCAAATCTAAAGTGCGAGAACTGCTCGTCAATAAAATGGCAGAATCAACTTAGCGTTCGTAGTTAACCGTGTTTAATATTATATTTAATATATATATATATATATATATATATATATATATATATATATATATATTATATATATATATATATATATTGTAAGGTAGACTGGTAGATAAGGCATGAAGTCCGCCTATCATATATTGTATATGAAGTTAAATAAATAAATAATAAAATAAAACAGATCTATGAGCTGAACCAAGTTATTAATTAGCAATTATTTGTGTATATGTTATGCTTATTTAAAAATTTAAGAAAAAAATAGCAGATATTTGTTGTTGGTCCGTAATAGAAATAAAATCTATCGATAGGCTGTACGAAGTAGTTAATTAGTAATTACTTGTGTACTTTCTATATTAACGTAAAAAACTTAGAAAAAAAGATAGCGGATGTTTTGTTGCTGGTCAGTAATGAAAGCAGCAACTCATAAGAAGCCAGAAACAAAATAAAATAGGTCAATAAGCTTCACCAAACAAGTGAATAAAAATATTTATGTAATTGCCACATTTACATACATAATAAAATACATAAACACTCACGCCTGTCAGGCGGAGACTACAGACTTCCATTTGGCACGATCCTGACACACCTCTCTTGCCTCCTTCACATTCATACACCTACGCGTACATGCTCGTCGGTTAAGGGTACTCCTAATTTGGTCCGTTTTCAATAAATCGCCAATTTGGTCGATAAATTTTCGCCTAGGACGTCCCTTTCCGATTCTGCCATTCACTTCCGCAACATAAATTTTCTTTGTCACTCTTTCTTCATTCATTCTTTCCACATGGCCAAACCACCGAAGCATTCCTTTCTTAATCCTGGTCACAACATCATCTTGCAAACCACACTCTTCTCTTATTACACAATTTCTTACCCTGTCGTTCAGATTCAGCCCTAACATACTCCTTAACGACCGCATTTCTACTGCGTTGATTCTACTCTCGTGCTTCTTCTGCCACACCCAACTTTCACTACCATACGTTAAAGTAGGGACCAACACAGCATTGTGAATTGCCATACGTGCCTATTTTGACACATTTTGACTCTTCACAATAGAGTGCAGAGCCCCATTTACTCTATTTCCCGCATTCACTCTGTCGTTCTATATCCTTATCATATCTCCCATCCCTGCTAAATACGCAGCCCAAATATACAAACTCATCAACTCGATCAACTACCCTTCTATTCTTATTTCACAAATCGTTTTACTTTCTTCTCTTTCAAAAACCATAACCTTCGTCTTACTTGCGTTCACTTTCATACCCCTTTCTTTTAATGATCTGTTCATTAATGTAATCATCATTTGCAACTCGGCCGCCGACGACGCAAGTATGACTTGATCATCGGCATACAAAAGGCATTTGATGGTTAACTCATCCATTCTTAAACCGCATTCTTCAACTTTCAAATTTTGCAAACAACTGTCCATAAATAGGTTGAACAGCCACGGGGACCACACAGTCCTGTCTGACACCTTTATAGATGTCAAACCAGTCCGAGTAGACTCCGTTGATCCTAACACAAGCACTAGAGTCCCTATAAAGAGACTCCAATGCCTGTATCAAGCTAGCGCTCAACCCAAATGAGTTCAGTGTTTGCCATAGCACATCCCTATTCACTCTGTCATAGGCCTTTTCCAAGTCCATGAACACACAAAAAACCTTTTGGTTTTTGGCCATAAACTTCTTCGCGATCATGCGCATGGAAAGGACTTGATCTGTACATCCCATTCCCTTTCTAAATCCCGCTTGCATGTCCCAAATTTTTTCATCACTTTCTTTCATGACCCTTTCAATCAGTACTTTAGCATACAGTTTTCCCACAATGCTAATAAGGCTGATGCCACGGTAGTTTTTACAGTCCTGCTGCGACCCTTTTCCCTTTATATACTGGGACTATCACGGCTTTGCACCAGTCTACCGGTACCCGCTTCAGTTCCCAGCATAAATTAAACAAGGTGTGCAGCAGGCCTGCCACGACTTCCTCTCCAGCCCTTAGCATTTCGAGTAAAACTCTATCATATCCGGCAGCCTTACCTGCTTTCATGCTTTTCATTGCTTTCATTATTTCATCTATACTTATCTCGCTACCTCTTTTCTCTTCTTTCGGAGTTTCTACTTCACTTAGTACACACGTTGTCTCCTCACTCATAAACACGCTTTCAAAATATTCCTTTCATCTCTTTAAACTCAAAACTTCATCATTGAGAATATAGCCATTCTCGTCTCTTATAGCATTCATCATAGGCTGTTTTGAATGTCCCCTGGCAGTTCTTACAAGTTTCCAGAACATTTTAATATTTGCCTGGAAGTTATCCAATATTCTTCTATTATTCTTATCCATTCTTTCTTGCTTTTTTTAAACTACTTCTTTTACTCTCTTATTAAGACGTCTAAAGACTGCCCCTTTTCTTTCAATATCATCATTCGTACCGCTAGAATTACCAGCCTTTGTCGCTAGTAAATCTAGCCATGCTCTCTTCTTTGCTTCAACTTCCATACGCATCTCATCATTCCACCATAACGTATTATTTTTCGTTTCATTCTTTCTCTTACTAACACCACATACTTCGGTAGCTGCGTCCACTAAACCTTTCTTTACGTTTTGCCATATATTCTCCAAGTCTAACTCCTTCATACATAATTCATCCAAACCACTTATATTTTCTTTCAGTCTACATTTGAACTTGTTTTTATCACCTTCATCTTGTAACCTTTCTGTTCTAATACGCTGTAACGCAGTGGTAGACACAGATGATCGATGGCGCCAACGCCTGAATAGACCATTAATTCGGCATAAAACCAAATAATGATCCGTTCCTACGTTAGAACCCCGGTAAACCCTTGTATCTACTACTGCGCCCCTCAATCTTTCATCCACAATTATGAAATCTATCACGCTTCTATCGTCACCTCTTTCCCAAGTATACATATGAATCCTCTTGTGGCGAAAGCAAGTGTTCGTCACAAAAAGATTCTTTTCCATACATACGGTGAGGAGACTTTCACCATTCTCATTTATACTTTCATCACCAAACGTTCCCAATATCCTTTCATAACCAAGCCTCCTCACCCCAAGTCTTCCACTAAAATCTCCTAGCATAATAATATTTTCATTTCCCTTACACTTCATTAACACCATCCTTACCTTTTCCCAAAACTGCTCTCGGATACAAGTGGGCTTAGACATGTCTGGGGCGTAGACTCCTAACACAAACAACTTCTTTAAGCCCACTTTCATTCGTATCCATAGCAGTCTTGGGCTTACACATTTATACTCTTTCACATATTGGCCCATTCTTTCTGAAAGGATGATACCTACTCCCTGGCATGCCCGCTCGATCTCGTCTACACCAGACCAGTATGCGGTATACATGCCAGGTGTAGTGACATCCTTCCCCTTCCTTTTCGTCTCATTTACACATAACACATCTATTCCTCTATCATACATCATATCGCATACTTCATCCATTTTATCATATATTGCCCCAGATACATTCAATGTAGCCAGACGGGCCTCTGCAATCCACTTTTCGCCTCTCCGGGAGACAGAACGTGACGGGTGGCGAACCTCGTCGCCGGTTTTCCTCCCGGAGATTCTTCGCACAGCTGCCCCATTAAAGGGGCGCCGGGAACTCGGGGCCATTTCTTTTATATGGTTCCTCATGGTGCGAAATGTGGGGTAGTATATTTTACGCCGCTACCACGGCGTGGAGCCGAGTCTGTGGTATCGGCTTGTCGCTCATTTAGCACCACCCGGGGGACACGTGTAGGGTGGACCTAAGAATAGGTGGTCAAATCCTACGGACGCGAGCGACTTATCTCCCATGCTACATTTACAGGAGATTTATATAAAAAAGAGACAGGAGATATTTTGTTGTTGTTCAGTTACGGAAGCAGCAAGTCATAAAGGGCCAGCAACAAAATAAAATCAATCAATAAAGTTTACGAAGTAAAAATTACTAACTATATGTATACATGATATATTTACTTGGAAATTTGATAAAAGAAATAGAGGTTATTTTGTTGCTGGTCAGTAATTGAAGCAGCAGTTTCGTAAAACACCAGCGTTAACAGGCTGTGGTAGTCCGACCTGATATTCAAAACCGGGGCCACACGTTCCTCTGGTTTCGGCTACTAGACAAACGAGACAGTCATAACATCTAACCCGCATACTGTTACCGTTACTATTACAGTCTATTAAAGTCCACTGCTGAACATAAGCCTCCTCCATGGATTGCCACATAAGGGTGATATATGCCGTAGTAGCCAAACTTGACAGTGGGTTGGTTACCACAGTTTTTTTATTTTTAGTCGTTATTAAAGAACGCTGCTGCCCATCTCCTGGTCACACCGTCACTGCACGGTCAACTACAGTAATAACTCGCATACATAAGTAGTTTTATTTACACTAATAGTTTCAAAAACCTTATGTTCTCCCATTATTTTTGTCAGAACATAAATGACCGGTGGCTTCGGGAAACTTTAGAGATGTAAGACGTGTTGTTTAGTATTGCGATCGTAAAAGTGCTTCTGCTAAAAGTACGTGGGAACGTAATGTTATAATATTTACATATTTATAAAAATTATAAAATTTTCTACTTAATACATACACACACACGCACGCGTACACACACACACACACACACACACACACATTACATACAGATATATTTGATAAAAACTCAATTTTAGAAAAACGGGGTAAAAACAATATCTTCCCGATTTTTAGAAATTCTCAATTTTCTTAGCGGGAAGTTAAAAAATCTGTTTACCTGCAGTTTCAATAGTATTACAAAGGTTTCTAGAAGATGCTGCTCACTTGTGCCACTTTCCTCTATAAAAAAGCAAACCAAAGTCATCACACAAAATCTTCTTTTATAAACCAGGTCAAATAGCAACGATCACAATTCTCTGTTCTTTTTCCACTAAAACTACAATTTTGTTAACAATAGTGCGTTATAATAGCATGGAAATGATAACGATAATTTTAGACAAAAGAACCGTGCAAATAGTAGCAAGGGGTCTCTCTTTGTTAAGAAAAATGCTGAGCTGTCTTGAAACAGATAATTTGAAATATATTGTAGTACGTAACGCTACTGTTTCTTTGAACATTTAATTGGACGTAACCAAAATCCGCCACTTGCAAGGAGTACCAATACATCCGTATTTGGTAGGCATTTCCCTATACAGCGAAGATATAAAAGGGAATATGCTTACTTTATTTTATAATAATAACTTCAGCAGCAAGTGATGGACAGGCCTGTATTCAGAAGTGGACTCAAAAATGTGGTTTTGATGATGTAGTAAGGAGGAACTTCTGAGGTACATAATATACTTGTATTTGAACATATTATATGTATATTAGCGGCCAAACTAGATTTCAGGCCAAACTAGTTTGTCCTAGGCCAAACAGGTTTATTCAACGCGTATCAGGACATACAAGTATAACTAGTTTAGCCTTGGCAAAATTCATTGAATCTTTGCACAATTTAATCTAACCTAATATCGACCTAAATTTACTTCTACAACAGCTTCGGGGCTGCAGGAAGTGAAGCTCCTTCGCCCTTGCGTAGTAAATCGCAGGCACCCAGGCACATATCCGCAGTTTTGGATTATTGGGCGCCTTCGGCGACCATCCTCAGTCGCTGTGGCTCGCACAGGTGCCTGCGATTTGCTACGGCGGGCGGGGGCTACTCTCTCTCCGCACCTACGGCTTTACAAAAACACTATAGGAGTAGGGCTGACAAGACTACGTAGAGTCGGGGCGTACTCATTCGGTTTTAGCACAGATTCGACCAATCTTATCAAAATACAGTGTAACACGTCAACCATGACAAGCCCGCTAAACTAAAAACTAAATTAAAATCATGTTAATTAGTTGCTTGTTGTTATGTGCTCTGAAATTTTCACCGCAATGAACTGCTGAAATTCTCGTTGCTGGCAAAACATATCGCTCGTAACGCAATGATGGCAATAGATATTAATAGCAAGGAATTAAGTGCTAATTAGGTGCTGCAAGTACAGGTAATAACAAGGCACCTCTAATAAAAATAAAGTTTTTATTCAGAACAAAGCAGATGCAAAAATCAGGTCTATTAAAAATCAACATAAAGTTAGTAATATGCATTTAGAAAAAGCTAAAATTAGAGATTTTTTGGGTATTAATTAGGTGCCATGTTTAAAAATTAGGTACTCTAAAATTTTCACCGCAACGATCTATTGAAATTTGCGTTGATAACAAAATGTATCGCTATCAATGCGAGAATTCGAACCCACGCGCTCAGTCGTGGATGACCTCATACCTTTAGGCAAATTATAAGCTATCATTATTCACGAAAGCACCAATCATACTACACAGGCCAATAAAGTTTAGTTGCTAATGATTATAATTGATTGATGGATTGATCGTTAGCAAGCGGTCACAAATATATGGCACACTCCTCGATGATATTTTTTGTAAAAAATTTATAAACAAAAACGTTTGCCACATTACCAAAGGAACGCTTCGTTAGAGCAAAACATTTACTCCTGATCCAACCAGTATTTTGTAGAGCCACCAACAAATATTAATTATATTATTTATAAAATAAAATATACGTTATAAAATACAAAGTATTAGTATATAGTTATTATTGAGTAATACATTAAGATTATTGAGAGATATTCCTTTACGTTACTGAATGGGAAGGAACTGACTCCTGAAATACAAGGTATCCTGGTTTGGGAGTAAGGGCTCAATGATGTTGTATGAAATTATAAGTGTCAAATAAAGAAATAATAATAATAATTATTATTATTATTTCCTCCATGTTTTAATTATATTAAATTATTAGAAATGATTCGATAAGAAAGACAATGCATGTTAACTTACTTCACTTAAATAACAATAATAAACATCATATTTGCTTGATAAAAAGATTTGATAAACTCGTACACGAGCAATAAAATAAGTGTAAATCTAAAATACATTTACGTGAAGAATGTTTTATATTATTTTATAACGCAGAATTTTTTTTTATTATAATTGTGCGATTATCAAAACATTTTACCGGAAGAAAATATTAAACTTTATTTTCAAACTATGAAAAGACTCAAAGAACTCCTATTGTAATATACGATGACTTTGATGAGTTATGACATGTTTTATCATGTGACTTCATATTTAGTTTTAATAAATACATTCGTTGTAACAACAAATGTCTTTCTTCTTTTTTTTTTCGCTCTACACAATTAAATACTGCTGATACATAATAGAACAGCAATAAAACTCAATGTATAACTTTATTATATTTTACGAACTACATTACTTAAATTACTAGTTCTCACATAATTTTCACCTATTTTTTTATAAGACAATTTGTAGCATCTAACACTTCATCATACATTGAATCCACTATACATTGAACACATATATTAGCACTATGATCGTTGATATTTTTTATAGGAAAGGGTGATAAACGAGCACACAATACACCTGATGGTGGTGGTGGCTACGGCCCATAGACATGTACATCCATCCTCGAATACGAATCAAAATACAGATGTTTTGTCACCCATGTGAACTAAGATGGAATGCCTCGTTTCCAGTAAAAAGGGTCTCTGGTTCTCTACACTCACCATGGAACAGTATTAAACTACTATTTTGCGCTGGTATTCTGTGAGAGCGTGGTCCTTCCCGGTCGAGCCAACCCATTCGTGCTACAACTGTATATACTACTTATATAACTCAAGCATGGCTCTACCACGTTTAGTACACATGATCGTTGTGGCTTTCGGTGATGGTGGTATTGCGGTTTTAAAAAAATAGGTCAATGACTTGCCTTTTGCTGATTATACTATTTGCTTTCCTTAAAATGTCAAGTAGAGAAAATTATTTTTTCAAATAAAATAAAATATAATATCAAATTTTTGTGTGATCTTTATTCGATATAAGCTTAATCGTTGTGAAACTAAATGTAGAGCTGCGCCTATAAACGTATTTTAATTATAGTCAACTAGTATATAATCACTACGTATAACAAACGTGAATATAATGACGACTTTGTTGGTTGACGATTATATTTAATGATTTATACACGTCGCGCTGTTTGTTATCAAATCTACATTTTTAATAAACAACGTTTAATTCTGTATTCAAAAGATAAAAAGCAACATAAAAACATTAAATATGTATGTTTAAATAGTTCAAATTATTCAATTTTGAATTCAGATAGGTTAAAATTTTAACGACGAATACGTCTTTTCCGTCGAGTAAAATATCACTCCCAATCGCATCAAATCTATTCAAATAAAAGTTAACGTAGTGGTTGTGATAGTGAGAGCAAGAATTTAAAATACATTAAAATGTAACCTAACGATATGGAGAATTGTTTGTGTAAAAATGTACCATATTTTTGTATCGGTTTTCATAAAGAATTAGTTCATTTACGCGCTGTATATATTTAAATAAATTAAATAAATAAATAAATAATAAACTTTATTTGACATAAAATATTACAATAAATATTTCAGTGAATCCATAGGCTCCTAAACTAGCGTAAAACTGTCTTTCAGGAGCCAGTGGCTTCTCCCATAACATTGCATTATTAATTTATGCCATAAGATAAGGTACATTATAAGTTATTCAGCAGAACTACTTAAATCAAGAAAACAAAAATTAGTAAAGAACGGGCTACTCACTAGCGCATATCTGTTATGTATGTAGTTGTATTAATGTGTGCGTGCGTGTGTTTGTGTGTGTGTGTGTGTGTGTGTGTGTGTGTGTGTGTGTGTGTGTGTGTGTGTGTGTGTGTGTGTGTGTGTGTGTGCATGTGTGTGTGTGTGTGTGTGTTTTTGTCAGTAATAAAAACCAGTTAACATGTTTTCTACATCGTCATAATCAAGGTTATTAAGCCATAAAAAAATATACTTCTTAATAACATTATTATTGCACTTTTTTACATTATACTCCTTATTCAGTCTGTTATATAGGTGTGGAACAATAAAATCAAACTGCTTTTGGGCGAATCTTGTTTTTACTTTGGGAATAGGACAACGGTCAAGCATGGAATTACAGCGGAGTTTCTGAAAGCGGGTGGAACACCGGTACTTGAAGTCCTTCAGAAGCTCTTCAATTCCGTCCTCCATGGTGGCACTACTCCAGAGGCGTGGTGCAGAAGCGCAGTTGTCTTGTTCTTTAAGAAAGGCGACAACGATCTCTTGAAGAACTACAGACCAATTTCCCTTCTGAGCCGCGTTTACGTGCTGTTTTCGAGAGTCATTACGAATCGTCTCGCACGCAGACTCGACGACTTCCAGCCTCACGAACAAGCCGGTTTCCGAAAAGGCTTCAGTACCATAGACCACATACATACCCTTCGGCAAATTGTACAGAAGTCCGAAGAGTACAATCTGCCACTTTGCCTGGCGTATGTGGAATATGAGAAAGCCTTTGATTCCGTCGAAATTTGGGCGGTGTTACAGTCTCTTCAGCGGTGCCTAGTTGACTGTCGGTATATCGAAGTGCTGAAGTGTTTGTACAGTAGGGCTACGATGGTTATCGGAGTACAGAATCAGAGTACGAAAT
This sequence comes from Parnassius apollo, assembly GCA_907164705.1. NCBI lineage: Eukaryota > Metazoa > Arthropoda > Insecta > Lepidoptera > Papilionidae > Parnassius > Parnassius apollo. The sequence goes on along the minus strand of CAJQZP010000288.1, from coordinate 1,214,064 downwards.
CTATCCAACTGCAGAGAGGTATAAGACAGGGTGATGTTATATCCACGAAACTCTTCACCGCTGCGTTAGAAGACGTTTTCAAGCTACTGGACTGGAAAGGATACGGTATTAACATCAATGGCGAGTACATCACTCACCTTCGATTTGCCGACGATATAGTCCTTATGGCAGAATCGCTGGAGGACTTAAGCTCAATGACCTCAATAGTGCCTTCCAACGGATAGGTCTTAAGATGAAAATGGACAAAACAAAGATCATGTTTAATGTCCATGTCACACCTATGTCGGTAGTTGTTGGGAGCACTAAGCTCGAAGTTGTTGACGAGTACGTTTACCTGGGACAAATAGTCCGACTAGGTAAGTCCAACTTCGACCGAGAGGTCAATCGAAGGATTCAACTCTGCTGGGCAGCGTCCGGGATATTACGACACGTCTTCTGGTCAGGTATACCTCAAAAGCTGAAAACTAAGTTGTACAACCAGTGCGTGTTGCTAGTGATGACATATGGAACTGAGACGTGGTGCTTCACTGCTGGCCGTATGAGGACGCTCAAAGTCACTCAGCGAGCTATGGAGATGGCTATGCTCGGAGTTTCTCTGCGTGATAAATTAGATATGAGGATATCCGCAGTAGAACCAGAGTGACCGACATAGCCCAACGGATTAGTAGGCTGAAGTGGCAATGGACCGGCAATATAGCTCGAAGAACCGATAACCGATGGGGAAGAAAGGTTCTCGAGTGGCAGCCTCGTACCGGTAGGCGTAGTGTAGGGTGACCCCCACTAAATGGAGTGACGACCTGCTAAGACATGCAGGAAGTCGATGGATGCAGGTGGCTCAGGACCGTGCTTTGTGGCATTACTTGGGCCTATGTTCAGCAGTGGACTTGTGAAGGGCTGTAATGATGATGAAAAATGATGAGATATTGTTACTCTTAAAAATGAGTGACTAAACATAACCATTGATTTACACCAAAGCAGAAATAAGTGTAAAACTGGTACCAAACCAAATAGTCTACTGATAGTTTACCAAGCAATTTGAGTCGATGAAATTGTAAAAGCCTCTTGGTTAACAGCACAGACAACAAAGGCAAAGAGCATCGGCTCTTTTCCTTTGTTGTAGTAAGTTAATTGTTTTTGAGGTATAGGGTATTCGAAACTGGCTTAATACACGGTCAATGCGTTGCCTTTTTCGTTTCCGAACATGGCTTATACACTGCTGTACGTCGAGAATAATGGTATTATTAGATTCTTCTAAATTTTTTATGAAAAGACCGGTTTCTATTCATTGGAATAGTAATAAAAAGAACGGTTTCCATTCATTGGAATAATAATAAAGAGAACGGTTTCTATTCATAAGGAATAGATTCTATTCATATCGAATTCGGGTTGCTTGCGCACCGTCTTTTAATTTTACTGAGCCACTATGACTAATTAAATTAATGCGGAATGCGTTTAAAAATTTCGATGACACAAGCACCTAGATTGTTTTTATTAATTACTTTGGAATTTAATTAGGCAACTGTAGTCATTCGTGTGTATTCGCCGGTGCTGAGTCGCAACACTGTCGCGCCAATTAGTTTGGTTATTTCTCTCTCGCGATGGCATTTTGTTTCCAAAGCATCATTTCATATTGTGATCTTCAGAAGCATGGTACGCATGTGTTGTTATTTTCTCCTTAAAATATCTATTCAAAGACACTTTGCCCTGATGAATAATTAGGATTATATTTGTTTTTAAAGGATTTTTGTGAGCTGAAACTACAGCATATTTTACGTGGGCATTTAAAAGCTACTCGTTTTTACAGGTCTTGAAAAATATTTCTAATTGTTTAGTTGCTAGTAGCTGATAAAGTCAATACTGTTATTAAGTCACTTCCGTTTAATATAATCACGAGTATTTTATATAATGTTGGTTGGTATTTATAATTATAAATACATACGTGCATATTTATACAATTTTAAGAGGCGGTATTTTGAGAAAGAAAAGTCAAATCCCAAAAGATTTAAACCTCTTTAACTGTTTAAATTACCTATGCCAGTTCAAATCACATAAATATGCCTTATTAAACAATTTAATTTTAAATAATATAACATACAAAGACAATAGAGACTAATAACGATTTAATATTTTAAGATAGGTATGAAAATGATTGGCAAATTCGTGCTAGGACACTCTCAGATCTCTTCAGTGAGTTTTATAGATCTTTATATTTTGTGTTTATTTTGTAGCAGTATCATACATACAATAGTGTCATACAAATTTAAAACTTCAGTATTGTTTTCGTTCAGTTACGTTTTCCACAATATGTAAGATAATTGTGGCAGTTTTATTAATGCCAAATGCAAAATTAATCGTTTCTAGTGGAATTCGATGAATGCTGAGAAGAAATTAACATAATGAAAAAAGTTATCTTCTTTGGTTTCCGTCTGATGCAAAAACTTTATAAGTTATTACTGTTTCTAAAAATCAGTAATTAAAATACACGTCTGACTTAGGTATTTTTATACAATTATAAAATAAAAAGCTTTGATCGGATCATATTGTAACGTTCCCTTCTGTATTGTATACAAAACCCCGTCTATTGAATATAAAATAATATAAATTACGTGACAAAGCTAACAAAAAAATGATCTTTCCCAAGGATCTTCCTTAAGGTTAAGTTATAGGCCGTTTTTAATATTTATGGCGTGATAGTCTTAATTAGGATCCTTATTTGCGTTATGTTTTTGTAGTAAATCGGTTCGTTTTGATTTTGATTATTCAATTTTGAAATAAATAGATAACGTCATTTGCAAATGCCTGACAACATACCGCTTCGTAAGTAAGTTGGTGCAGCAATGAGTGTAGGATAACGTTCCAAAATGTTGTTCCATCAATAGATTCACAGCCTTTTGTAGTTTCCTTCTCCCTGTTTGCTCTGGCGTAGTCTACTAAGATTTTTCAATCTTTGAGGTAAGAGCCAGCTATATCGTAAAGGTTTTGGGGCTTTTCTTCTCGGCTAGTTGTAGTTTTAATGCTGCCCACCACGCGTTTTCGAAGGCTCCCACTATATCCAGTGTAATTACGAGGACGATCTTTTTGTAACCCACTTGGTTTTTTATATGTTCCAATATATCATAGAGGGCGTACTCAGTACCATGTCAGGACAAGAATCCATACCGATTATTATTGAGAGTTTGGAGGACGTGCCACTGAAGTCCGTCCGTATGACTTTGGATGGGTGAGGTCATCATTCCCTGGCTTACGAATGATGACCACGCCTAAAGTTGAGCATGTTATTATATCTTGTTGAGTATTTTTGGATAACTCTGTAAATATTATCCTACGTGCTCTCCTTCTAATGTGTCGTGGAGAAATATTAATATGGGAGCGGTGGACTCACCCTCATATCCTCTTTCGGAATAGTCTCATCGCACGATTCCTGGATTATTTTTCTGTACGTTTTACGTTGTTTACGTTGATGGAGACCACCGTGGGGTTAAGTTGTTAGGTGTCCGGCATAACTTTTCGGGTGCCTCTGCAGCCAAATGCATTCATGAGGAGTCTCTCACGGAAAAAAAGGTGAAAGAAATGACTAAATCTAAGCAAAGATTTAGTTATTTCTTGTCTGGGGACTTCATTAACAAAGTTAGTATCTTAAGAAAAATTGGGAACTCGACTCTTGATATTCCGTTACCTCATATTCAATACATTGCCGGTTAAACATTTGGTGTTGTATAAAACGCCAAGGTAAAGTATGAAATAAATAACATTTTACGCATTGCCTGATTTACACAATACCTATGTATTCTCTACAATATCGAATTATACAGATTGGTGACAACAGATAAAACTAATTTAATTTCAAATTTAGTTTTATGCATTAGTAAAAACCGGTTTTAGTGTATTTGTATTCGTTGAAATATTGTTTCAGAGAAGAAGAATCTTAATTCTAAGGCATTAACTAAATCATCTTCACCAACAATTTAGTGTCACATACCCAATATTGCCCTGACAAAAAATTATAGATTTGCAAGTAATTTCTTTTGTTTAAGACACGATAATATTTTAACTTATTTAGTGATTGTATATCAAGTAAACTGTTAAAAACAATTGGAGAGGAAATTGTACAAAAAATACTTTACCTTCACGTTAAACACACCAAACAATGAAATGCTCAAATAAAATCAATAACGATTAAGAGGTTAGAATAATTAAAACTTAAGAATATGAACATAATATTAATAACTCACCTCAAAGTCTGTTTTGACACGTTATGAGATACAAGAAAAGATCGGAAATGTCTGTTTTTTACTTACTTAGACGAGAAGGGAACATGAGGGAATAATGGAAAGCTTTTATACCTACAATCAGAGACTAGTGTTGCACAGTTTATGATTGCATGAGAATACAACTAACAACTTAGGATCATACGATACTGAAAGAGGAACTAAAACAAGTATTAGATAGATCCGAGTAATTTAATATATTATTTTAGAATTTATTTAGTAATTTATTATAAATAACATTATTACTATAAAGATACCAATAAATTTATTTTAATGGATTTCCGCAAGGTAACGCCTGATTCTATCAATTAACATAATTAATTTTTAAATAATTCATAAAATAGCGTATAAGGCTTCACATTTACTTGGAAATTCCAATCGAATTCCTTAACAAGTGTCAGTGGTGAAAGAAAATATTGCGCGGAAAAATACAGGGAAACGAGTGACATGTGTGAAATGTTTAAAATAAATATACTATATGAAAACCGTCGGTTCGCAGAAGAACAGTGCTGCGGAATCTTTGTAGCTGTATAACTTTTTCAGAAATGAAGGGAATCTGCACCCAGCATACATAACACGTCGACGACTTTCTTAAGTCTACTGCTGGATATAAGCATTTCCAGGAGCGCGCCAGCTGGAAATAAATTAAATAATCATCAGTGACTGAGTCCCGAGATCTGTACCCAGCTTTTGAACGTAAATATATGATAGAAGATTACCCCCAAAATTATAATATATATATATATATATATATATATATATATATATATATATATATATATATTGTATATCAGTAGTGACTTTATGTTACAAAATACAGTAAGTGAACATAAATTACCGGCTATTTCTCTATTTCTGTGATATAAGTGTTGTTGTTGTTGCAGTTGGCTTTAATTTTGTTTATATAATAAATTTATTCAACCTTTATTGGAATCAGGGTAGAAGTAGTTAAACACCAATATGGCGTTCGGAAAACGTAATAATTTTCTACTACAGTTGCCGTGTAGTGGCGGTTGAGAACATCCACTATCCCATATCTTCCGTGGTTCTCGTAAGAGGCGACAGAGGGAAACAGGCAGGAGATGGGCAGCAGCATCTTCCTAATAACAACAATATAATAAAAAAACTGCGGTTGCCAACCCGCTCACCAAGCGTGGCAACTATGGCAAATATTACCCCATGAGCAACGACGCAAACAAACGGCCCCCAGTCCCCGGCGGCCCCGCTATTCCTGGCTACGGTGGCGACCATGGTAGAGGCGGGGCAGGGGGTGCTAAGAATTTCCGGTGGAGGTTCGGTAGCCCCCTACGAAGACTCGACCTGACAACATACAACGCACGCACCCTGAGGACTGACGAGAAGATACTGGAGTTGGAAGAAGAGGTAGACAAGTTGCGCTGGCATATTAATGGATTATCCGAGGTCCCAAGAGAGGGGGAGGGCACAGTAATCCTCGAGTCCGGCAACTTGTTCTATCATCGGGAGGGCGACCATCTGTCCCAAGGAGGTGTCGGATTTATCGTCCATAAGTCTCTCGTCAACAACGTTATAAAGATTGGGAGTGTGTCGACGAGGGTCGCGTACCTGATACTCAGAATCACCAAACGGTATTTGCTGAAGATCATACAGGTTTACGAACCAACCTCAGCACATCCCGATGAGGAGGAGGAGGAAATGTATGAGGATATTTCCAGAGCCATGCATTTTTCCAAAACTTACTACACGGTGTTGATGGGAGACTTTAACGCAAAACTGGGCACAAGAAAAAGCGGTGAGCTGAAGTTAGGGGAATTTGGAGTGGGAGCAGCTGGCCGACTTTATGTAGAAAGAGGGAGTCTTTATGATTAACTCTTTATTCCAGAAGCGGCCCCACAGGAAGTGGACCTGGTCGAGCCCCGACGGTTCGACAAAAAATGAGATTGACTTCATTATGACGACCAGACGCCAACTGTTCAGTGATGTTTCAGTGATCGCAAGGGTGAAAACTGGCAGCGATCACCGAATGGTTAGAGGCACACTGAACCTAAACGTTAAGTTGGGAGATGGGAGAAAGGAGATGTCTCGTATAATGAAGTCAACGCTCCGTCCCCCTCCTGCTCTGATCCAGAACCCCGAAACATTTCAGCTCGAATTACGTAACCGCTTACAGTACCTAGAAGATTGTAATGCAGTGGAATATATGAATGTCAAGTGGAAACTGTCCATGCGGTCGGAGCTAAGTTCTGCAAGACCCGCTGCAGAAGAGCACAGAAACTCTCCGATCACACTCTTAATCTCATGGCTGTTAGACGGGAGTTGAGGCTGCAATCGTCAACAGATTTGACAGCATACAGGCAACTGCACAGACAGATCTCAAAATGCATGCGGCGAGACTTACGCAACTTTAATACTGCTCGTATTGAAGAAGCGATCGAGCGGAACCAGGGCTCCAAAGTCTTTGCCAGAGATCTGTCTGCCAGAAAGAGCCAACTGTCAAGGCTGAAGACTGAGTGTGGCAGCATCGTTTCCGCGACACCTGAGATTCTGAGTGAGATTGAGAGGTTCTATGGGCAGCTGTACATATCATCGTTGGAGCCACACGCAAGTGTGATACGTCCAAGAGCAAGTCTTATCCGACACTATTACGATGATATCCCGGACGTCAGTCTGAGCGAGATTAGAATGGCTCTCCACCACCTTAAAAACGGCAAGACCCCGGGCGAGGATGGAATTACAGCGGAGCTTCTGAAAGCGGGTGGAAAACCGGTACTTGAAGTCCTTCAGAGGCTCTTTAATTCCGTCCTCAATGGTGGCACTACTCCGGAGGCGTGGAGCAGAAGCGCGGTTGTCTTGTTCATTAAGAAAGGTGACAACGATCCTCTTGAAGAACTGCAGACCGATTTCCCTTCTGAGCCGCGTCTACGTGCTGTTTTCGAGAGTCATTACGAATCGTCTCGCACGCAGACTCGACGACTTCCAGCCTCACGAACAAGCCGATTTCCGAAAAGGCTTCAGTACCATAGACCACATACATACCCTTCGGCAAATTGTACAGAAGTCCGAAGAGTACATTCTGCCACTTTGCCTGGCGTATGTGGACTATGAGAAAGCCTTTGATTCCATCGAAATTTGGGCAGTGCTACAGTCTCTTTGGCGGTGCCAAGTTGACTGTCTGTATATCGAAGTGCTGAAGTGTTTGTACAGTAGGGCTACGATGGCTAGAGTACATAACCAGAGTACGAAACCTATCCAATTGCAGAGAGGTGTGAGACAGGGTGACGTTATTTCCCCGGAACTCTTCAACGCTTCATTGGAAGACATTTTCAAGCTACTGCACTGGAAAGGATACGGTATTAACATCAATGGCGAGTACATCACTCACTTTCGATTTGCCGACGATATAGTCTTTATGACAGAATCGCTGGAGAACTTGAGCACTATGCTCAATGACCTCAATAGTGCCTCCCAACGGATAGGTCTTAAGATGAACATGGACAAAACAAAGATCATGTTTAATGTCCATGTCACACCTTAGCCGGTTGTTCTTGGGAGCACTAAGCTCGAAGTTGTTGACGAGTACGTTTACCTAGGACAAATAGTCCGGCTAGGTAAGTCCAACTTCGACCGAGAGGTCAATCGACGGATTCAACTCTACTGGTTCGGGAAATTACGACACATCTATTCGTCAGGTATACCTCAAAACCTGAAAACTAAGCTGTACAACCAGTGCGTGTTGCCAGTGATGACCTACGGAACCGAGACCTGGTCCTTCACTGTTGGCCGTATGAGGACGCTCAAAATCGCTCAGCGAGCTATGGAGATGGCTATTAGTTCGGATGGCTATGAATTGAGGCTCGGAGTTTCTCTGCGTGTTAAACTTAGAAATGAGGATATCCGCAGTAGAACCAGAGTGACCAAATAAGCCCAATGGATTAGTAAGCTGAAGTGGTAATGGGCTGGCCATATAGCTCGAAGAACCGACAACCACTGGGGAAAAAAGGTTCTCGAGTGGCAGCCTCGTACCGGTAGGCGAAGTGTAAGGCGACCCCCCACTAGATGGAGTGACGACCTGGTAAGATATGCAGGATATGGCATACCTTGGGGGAGGCCTATGTTCAGCAGTGGACTTGTGAAGGGCTGTAATGATGATGATGATGGTGAAAGTTACGTTCTTGTTTTTAATAATGTTGATTTGAAAGTTATTTTTATCTGAGTGATACTTTAGATGTTTTCTGATTAATAAGTATTTTTTGATATTTATATAATATAATATTCTTAAAGTATAAAAATTTTCACTTCATCAAACCTAGTAGGTTACTCGACAAATAATTTATCGATTCATTCCAAAGTAACAAGTTCGTGCCATCAATCAAATGAATACGACGGGAATAATTGATATGCTCTTGTTTGTTCATAAAGTTTGTGAAAAAGTTGCGAATTATGTTTGAAAATGATAATTAGACAAAAATCTTTCAGATATTTGTGTCCGTTGAATATTACCGTATAGTTCCGGTGTCAAAATATCCGCTAATCCTTATCCACTAACTATCCAAACCGCCTGCGGTGTGGCTAAGTAAAATTCATTGCTAATAATTTTACAGATCGTAAGAAACCTGAGGCCGATCTCCAACGGCACCACTTAAATTTTCAATTGCAATTTTAAGTACTTAATTATTACGTGCTCGGCAATGACGAAAAACATTGTCCGTAAACTTGTTTATCTAATAAATAAATAAAAATTTCGAAGACATGTAAAATTGGGGTAGCGCATCGGATACACCCTTAACCTAAAAACCGTCTCAGAAATGAAAGGACGACTGTTCCTAGTGATGTATACAGGCTTAACTTTATTATTTTACAAAATATAAAATAAAATTAATATCCTTTCTCATTTGAGAGCCTTTCATATCTACAAGTAAAATGCCGTAAATACTTCACTTGTAGATATGAACACAAGAGGAGGACAAATAACTCTAAACGGTTTTTTTTTGTTTAAACTGGTAGAGTGTCTTGTAAATCTTTTCACATTAAGGGCGGCACTGAAAATTTCGGGAATCAGGGAAGTGACACAACATTACTATTTAAAAATGTATTTATTGCTTTTCGAAGTATTCTCCGCGAAATTTGACACATTTTTCCATACGATGGAACCAATCATTGAAGCAACCATTCCATTTGGAAGTTGGGGTCTCCAAAATGGCCGTTTTGTAGGCGTCCACAGCTTCTTTAGGTGACGAAAATCTCTGTCCACGCAATTTATTCTTTATTTTAGGGAAAGTATAGAAATCATTAGGGTTTAGGTCGGGGCTGTACGGTGGATGGTCTAATAATTCTATGTTTTCTTGCTCTAAAAACTCTTTTGTACTGTGTGCGGTGTGAGAACTCGCATTGTCGTGATGGAGGATGATGTGGCGGTTGCAGTTCTATTTACGGAGTTCAGAAACGACCTGTGGCAAACAAATGCTAGCATACCATTCTGCATTAACCTTTCTTTGTCCCTCAAGAGGAATAGTCGTAAAATGGCCGGTTTTGGAGACAAACGTGGCCACCATTTTTATTGCAACACTCCGTGAACGAACAATTTTTGTTGGCTTTAACTCATTTTCGAACACCCAAACTCGTGATTGGTTTTTTATTTCGGGTTCTTACGCATATATCCAGGATTCGTCACCTAATACGATGTTGTATACAGCATTTGAGGATCCTGCGTGGAATCTTTCGAGAATTCTGACGCACCAAGTAACGCGAGCCGCTTTTTGCTCTTCACAGAGCGAATGCGGTATCCATCGGGAAAACAACTTTTTTACACCTAATTGTTCATGAAAGATTATTTGTATTTGACTCATGCCAATGTATAAAGTTGTCTGAATTTCGCGGAATGTCACATGTCGATCTTCCTCAATCACCTTACGCACAGCATCAACGTTTTCTTGGGTAACTGCAGTTTTTGGACGACCTTGATAGGGATCATCACTGAGCTTGACACGTCCACGTTGAAATTCAGCAAACCAGCGATAAATTGTGGTTTTACGTACCAAATGCAGAAATCATCCGGTCAACACACTGTTTTTGTGTTAAACCACTTCGAAAGTCATAATAAATCATCGCTCTTGAATTTTCTCGAGTCAATTCTTTTTACGAATAAAAAAATTAAAACCTTGACAAGACCAAAATCTTTTTTTTAAATAAATAAATGTTTCGATTTTTAAAACTTTTATGATTTTAATATGACAGGAACAGTGGAAATATTCCATTCCCGATACTTTTAGCGCAGCCTATGTAATCATAATCATTATGATAAATCTTTTCACATTAATATGAAATGAGATATAGTATGACACCAGTAATGTATAAACCCGAAGAGGTATTTTGAAATAATTAAAACAATATAAAATATTTCTTGTATTTTATATGTTGATTTGGTCCAATGCGGCTTATTGCTATTTCTGTAGCCACAATTAAATATAATTACATCTCGTCCACAATGTTACGAGTAAATAATTACATCATTTTGTGTCGTATTAGAATGTTTCAAATTACTTTTTGAAATATAATTGCCTATATTATTTTCGCCAAAGCACTAGTGGCTTTCTCTGTTTTCTGAATGGGTAAGTCGAAATTTTTATTTGTCAGACATAAAATCTCTTCACAAAGTAATTATCTCTTCTTGTATTAAATTGATTTTGTATATCTTTAAAATAATTCTTATAAAATTGTATATACAGGGCTATTTCGCTAAGTATACCCATATTTGCAAAGAAAGTTCAGAATAAGTGATATAGGCGAATCATCATCATCATAATTACAGTCTTTAACAAGTATACTGCTGAATATAGGCCTCCCCCAAGGAATGCCACAAAGCACGGTCCTGAGCCACCTGCATCCATCGGCTTCCTGCATGTCTTACCAGATCGTCACTCCATCTAGTGGGGAGTCACCCTACACTTCGGCTACCGGTACGGGGCTGCCACTCGAGAACATTTTTTCCAAAACGTTTGTCGGTACTTCGAGCTATATGGCCAGCCCATTGCCACTTCAGCTTACTAATTCGTTGGGTTATGTCGGTTTAAGATACTATTTCCAAAATACGGAAATAATTCAGGTTCTAAGTCGTTTATTGGCAGTTTAGCTTCATTTTTATACAGTTACTTCGTTCATGTCGTACAAAGAATTTTATTACTGCAAAGACATGCAGTGTTACTTCTAGTTTGAGAGAAACCAATAAAGTGGTAGGCAGCATCGTGTTCCTTATAACGACTAAAAATTAAATTAAACTGCGGCTGCTAACTCACTTGCTGAGCGTGAGAAATGTGGCAAATGAATGAGGCAATCTAGGAGGTAATATATAAACTTTAATATATTGTATCGGTGTCGTTAAGTTTATTTTAACAAAGATATTATTTTATCGCTGTCACTCAATGAAATCTAGCAAGTTACTTACGTCGGATTCGATTCTAGTTCTATTATTATCAGAACAGCAAAATACCGAAGTTTACTTGCTACAAAAAGTGTACAGTTGGTGTTTTGTGATCGACTACAGCAGGATTGTAAATCGGTCCAAATTATGTTACGGAATTTAGATTCTAATGAAGGATTCACTCTTCGTTACGGTACCGGTTATGGTATTAGTTTTAAGATACTAGTTTCAAAATACCAACATTTTCAGATTAAACTTCGAATAATTTACGTTGCGTTGCAGTTTAGCTTCACTTTATAAATTATTACTACTCAATCTTCGATACATATCCGGCCAATAGACATCTACATCTACCCTCTATTCATAATCAAAATGAAGATGCGTTATCAACCCTAAAGGACTTAAATAAAATGCCTCGTTTCCAGTGAAAAGGGACGCCAATTCTCTATACTCATCAAATAAATACTGCTTTCCCTTTTCGAGCCAACCCCTTCGTACTAAAACCATAATATAGCACGAATTTTTTCACCACGTGTATTATTGTATTATAAGTATTCCAATTACCTTTTTTTAATTTAATATTTCTATTAGAAAATCAAAAAGCTTTCAAAATCTCATATAAATTCGAGACTATTCAAACAAAAAAAACCTAACCCTCAAATAACTAATCTGCGTATACCTAACCAGCATTAAGATGCTTACGTACTTTCTTTAGGTAGTTTTTATTTAAGTGGCATTTACCATGGCTCGCTAAGAGGTTCTTCATTATTATTAAACGAGGAGAACATAAACTTGGACAGTAACAATGAGGTCTCTAATTTGTTCAAGAAATAAAACCGTTAAATAATATTGTTGTTGCTTTTGCGAACTTTTAATTTGTTGCCTTATATCTCATAGTAAAGTATTTAACTATCTAGATTATTTTCTTCATAAAAATACCAATGAAATATGTATTATTTTCCAGTAAAACACAGCCTTATTAAAAAGGTAGGTTTAGGTATATTTCCAACCAGCTACGTTTTATAATTATAATGAAACAGTAAATCTACAGCTATACCGCAATTAATATAGTCAATAGTAACTATCTGTGTAAAATACTTAACCGACAATATTCTATTGTACGTCCTGTTTGAAATAATGTGGTTTCGTGAATGTACAGCATATGCCATTGCTAAAGCTAATTATATTTTAAAAATATTTTAAAACCTCATGTATTTCCGTAAAATTATTTTTATTCCAAAAAGGTTTACTTAATAGATAAATAATATTATTAAATTTAGATAACATCTTTGGGAGGACTATTCAAAATTTAAAATTATATAGAAAAACTAAGTCTAGTCAGTGTAAAAATACATCATGCATCATTACAATTTACCATAAGATAGTACTCGTAAATGGTCGTGAGTTAACCAGTATAATACATACTTTGTCCGTTCTTTGATTGGTCGTTTTTGTTACACACACCGAAATCATAATAATAAGACAATAAAAGTCGCATAGACGCGTGACCTTGTTGCCGCTATGATGTTGTGACGGCTCATAATTATTATTAATAATTAATAATCAATTTCTATATGAGGGCGTATCAAAAATAGTCTTAAAAGATAAATATTAAACAATAAAATTACATTAATAAGCGTAAAGTTAAGATAAACACATTTCAGACATTAGACAAATAATATAGTAAAACGAAGGCAAAATATTGTCATTCAAAATAAATAAATTTATTAAAAACTTGTAAAAATATTTAAAACATGATAATTAATTGTAATACAAGTCGAAAATATAAACATTAAGATAGATAACATTTATAAGATATTTGGTAAAAAAATTATCTATCTTATGAGGAAATCGTGTATAAAAGAAAAGGCTTGTAAGGAGGACCTGTTGTAAACGCATACCCAATGTTGTACATATGCTTGAAGTACTGTAGCACAATGACTAGTCCTATATAAGGGACTTATGATAGTAAGCTCTATTATACTAAAGCATTATTATAGAAGGTCTCCATGATAATAATATAGCATAAGCATTAATATACTAGAGTTATGGGTTGAAGTCCCATATATTAAAGACACATAATAGTAAAGTCTATGATACAAAAGCAATACTATAGAAGATCTTTACGATGAATTTGCATTACAATAGTAGGGTTGTGGGTTGAAGTCCTATATATTAATGACTTATGATAGTAAGGTCTAAGATACAAAATACTACAAAATACTATAGAAGGTCAAAATACTATAGTAGCGTGCTACTATCATAGTATATTGCGTCTTGTGATGGATCTGCGGGTGTGCTGCGCCACATTCGACGCATTTTTGTGATTCTGGTTGATGGAGGTATACGGGTGATGATGTCTGCTGGGATGTATGAGGGACCTAGGGATGGTGTAAGCCG